>JAJLZU010000004.1:0-600000 GCA_030572395.1 Yamadazyma michaelii | reverse complement strand
TCAAACCATTCTTGAATGAATTTTTGAATTGTTTAAGTGATTTCATACTAAATTATTTACCACCAATTGAGACTAATTTAGTCAATTCATTAAACTTTATTTTATATACTACCAGTTTATTAATCGAATTACCAAACTTCAACAATAAAGAGTTCAAGTATATAAAATCCAAATGTTTCGAACAATTTTCAAATACCTGGTTAATCATTTTAAATAATATTTATGGTAATAATGAAGACGACGAAGAGAATTTATATAATTTCATAAAGGTGATCAATGATTTAAATTTAAAGGAGAAATTGATAGAATTTAATAAGCAATGTGATAATGAATTTGATAAGGTTTTAGAATTTATTAATAGTAAATTCGATAAGGTTAATTGTGGATTGAATGAGTTTATTACCATTGACTATTCAAATTATTCTTTAACCAATTTAACTTAGCTTAACCAATGTAGCTAAACTGCACTCAAAGGCGAATAATGTCTAGTGATAACTCAATACATACTGTTGCATCTCTGGTAAATAGGTAGTTAGGTAATAAGATAAATGCTATTCTATTATACACACTATTAACTAGTTATTATTATGATTTCTAGGAAAACCTGTTAAGAACACCACCCAATACATCTTCCTCTTCCTTTTCATTCTTCATCCTCCTCTGTTCTTTCTCTAATCTCAAATTCTTCTCCAATCTCATCTTTCTCTCATCAATGACATTCTGAGTCTTCTTCCTTAATAATTTCCTGATACCTGAATTCTTACCCTTGACATTAGGATTAACTTCATATTTCTCTTTAGGTTCGGTAATTTCAGAGATTTCACCGGGTTTTAATCTTACATTATTAGCTCTCTTATCGACAGTACCAATGACATTAGGATCTAAAGTAATAGTATCAGCAGGTAATTTATTAAGTAATGATCTAACTTCTTGTTGCTGTCTTTGTTTGGCAGATTCGAAAGGATTCAATTCTAATGCATCATAATTAGCTTCTCCACTTCCTGGTACAATCAAGTTTTCAACTGATTTGGATGATCCTACAGTTAAGAAATCTTCGAATGGAACGAATTTCAATTTTTCAACTTTATTTGATGGTAACAATTGATCCATATATGGAGAATTTTGTTTGGATTTAAACATATCTTTCCAAATAGTTATATGTGTATTCCAACCAGTTGATACTAATCCAGTATCAGACACATCTAACGATTGGATTGGCATTGGAGTATAATATTCATCGATGACTTTTAGTTTTCTTAGATCCCATAATTTAAGTGACTTATCCATACTTCCACTTACTAAATATTTTCCTTCTCTATCAATTGCTATATCTCTTACTGGACCACGAGAATTTTGTAATTTGACTAATGGTGATGGCATTGATGGTGAGTACATAGTAATAGTACCATTACTATGACCTAAATTTATAACTCCATTCCAAGGATTTTGTTTCATGGCTTGAGTTGGACCTAATTTAGTTCTGATTTCACTGATTAATTCACCAGTTGAAACATCATGGTACTTTAAATATCCAGTGTTACCTGCAGTTACCAATAAGAAATGATATGGTAAAAATTCCAATAACGTGTTATCTATGTGTTGTTTTAATCTATGCAATTCTAACCCAGTTTTATCATAAACAAAAGTATACTTCTTTTGAGCTACTGCAAAATATTGATCATTATGTAAATATTTAACAGCATGAACGGTTTCATTTAAATGTAATTCACAGTTCAATTTTCCAGTTTGCCAATCCATTGATGCTACATGACCTTTTCTACCTCCAATTAATAGTTCACGACCATTTCTAGTATAATCTATTTGATAAGGTCCATAATCGGGTAAATTTAATTTAAATGCTTTTTTGGAAGTATTAACATCGACAACGTTTTTGATATCATCTTGCTTGAATTTATATGTCCTTTCCATGGGATCTTCAGCTTCCAAAAACCCATGATCTTCTTGCAATAGTAAATCTGTACCTGCTGCTGATCTTACTGCTTCTTTATACTGTTTATCAACTTTCTTTAATCCGGCGTTGATTTTCTTGTCCTTACTATATAATTTCCTTTTGTTCTTTTTGACATCACCTCTTTCATATTTGGCAGTACCAGGTCTATTATAAGACCCCATTTTTCCTGTTATTGCCATTAGATTTTGTGAGTAGTACTTTATCTCATCGCAAATTTTTCGCATATCCAGAACGACATGTCTCGTATAAAATTCAGGCTCTGGAGACGTTTGGAGCGGAGCTGAACTCACACCACGATCGCTGTTTCTTCAATGTCATTTAAATTACCAAGGTCATTAGTTTACGGGGCTGGTCTTATAGGGTTAACCGTTGGGGGTATTTACAGTCTTGATGCTAGATCAGGTATTCATGAATATGTGTTTTGTCCAATAATTAGAAGAGTTACTGATGCTGAAGATGGACACACTTTAGGTATATGGTTGATGAAATATGGATTGACCCCAAGATTATTTAACAATAAAAGTCCTGAATCTTTAAAAGTTAATGTATTTGGCACTCAATTGAATAACCCTATCGGATGTGCTGCTGGATTAGATAAAAATGGTGAAGCAATTGAATCATTATTTAATTCTGGATTTCAATATGTTGAAATTGGATCAATAACTCCTGAACCCCAACCTGGTAACCCAAAACCAAGATTTTTCAGATTGTCGAAAGATGAAGCTGTCATTAATAGATATGGGTTTAATTCTATAGGACATTTTCAAGTAATGGCCAATTTAAAATTAAGATTAAGTAAGTTGTTTAATCCTGAGGTTCATGACAACTTTGCTTTAAGATCAGGTAACTTGTTAGGTATTAATTTAGGTAAAAATAAGTTTGGTGATGAAGTTGAAGATTATGTTAAAGGAGTTCAAAGATTAGGTCCATTAGCTGATGTTTTAGTTATTAATGTTTCTTCACCAAATACTCCAGGATTGAGAGATTTGCAAAGTGAGTCTAAATTAACCAATTTATTAAGCACTGTTATTAGCGAAAGAAATTCTTTACCATTGAATGTATTTAAAAAAAGACCACCGGTTTTAGTCAAAATTGCTCCTGATTTAACTGAACCTGAAATTGAATCCATTGCTAATTCTGCTAAAGATAGTAAAATTGATGGAATTATTGTATCAAATACAACAGTACAAAGACCAACTAACTTGTTAACTAATGATAGTATAGTATCAGAAATTGGAGGATTATCAGGTAAACCTGTTAAACCATATTCCTTAAAAGCTTTGAGAACTTTAAGAAAGTATACCAAAGATTCAAATCTTGTTTTAGTAGGATGTGGAGGTATTTCGAGCGGTAAAGATGCTTTAGAATTTGGAAAGGCTGGAGCAAGTTTCATTCAATTATATACTGCTTTTGCTTATAAAGGACCAGGGTTACCAGCCAAGATTAGGGACGAATTAGCTAAAGAATTAGAGAAAGAAGGTAAAACTTGGGAACAAATTGTTGGTACTGAATCAGATTGATTCAGCTGACTATGATCATTGAATCATCATATAGAGACAATAAAATAACGTAGATCAGCTCATATACTCTGAGACAAGTTCTGGCAAAAAATGGGTAGTGTGCGGCGCTGAATTTTGACTCCAGCTATCACTGAGAAGCTGTCGCGTTTGTAAATAAACACAAATGGATTCATCATCAAAACCAACGACGCCAAAATCTCGAAGTCGTAGACAACTGCAAAGGTCGTCGGGAGTATTTGGACTTCTACCACAATCACCAAAAATACACTACCCCATAGATGCTGAACATTTACCATTAGAATCACCAAACAATGTTGAAAGATTCGAACAGTTATCAGATGCTATGGAAGAATTGGAAGTTAATATGACTAATCTTCAACAAATCAATGAACTGATATCAACGGGTTTTAACGAATCATTTTCAAGTTTATTATATGGATTATCAATGACAATGTGGTGTATTGATTTTCCTGGTACTCCATCACGAGCTCAATGGGAGAAGTTAAATGTTACAAATGATATAGACGAAAGAATTAATGATTTGAATCATCAAATTAGACTTTTAAAACAAGAGAATCAATCGTTAAATATCAAATTAACTAATAAAAATAAATTAAAACCAACAGTGTTGAGAACTAAACGTACTAATATTGATGAAAGTTTTAATTCAACTGATAATTCCTTTATAAATAATCCTAGTAGAATCCCAAAGAAATTCACAAAACCAATTAATAAAGTTCAACCAATAGCTGCAAGTTCGTCATCAGGTAGTGGACCCAATTTGAATCAACCTCCAAGGTATATGAATGGATTATTTAATTCTAATAGGAGAAGAGTTGAAAAGAAACCTATAGGTTTACAAAATAGACCACCTTTCAGGTAATGTATGATAGTGTAATATAATGTATAATGAACGTCTTACTATATTTTTTGTTCTAGGACGTTAGGTTCTTTTTGATTATCAAAAAAGGTCTCGATTAATCCCATATGTCTGTATCTTTTGCTATGGAATCACGATGCTGTATTGAAGAACAACGATCCTCTCGCTACATCCGAGATCGGTCTGAGGATAATCATGGATTGACTAACTTCTTCATCAACTCATACTTAACCTGCTGTATTGATTTCTGCTGCTGATTAGCAATGACCATTAAATAATCCCGGTTCTCCATTGAATTCATAATTATCTGTCTCCTTTCCTGTTCACCATAATTCATCGACTTATCTTCATGCTCTGTCCCATTCTCCTCTGGCTTATCGTTCTTTGTCCTCTCCATAGTCGTGAGGCTGGTCGCGATGAAAAACTAACTAATGACACCAGAAGAAAAGAGAAGGGTTCTTCAAGAAAGAAGACAAGCCAAAATGAAAGGTGGCAATGCCACTGAAAGACTTAACAATATATTGAACCAAGGATCATCAGCTAAGTCTGCAACATCTGTTTTAGATAAAGAATCAAGTCCAGCTACTAGCGCAAGTGTCGATGCTGCACCAACTACCCCAATCAACAATCCTATCCCCAAATCAACAATAAGTCATATTAAGGGACATGAAAATGATGATCCTGATACTTCAGATATAGAGCAATTAATAAGTCATAGAGTTTCGCCTAATCCATTCAATGCCGAAAACGAACCACAACCTGATCTTGATTCATTCTTTAATACTATGTTTGGTAGTAATGGACAACCAGGACAAGATGGCCAACAAGATCCAATTGCTGCCATGATGATGAACATGATGAAACAACAACAGCAATCAGAAGGTGAAAATCCAGAAAATTTGAAAGACATGGAATATGAATCAAAATTATTAAAGTATAACAATTATAGGCAAAAACAGTTGAAATTCAAATTCTTAATAGTCAGATACTTTTCAATAATCATCAACTTCATATATCATTTTGTCAATCTCCAACAATTCAGATCATCAAGTTACAGTTATATAAGACAAGAAATTTCAACTAATACTAATCAATTTGTTTATATTTTCTTATCTATTGAAGCCATAATTTTATCAAGTTATTACTTGATTACCACCAAGAGAAAAGTAACAGAAAACATTGGTAATGAAAATTTAATCTTAAAGATCTTCTCCATGGCATCAATGGTTATTCCAGGTATTTCAAGGTACCAAGGATTAATTGGAGGTTTAGTTAGTTATTGGGAGATATTCAATATATTTCTCGGAGATTTGGCCTTAGTGGTTGTGTTATTTGGAGTAACTAGTTATTTAAAGTAGAAGTGATAAAAATAATGTAGTGCCTATTTACAATATATACAAGTGTTAATTAAGACCAATTCTTTTTCATATCTTGCTGTTTAGCCTTTAATAAATTTTCAGCTCCTTTGAACTTCTTTGTCTTTATCAAATTATAAATCAATAACCCAGTACTAGCAATTGAAAGTCCAAACCATGTGACCAAATATTGTAAATGGTTATTAGTAAAGTTAACTTTAGGAACTGTACCAATTGGTACACCATTCTTTATGAATTCAAATTCTTGATATTCAACTTTAAATTCAGGATCTTCAATTTCATTCTTTTGACGATTGAACATTGATAACCAACCATTATTCTGTTTCTTATATTCTGGATGTTCACTTAAATCATAAATGACTTGACAATAAATTGGTAGACTTCCTGATTGTTCAGCCATAGCTTTAACATCAGGTACAAAGAATAATCTACTATTATCCTCATGAGAGAATTGTAAGTTAGATCTTGGGGGCATGTTTCTGAAGAAAGCTTCGATTTCAACTTCTCCTTGTGGGAAACTCAAATGTGACAAATAATTATGTTGTCTTGAATCAGGAATAACTTTATCTTTGGAAATCCAACCTCTTTCAACTAAAATTGGTTCACCACCATCCGATCTTTTGAATGGCACTATAACCAAATAGCCAGTTTCACCATTTCTAATCCTTGGCCCTAAGAACATTTCTTGAGAATAAATAAATTCTCCTTTAACTTTAAATCTTCTGAATTCAAAATCTTTGATAGCAGCGGGGTCTAAATCTGGTGGTAAGGATGTTAATGGTGGTCTAGCAAGTAATTTTTCAGCTTTTGATATCAAATCAACTTTCCAATTCAATCTTTTAACTTGCCAGCAGCCTAAACCAAATGATACTACAGGCATTGCAATCATTAATGAAAAGAAAAATTTTCTTAATATGGGGCTAGTGGATTGCATGACTTTATCATTAAGATCAGCCGCAGATGACTTAACTGGTTTCCAATCAATGGTTGGGGTTTTAACTCCTCTCTTGAATATTAGGGTATTTATTTTAGGGAATATTGTAGGTCTCATAATCCAAGAGCCGATGCACTAAAAGTGAGGGTTGAGGTAGGGTGAGGGAGCGGGTTCGATACAGATAAGACGGTTAGAGGATATTTAAAACCATTATTTATTAATCAATTAAAACTCTATCAACATGTACAATCATCAGTATATAAGATAACATACTCTACAACTAAAGGTTTACCATTAATAATCTCAGTAGTAGTAGAATAACCGGTGGAATAATCACCAGGAGGAACTGATGTGACAGCATTTGGAGGTGGAGTGTAAGCAGTCACAGTAGGAGCAACGGATTCCGTAGTTGAAGCAATAGATAAATCACTTACTTCTGAAGGTTGAACAGAAACAGCATTCCCAAGATCAGTTGAAGGTGCAATGTCTTCTACTGGAATACTGGTACTTAAAGCTGGTGTTGTAGTTGCAATTGAAGATGGAGTTGAACTTCCGTAAACAGTAGAACTACTATAATCACTAATAATTGAACTTACAGTTGAAGTAACAGTTACAGCTCCTGAAACTGAACTTGAATCACTCCCTGAAGAAGTCTCTTGAGGAATTACAACATCATATCCAGTACTACCAATTTCAGTAGTAGTAGTTAAATGACCAGTATCATCAGTATAAATATATTCAGTTTCATAAATTTGTTCTACATAACCAACAGTAGTTACAACTGTGACTGTGGGGGTGGTTGTAGTATCAACAGTCGTGGTGGAATCACCTAATGCAGCACCAATCAATAAAAGGAATGGCAAATAGTTGGAAACCATTGGATTTTGCAAAAGTTAAAGTGATATACGATAATAAAAAAAAAACACTAAAAACTTTTCTTGTGGAAAAAAGGGTCTAAACTTTGCACATTTATAGCAATGCAATGAGCATTGCAACCCCCTCTACCGTAATAATTACTAACATGATCAATAGGAATTGCCTTAGTTCATGTATAATCAACCAGCCATCTATTGTGAGATTGTCGTAATAATATCCTGCATATAAAGTGCGAATACCTGAATATGGGAGAAAATACTCTACCACGATGAAAATTAGATACTAATTTTGAATTAAGCATTTTACATGACAAACTTTGGATGGTAGAAAATATATTAGCCAGCATTTAGGGTTTATAAGGTAATTATTATTACCGGTTTAGTTATATAGATAGATGGCGATGGAAAAATAAATTATTTTCTAATGAGAATTGCTTAAATGTTACGGAACTTTAGGCCAGTAAAGTTATGTTGCCGTATAACATTGGTTAGAATATTTACATAGTGTTATCGGAATGTTTATGTGTTATTATTTATTATTTATTTGAAACACAAATATATTTTTATGACGTAAATTCGTAACTTCATTAGTGGAGTGAGAAAATATTTCACCAGTATACTAAGATTCTTGGTCTTGGCTTGTGGCAGAAGTCCTTTGTTTGATATCTTCTACAACTTCCTTCAATTCAGGATACTCCCCAACTAATTTATCACCTAAAATATCTCTTAATCTCCCGAAATCTTCCATCCTGCCTTTTAATCTTGCATTAGACTTAGCATTAACTTCAATAAATTCTCTAGTATAAATATCAGGGTTTCTACCATCTTCTATATAATTTATCACATCTATTGGTATAGGGTATTGAGCTAAGTTAGGATCTAAATTTAAATCTCCTAATTCACTTATTATTTGATTGAAACCATAAACTAATGCTTGAAATGATTGTTGAGTTCCAGGAGTATCATGAATCCCTGCACCAACATTAATTAAATTTTCAATTAAAACTTGTAATTTTTCAGTAGTATCAATGATTGGTTTATTTTCATCGTTTAATTCAAGGTTAGTTGTTGTCATACTAAGGAGCGAGTGTTGGTAATTGTGAGACCTTGGGATGAAAGTTGAAAACTGGTGGTGAAAATCTGCGAAATTTGAACACTTTTGCAGCAACTGGTTTACTAATATGAATGTTACATTGAAATATAATCCCGATAAATATAAATCCCAACAACCTAAAACCACCGTAAAGAATATAGAGGATTATAAGCAATCATTACAAAACATAAAAAATTATGATTTGAATGAAGAAGAATGGTTATTAGATGTTAAGAATGTTAGTGAAAGATTGAGTTTTTTAAAAGAATCGTATAAATTAATAAACAACTTTAGAAAGAAAAAGAACCGTATGGATCAAGAGGTTTCAACCGATATGAACTTATCAAGTTATTTATCAGAGGAAGATGAAGTGGCCAGCAGTGTTGAAAGCACTAACAATAATACTCCAAAGAGAAGTACAAGAAGAACAGCTGTTAATGTTTAAATTTCAACAGGTGAATGTAACGGTTTATTCCCTAAATAATTCAGTAAAAAAAGAGCACAGGTAAGGTTTATAGCATATAATAAGATTTTAAGTAATTATGAAATCTGCAATTTTTACTTTTTTCAAAAAAAATCATAAAAGAAGGTAAATTAAGGACCAATAACCGATATTAGAACACTATTGACGTCATTACTTACTTCTATACTCTGTTATTCCAATCATTTATCCTTTACTACTATCAAAAGCGTGCCTCACCAAATTCCTATAAAACTGCGAATGGGAAATTTATTTCATCAACCATGAAAGCAGTTGTATCTTCAGGTAAAGCGTACTTTTGTACGATCTTATCAGTATTTGGAGTTGTTATATTATCAGTAATTGGATACTTATTCCAAATCGGACATGAATCAATGGTTGGTTCAACTAAAGATCCAGAAAATGGTGAAGAAGTAGCAAAAACCGTTTTTGGTGCAGTTTTAGTTTATTTAGCATTTTTCTTATTTTGTGGATGTCAAGTATTGATTATAAGAAGACAGAGTAGGATTGCCTTATAGGAAGGTATATCGTCAGCAAGAAAGATAAATTGGGATTAGATGGTTAAACTATGATGGTTTATCATAATTTATGGGACCGAGTAGAACGAGGTATAATTCAGAATCCTTTTGTAAGGGATATCATAGAATATATATTAATATATAAAACAATCGAGAATATATTACTATTTAAGTGGTAGCGGTAATGATTCATTATATTTGGGGCGAGTGATTTGGGCCACTTATAATTTTGCAACACTATTCTTACCGTCTCTCCAGTAGTTACCTCCAACCCAATCACAGATATCAAAAACCAAATTTCTTAAATCATTCAATTCTTCATGAGTAACTCCTAAATTGATAGCTCCTTTTAAATGTCCTTTTAATTGAGGATTGACATCTTGTGGTATCAAACTTGTAACTATAATCATTGAAGTTTCTCTTTCATTTAAAATCTTATCATAACTTAAAATGTTAGAATAAACACTTTGATAGATAAAGTACCATAAATCTGGATAACTTTGATAAATCTGGTTTTTAATTTTCTTATTTAAATTATTGGAATAAATCTTATTCCATAAATCACTACCTCTTTTAAGATTCTCTAAGGTGACATTATTATTGATTGATTTCAAATTTATTGGTCCATCAATTGTATCGAAGATTTCATGGCTTTCAAATTTTGTACCATCGAAATCTTCTTCAATAATATTGGATGCTGATATGTTATTATTCTTGATCAAATTAGTTCTTTGTATAGAACTGTCAACATTTTTAAAATTTGATGGTACAACGTATTTCAAATTATTTAAACAATTGATAGCTTTTGGTAAACCAATCAATGGAGCAATTTTTAAGATGACTTCTTTGAATTTCAATGTGATCAAATTCTGATATTCAAAAATATTGGCAGCTTTATTGAATTTGAAATGTAATGGCAAGTTTTGATAATAAGTATAAGGTATAAGAATATCAGGTAATCCAATTCCAATACTAGTCAACTCTTGATATTTATCACTTGAACTAATAGAATCATTAGCTAATTGAATAAGATACTTATTAGTTAATAAACTATCATCATTTTTGAACTCTAATAATTGTTGTCTTAATGCAAAATGATATAACTTGGGGATATCTTGGGGTTGATTTAAAACACTTAAACATGCACAAGCAATTAAAAACCATGAGTTTTGTAATGATGGATACTTATATGCCAATCTTACTAATCTTTCTCCCGTTATAACTGTCATCTCTAAAGCTATAACTACTAATTAAAAATTATATCCGGCAATGATTATTGTTGGGACTTAGAGTCTCACTGTTCTCCTCGGATCGAATCTTGTGAGATTTTAATCATATATATTCACATTCTATCACTCTTAACTATGCCATGCTATTTACTATTACTAATTATTACTGGTAGAAATTAATACTATATGCTATGCTTCCATATCACAATTTTTCTTAATTATGCTTATGCCTATGCCTATGCCAATGCCTATGCTTATGCTTTTGGTTCATTATATCACTCGAAAGCCGCACAATATTGCCGCAAAATCAGGTAATGCTATACCTTCTTTTCATTATTCTACTCTTATATTGTACCAGCCTATAAGTTCCTCGTTTTATAATGATACCTAATATCTGTTTATTGATTGGATAAATATTATTGAAAATTCTAAATAAGAAATCAATTTGATTGAATCTTTCTTGTTTAGTTGAACCCTTACACCAACTATAATCCCCCAATTTAAAACTACAATAATCTTCAAAAACAGATAAAATGTCTAATTCGATTTTCTTAGTCAATTCGATATTGAAGTCTTCAACTTTTAAGATCGATGCCAAATCCTGAATATTTAACTTTTGAGCATATGTTGAATGTGACGGCTCAATAGTTTGATTAGTATCAGATTTAAAATACATGGGGTTTTCTAAAAGTTGTTCGATCTTGATGAATTTTTGTTTCAATCTGTTAACTAACTTCTCAGAATTGTAGGAGATTTTAACACTAAAATTACTACCATAGTTAACTTTTGATGGTTTATAAGTATATGAATTGAGTGTATAGTTCTGTTGATTCAACGTGGCAAAATCAATTGGTGAAGTATCAAAATCGATTGTATCAGTTTTATGATCATATTCGTAATCACTTGAATAATCACTTGTATCACTAATAGTTTCTCTAAAAGTTTCATTAAATGGATTCTCACTATTAGTACTATCAATGCTGCTAAATGAACTCTCTCTTTCCATCAAAGTTGGTCTAGAACTATGATCGTTCAAATATAAATCATTAACATCGTTTGCACTCAAATTGTTTTCGTAATCACTGAAATCGATTTCTTCATTCTTCCATGTATACTCACAATTAGAACTACTCAAACTAATGGTAGTTGGTACATGATCAAAATTTTCATAGTCAGAATTGGGGTTTAATAAATGAGGATCAATAAATTGCATAAGGGTTTTTGATAATTCGAGGGATTTATGCATTTATTTATACTTAATCAGAAGCGTGTTTGGTCATATCGTAATTATAACTGTGAGGATAAATCGTGGATTCCTAATCCTGTGTTTATCATGCAGACCAAAGTATCAGATAAGGAAATAACAAGGTAACCAAGTAATGTAACTTTGATTGTTTACATCCGATTAGTGTGGTTTCAAATTTGGTGTTTGAATTCTGTCAAAAAATTGTGATTAGTAAATGTGATGAGTATCATGAGATGAGTATCGTTGATATTAACTGATCTAGATCAATCGGGCTCAATTTCATTAGTGAATTGATTTTGTAATAAATACCTTGATCACGTAAGACCAAAATGTGGAGTCCGTCACAAGGTTGGTCCACATACGGAGTAGTTTCAAGGAATGTAAAAAGAAACTAGTGGAGACACCTTGAGGAGTTTAATATCGTAAAACCATTCTGTTTGATCTTTCAAGTATCATAACTATCGCATAAATTTGAATAATCATTTTCAACAAGCATACAACACTTCTACAACATACGTCATATATGTATTGTATAGCCCCTGATGGATTTCTACCTTATCACCTACTATATTGCCTTACCACGTCTCTGAGATCTCTAATTAGAATCTCGTATTTATACGCCAATCATTAACCAAAATGGAGGCCTGAATATTACTGGTCTTGTGAACCCCGATAATTATTCACATAGACACCGAAACCCCACTGGCCTGTGGTTTAATAAAGATTTACAAGATTTACATAATTATATAAACTTCTAAACTTGCATCATGCATATTTTAATATAATTTATGTGACATGTAACTTGAAAATGTAGCGATCTAGCGGACCACGCATGAACTTCAGATATGATTGTGTCGTCTGAATCATGGAGTTCCATCGCTTCCGTTAGTTCCTATTTCATTTTTTGAACATTTCTACACCATGTTACAGAGCATAGTGAATTTTACCTGGTAAACATCACCTTTGAAAGACTCTAACCATTACATAAATTATCATTATCCAAGAAACTGATTGGGCCACTATATTTCCATTACTTAAATAATGACATGCAGATGTAGTAGTATCCTGACAGATTATTGGGTTCCAAGCATCTCTTATAGTTTGGGAAGAGGCCATTAAAATCCCAACAAACGCCCCCAAACTTCCAATTTCAGGAATTGTATCCGTGCATACTCCAATAATAAACGCAAATGATATCACTATTCCAATGTATACGCTACCCATTCGTACTAGAGGTGGTTTACTCTTGATTTTGAGCTGGCACTACCTATAACGTAGAGCGCTTCTCTCGTTTCAAGTTACCGCAAATTTTGGTTGTTGCTATTATGTCTGCATTTGATTGAGTCTATCCCCTTATATTATTCAAATTCTCTGTAGCTTATGCGGCGGGATAAGGACAAGAATGATCCGGAAGTAAAGTTGTTATCAGTAAAGATGATCAAGGATCTGTAAAATGGACATCCATTAAGTCTTATTATCTTATTATCTATATATCTACAATGTCCTAATTACTCCTTACTATGGAGTTATTCATCATCTCTTTCAGGAAATAAATTAGCTCTTTTTATAGCCCCATTTTCATACGATTTCCTTTGCAATCTTAAGGAATTATTTAAACTACCACCATACCTTACTTCACTACTTAAAGATTCTAAATTTGATTCAACAGCTAACGGTTTAAGTCTTTTATCATTCATATCTTGCATCTCTATGTTAGGGGAATAGAGTTTCTTTCCACTATTAAACAAACCAGTATTATCAATGATTTCAATTACATAACTCAACTGCTCCCCAGTCTTCTTATCATTGAAGAAATCGATTTTATCTCCATCGAATAATTGAATCTTCTTACCTTTTCCAATCACTTGATCATTAACAAAACATGAATTGGTACTGAAATCCAATAACCAAATATCATCAAGACACTTGGCAGGACTTTCATAAATACTCAATTCCAAAACTGGGTGTCTTTGTTTATTGATAAGACAATGAACTTTTGACATTCTATCATCAATTATAAAGGCATCACAAGTTTCGTTACGTCCAATTGCAAATGGATTAAATCCTTGGGGTATTATAATTGGCTGCTTAACTAACGATTGTTTGGTTGGTTTGAGTATTATAAACGTTTTGGCAGGTACGGATTTATGGCGTTTTGAGGATTGTTCAATGTCTTCAACTTCTCTTTTAAGTGAATTATGAGGTTGTGAAAGTGGCAGTTCTTGTACACTCGGAGGATTTGGTGCTTGAAACATTTGTTTTGGTTGACTTTGTGGTAAAGGCTTAACTCTTTTAGGAACTTTAAATTCTTCTTTCTTCAATGGTCTCATCATTAAATCTTCATCATCAATCTTACTTAATGACGTAATGGCAATCCCATTATCAATCCTCTCTTTATCAATCTTTCTAGCTTGTTGAGATTGAGATTGTGATAGACTTATTTGAGAATCAGAATCATCTTGTATACACCTTATCCAATCATGATTCAATGCTTGTTCAGCCGTTAACCTTGATTCTGGTTTAACAGTTAAACACTTGGCTATAAAGTCCATTCCAGTTGCGCTTATACGATACTGAATCAATGGACTTTTATGATAATCACCACTCTTTATTTTGGAAAACATTTGAGGTTGTGTGTTACCATTAAAGGGCAAATGTCCAGTTAGTATCACATATACTAAACATCCTAATGACCACATATCGACAGAATTATCATACAATGTTTGCTGTTGTTGAGAATATTGGGTTTGAGGTTGTGAATTCCCGAATTTACCAGTGATTATTTCTGGTGCTACATAAGCTAAAGTTCCACAGAATGTTTTCATAAAAGTTGAATTGTCACTAATCTTAGCTAATCCAAAATCAGTAATCTTCACTGTTACTGGATCATCTTGCATGATCAAAATATTATCAGGTTTTAAATCTCGATGACTAATTCCTAATTTATGTACATAATCAATTCCTTGTAAGATTTGCTTTGTAACTACTTGTGCCGCCACTTCTTCTAAAGGTCCTATTGCCGTTACAAAATCCATCAAATCTCCCCCAGGAACGAACTCCATTACTAAATAGTAATTATCAATGTCTTCATAGAATGACTTTAACTTCACAATATTAGGATGATCTAATTTCCTTAAAATCGATAATTCTCGTTGTACTTCAACCATCCCACCACCAGTATTTAATGCCTTACGTCTATTTATAATTTTGACCGCATATGCATCCCCAGTTGATCTTTCTATAACTTTTTTAACTGTTGCAAATGCTCCTTGTCCAATAGTCTCATTGTGAATTATGAAATCTTTATAAATCCCTTGATCACTTATTATGCTTTGATTGGTTGAACTCGGATTAAATAATTCATTAAACAATATCACAAATTTTAATTCATCTTTCTTAACACCTCTCCCTATGAATATTTCATCTCCTTGATTTATCATATAATTTGATCCTTTAACTAATCGATTATTATTTAATAAAGTCCCATTGGTCGAAGTATCTTGAATCCATAAACTTTTGCCTTCCTTATTAAACCATAGTTTGAAATGTTTATTAGAATACCTTGTACTATTAGTTAATGCTATATCATTTTCACTATTCCTTCCAAAGATCCAAGTATTCTTACCATGGGACAAATTTAAATCGAAGAATGTATATTGTCCGGTGGTACATATTAACCGACATAGTTGATTGGGGTCGCTTGGTTCTTGAGTCCCGGACGATGCTTGAGTTGGTTGTGTAGCCTGAGTAGGTTGTGTAGGTGTAGGATTCATATACGCGTCGCACTACTCTTTCTCGAACTGGTGATGAGAATGTATCACCAGTATTTGGTCTTGGGTAGAGACCACTTTCACACCAACTAGCAGACACTACTATTAGTCATGAATTAAAAGTTAAAGAATTGGGAGATAATAGAGAACGTCATTATTCTAAATTTTGTATCATATTCATTATATTAATCTAATCATTATACATTTTTTAATGATCTGGAAATTGATGCAATTGGGGCTAAAAGATGTTCGTCTTTGAAAACTTGTTGAATGACATCATTTTCATATTCTAATTGATTTAATTCTTCTTCTTTATCGTTTAAGTGATGGAAAATCAACCAGAAAAGACATCCAGCAATGAAACAAGCAATAGCTAAACCAGTAAAAGTCCAAACGAATTTTGGATCAACAGCAGTTGGGGAAAGAGCAATACCTAAAGCACTACCAATAGCAGTCATGAATAAATACAACGAAGTAATGAAAGATTTCATTGAAACTGGAGCTTTAGTATAAGCATATTCTAAACCGGAAATATTTGCAAAGATTTCAGAAAGACCAACCAAGACATAAACTGGAGTTTGAATAGCAACATGAACTTTGTTTGGAGTATTGGCGTATTTAGCAGCACAAGCCATTGGTTCATCATAACATGGACCAGCAGCATAAACGTAATGTTGTAAAACAGCAGCATAAACCATTGAGGAAGTAGCAAACATGAACCCAATAAAGATTCTAGTCATTGATTTTAAAGGAGTGAATTTTCTAATAAATGGATAAACAACAGCATCACAAAGTGGAACAGCAATGATAATAGCTAAAGAGTTGAAAACTTGTAACATATCATTTGGCATACCATGTAATTCCATATGACCACTCATAGTAACGAAATTTGAAGTCATTTGACCATAAACTAACCAATAAATTGGGTAGAAAGTGAAAACTTTACAAGCAATAATAGCTCTTTTAACTTCTTCAACGAAATGATCATCCCATGGATAACCAGCTTCAGGATTATTTGAAGGTTTAGCAACATCTAAGTTGAATTTATTTTTAACACCAATCCAAGTAATGCTGAAACATTTGGAAATGATTTTTTCACCAACTGGGATTTTAACATATTTGTTTCTACCGACAACTAAAGCAACGACGGCAATAAAGAAGAAACAGAATGGTAATAAGAAAGCAGCCCAAAATCCAACATGACTTTCTAATTCAGTAGTGGCAGCAACTGATAAAGCACCAATGTTAATCATGGCATAGAAAATCATATAAACTCTTTGAATAGTTAAAGCAGGATCAACAACGACTCTTTCACCAGTTTTTAAAGTTTTAATGACTGGTTTTTCTTTTGGAACTTGATCAGCGATTAATGGAGAAACATTTGATTTAACAAAACCAGTAGCGATACCAATAACAATAATGGCAGCAATATATGTACCAATAGCAGCATTTCTACTAGTAATTGAAGGAATAGAACCCATGAATAAAATGAAAATACCACAAATATAAATACCACAAGCTATTGAGATAGTTTTGTATTTACCCAAATAAGTATCAGCAATATAAGCACCAATAATTGGAGTGACATAACACCAAAATTGGAAGAAATATGATAAACCAGTAGCACCTTGGGTACCTAATTGTAATAAACCTTTTGGAGTATCATCAGGACCATTTTGCATATAATTTTGGAAAGGAGTTGATAAACCGTAGTAACTGAATCTTTCAGCTAATTCAACAACTGCAACCAACCAAGCTCTCATTGGAATTGAACCTGAAACATGTCTTAAATGTTTTAATTCTTCAATAGATGCTTCATGACCATCTTCAGTTTGACTCATAACTTCTTTGGATGAATTTAAATCTTCAACTTCTTTTTCTTTGTAATCAGGAGCTGCAACTTGTATATGTTGTTCTTGTTGAACATGTTGTTCATCTGCTTCAGCAGCTTGAACGTTTTTGATATCTGACATTTTAGAGTGAAAAAGATATTTGCAAAAAAAATTTACGGATTACAGTCTTTATAAAAGGATAAATTCTCCAGTTTATCAATGACCAATGATAACCAAATTTAATCACCTTAGCTCAATATAGAATCAGCAGTAGTGAAACAAAAGAAAATAAAAAAAAAAAGTGCAACTTGTTAACAATTGCCTTGTATATAAAAAAAGAAAATTGAGTTTTTTTTGCTAAAAAATGCCTTAAGATAATGACAAAAAAGATGCTAGACAATGAGAAAATTCTGTTACACTGCTAAAGAGGGATAAATTTACGTTACACGACGTAGCTCATCTAAAGTTCGCCTTGAGTTAAATATAATTTGGTATGACCCTCTACTGAAATATCTAATGTTAACAACCATGAGTTAGGATTAGAAAAATTTTATCCGTCAGTACGGCAATACCAAAATGTTTCAAACGGTACGATCCCCCCCTCTGAATTTGCCTTAACATTGTAATTCTACGTCAGAGCTTCCGATGAGGTGAGAAAATCCTGCAGTGGTATTTTCAATAAACGGCACAAAATATTGACCAATAAGGAAAAAATCTTCCCTTCGAAACTTAAGTTCTGCGAACAGTTGCTTCTTAAGCTATTTCCGCATATGAGCCCTCATGAATTTATGACAAGCAAATACTATAATATCTCCCTTTGATCGTGTGGCTCTGATCCCCTCAAGAACTCCACAGGACCATTAATATACGGCAATTATAGATATCTAAACTCGATTAGATTTCGACCAACTATGGGGTCGTCGTCGCTTAACGGGTTTTCACAATTCACCTTTGACGCTTAAAAAAGCCCACATTTCTTTTTTTCCGATTTCAGGTGATTTTCCGAGCTGCGTGGTGCAACGTTGTACTTTTTGTTTTAGGCTTAGTGAAACTTTAACCCTTGATGCGCCTTGAACGGTTATAACGGTGAGTGGCATTTTCAGCTGGCGATTAGCTAATTACGTTGATAAGATTCATGCGTTACCGATGCATAGATAAACTGATACGCCCAACATGTCGTAATTACTGAGATTGAGACCTAATCAGTATTATATAATAATATTGTTGTCGTCGTGTCAATCATTGATTGTCTGTCCTTGAGCCGTACCATTTAGTGTAATGAACACACCATTAATTCCATAGGAATTACTACTTAGAAAATAAACGTAGTTCCGCAGGCCCCGATCTTTCGCTAACGTCTTTCCTGTACAGGTCTATTGTAAAGATTATGAATTTACGCTCCGAATACGCTTATGTACACTTTAACAATCTATAGGTAATTCTCTATACATCTATTTAATAAACGAAACCAAATCAATTGATTGGCCAATAACCTGGGAATAAGAAATGCATCTTCTCTAATAATTCTTTTTTAACAGCTTTTGGATTTGTACTAACAGAATATTTCATTGAACCTTCTAAATCCTTGCCAATACCTAATGTTCCATTTTCAAATTCAGCGGAAAGAACATCAATTAATTTCTCAGCTAATTTACAAGCATTTGCACCATTAGCCTTTAAATTACCAACAACAGTTTCGACAGTGACAGGTTCCTCATCAACATTCCAAGAATCATAATCAGTTGACATACAAATCATTTGATAAGCAATTTCAGCTTCTCTAGCCAATTTACTTTCCGGAACAGCTGACATGTTGATAACATCCCCACCCCAACTTCTATACAATTGAGATTCAGCTCTCGTACTAAATTGTGGACCTTCCATACAGATTAAAGTTAAGTCATCATCAGTCTTAGTGTGGAAAATTGGAGTTAAATTAGCCTTATCGAACCCTTCTAAAAATCCTGACTTTGGAATGGTATCTTTAATTAATTTATTCAATTTAACATCAAATGGTTCTCCAAACATAGCGTGTGCTACAAATCCTCTTTCAAAAAAAGTATGGGGTCTATTGCCTTTGGTTCTATCAATGATTTGAGTTGGTAAAACGAAATCTCTTGGTTTAATTTCTTCTCTTAAAGATCCAACTGCCGAAAAGGCAAGGATAGCTTTAACTCCAAGACTTTTCAAAGCAGCTATATTAGCTCTATTTGGAACATCAGTTGGTAACAAATCATGATGAGTACCATGTCTAGCTAAGAAAGCAACTGGGAATCCGTCATCTAATTCACTAATAGTGATTGGACTTGAAGGGAACCCCCAAGGAGTTGAGATAGTTAGTCTGGCAACTGGTTTTAAATTTGGTAAATCATATAATCCAGTACCACCAATGATTGCCAATTGAACTGATTTATTATAGGTATGAGGTAAGGACGATAATTCCGGGAAAGTTTTATTACTCATTGGGAATTTCCAATTATATTTCAATTTTTTAAACGTTGATTTGGGAAACGTTGATTTAGAACTCGTGGTGGAAAACTGTGGTTCAGCGAGCACGATGATAAGCCAGACCTAGTGCGACAGTAGTTCCGGTGACAGTAGTGTGAGGTAGTTACTCAAGTAGTGCGAAATAGTTCTAAAGTAGTGTGAAACTTGAACATTGGTAGTGCGAAGTATGGAAAACATGACAATGCGCGAAAACAGGATATAATCATCATGTTAAGACTTATTAGATCATATAGTAAAAAACCAAGGTTGTTGACCAAGGTTAAAGGCGATAGGCTAAAAACGTCACATAAAATACAACTACAACCAACTAAACCAAAAACTTATATACCATTTAGTAAGTTCCCTCAAATCCCTAAAGATATTGAACAAGAAACCCTCAAGTTAGGACATGATGAATCATTAAAAGATCCTAAATTAGATTATGAAATACCTAATGAAGTTAGTAAGAAGTATATAAAGGCACAACCAACTGACAAAGATAGAGCCATGTTGGAACAGTTGGACAATTTAATGAATAGCAACGACGAGGGCCAAAGATTACAAAGCCAATTCAATTTAACGAAATTATATTATGATAAAGATTCATTTGCATATAAAAGTGTGCCTGAGCACCCTCTTAAGAAATCTATTAGTGGTATGATAAATTTAAATCCATATTTAGATGATATAGATGATGAATATTTATGGGAAATCATTCCTGAAAATAAATTATTTGGTAATGGAATCCAACGAAATCGGGAAAATGATTGGGAGAAATCTTTAGCTGATGATAGTAATCAACTGAAAATAAATACCGAAGACATCAACAGGTTTTTAATAAAATTCAATAAGAATAATAGGAGTTTTTATCATAAGGTCAATGGGAGGTACAAGTTGAATAGAGAATTGGTGAGAGAATATAAGCAATTGAATCTAAAGAAGAAATTGAATATTTTAGATGAGAATCCTATAGATTTTGATATTGAGGTAGAGATGGAGAATAATTTGAATCTAAAGAAGTAACTCAACGTTCTAAAAGGAGCAAAGGAAGTTTGAGCAACAAGTCATACAATTACATATAACTCACGCCCAGCAAGGGATATTAGATACATCTTATGACCAAAGTGTCTATTCAACGATATTTAATATTACATTTTCATAACCGTACTTTGCTTTATTCTCTTCAAAAACCCTCTTTAACTCATCAACGTATAATTTATGATAATGGTCCAAAACCTCTGAAGGAATCTTTGCGCTTGTCTTGCCTTTTTTCTTCTTATCCTCATCTTCATTCTTCTTTGGAATTAGATTCAGTGGCACGTAGATTGGATTTCCCATACAAATATTAATAGGATTTCTATAGGGTAAGAACCCAAAATCATAAATGAAAATACCTCTGGCACTGAAGAAGGGAATTGTAAATGAGAAGTGTTTCTTCAACCATTTTTGAAATAAATCTCCTAAAGATCCAGCTTTAGGTTGAATTATATTATAAATATCGGCTTCACCAAATCCAAATATCGGAACTAAATTAATGTTACCTAGTTCTATTGCTAATTTAACGAATCCTTTACGTTTATTTAGAACCAATTTGATTTCTTTTTGAGCTTTAGTTTGTTTAATTGGTTTTTTAAAACTTTTACCAACAGTTGGGTTATTGGTAACTCCGGAGTTCAATAACGATTCTTGAGCTCCTCCAACAACAATACATACTGAATTATCACCATTATTTATTAGTGATCTAATATTTGTAGCTGAGGCACTAGTTAAACCAAGACTTAATAAGTAGTCTCTGTAGAATGGTAAAGTGAATTGAGTAGTCAAAGTTAATGGGAAAATTTTACCAATATTCGGTAATAAAGGCTTGAATTTAGAAGGATCATGAAACAAATACCTTAAGAATTTCAATGGTGGTTCAAAAGGTTCATTCCTTATAATATTAGTAGCAAATAATCCCATTACCCCCATTGATATAACACCATGTGGATGGTACCCGAAAATGTAACGAGGTCCATTAGTAATTTTCTTATACCCATCATGGCTTCTATTCAAACGTTTACCTAACCCCAAATATTTGAAAACTTTATCTACCAAGGTTGTAGAATATTCGTTAACTAAATCCTCCTCATCTTCAGCAATCACCAATTGTTCTTCACTATCATCGGTTTTCTCCATAGTAAATGTAGGAGGATAGTCACATGGTTTATGGACTCTGATAGGGAAGTAATCAACAAACCATTCCCAAACAATCAAATTCTTAACCCAATCTCGTGATCTGTAAGTGGCCTTACCATTCATAGGAGTGTGAAGATCAAATCCATACCACCATATCATGTAAGGTAAGATTACTAATACCCAAGCAATCCAGCCTCTTGACACTATTAATAAAAATAATATAACAAATGCAGGGATCGACACCGTATGCCAAATAATTCCAATTGTTTCTAATCGTCTTTGTAACGGGATGTTCAATGGAGCAATATTAAGAAATTTTGTCTTTGTGTTAACAACGATTTTTGAATCATCATCAGATTCAGGTTGTGAAGGTTGATCCGAAACTTCAATTGGTTCTAGAACTGGTTCTTCAATTGGTTCTTCAATTATTTGACTCGTCTTATCATCTTTGTCATTGTTATCGGTTGGTTTCCTTCTTCTAATGTCCATGATCAATGCTGTGTGGCCGATGGTGTGTGGTCCGCCGCGATTGCTCGACCCCATATTTTTCTATGTACAGTCGAGTTTTATACAAATTAGGTAATTATACATTTTCCTTAAAAATTAGGAATCTCTACATAAACTTATAAATCTATTTCTAATTCCTGATCTAACTCCTTACCAAGCACTTGAAGCAATTCCACATTATTAGTGGTTATGTTCCTATTTCGTTGTAAGATCTTCCATGCACCTATGAAGTCAAATCTGTATTCATATATAAGGGCCTTGCCTTCAAGATCTTGATCTAAAAATATAGTCAAAACCTTATGTTGGATTTCGAGACACTTATTTATGATATTGACGTCAATATAAGGATTAATAATTATTTGATCGACAAGAAAGTTAACTCTATTGAAGCTTATAAGGATATCTGGACCTAATGACGTAATGATTTGCAATAAATAGCTTAATTGTAACTCAAGAATATTAGATGATTCTCCAAATCTATTGAAAACTTTGTCTATAGATAGAAGGTTTCTATTAAGTAACTCTATCAAGTCTACATTTAACTTTAATATGGCATTATAAGCGTTATTTAAAAGATCGGTAGGATCCTCTGTCATTATTGTACTGGGTAAATAAGTTAAACAAGCATATAGGCAATCGATGAATAAATCTTTTAAACCGGTTTTATTAATATCCACTACTTCTGTAACTTCTATCAATAACTTACAGGCTATTATCTTATATGACATTTGATGATCATTGAACAAGTTTAGTATGAATGATGTTAAGATATTCCAATTTTTGTGTGTAGAATAATACTTGATCAACACAAAAACTTGCGGTATGAGTTGATGTTCAATCTCTTGATCGGATTTGGAATTTATATTCAATTTTGATGGTTTGGCTCTGGTCTGCTTGGGAAAGTCTCTTATAACGTTGAAAATATAATCATTGTTTAAATGAGGAATAATAAGGGTTTCGAAGTGCTTAGAACTCCATGGAGCTTCTCCATATGCTAAATGTACCAATTGTTTATATTTATCATAATCTGGATCATTTTCGTAATTACCTATTAACGATTTAACCTGAGATTCTGTTATCGATTCTGTTATCATGTCAGAGACATAAATCATCGTAAAATCATCGCGGTCCTAGTAGTACGCGGTACCAACCACTGACCATGACATCTAAAAGACAAACACTTAAGAAAATAATACAGAAAGAACCCATATTCAATAAGGAGGTTCAAGACACTTATACCAAGAAACTAGAAGAAGGTCAACTACGAATAGGGTCTTTAATTGAACAAGCCGATTTTGCTATTAAAATGTTAAATCAAGAATTAGCAGATCAAAGTATTTCCAATGAAAAACAAGTAATTGCCAATTACAATCGGTTAAGTATTATCCCATATTATCAAGACAAGAATGATGTTATCGCCATAAGTAGTGCATCGATAATTATCCAAGATTTAGTGGATCAACAACTTAATAGTACTAAGATATTAAACAACTTGAATCATCAAGAACTTGAAATTGTTAATAACTTGAAGTTATTTAAAGCTGACTATGAGAGTCTAAATAATAATATTGAAGACATCATTCAATTTAAACAATCCCAAATATTGAAACCTTCAACTACCTATGATACCAATCAAATAGATACGAAAATCATTGAATCAGATACTATTCTCAAAACCCTTAATAAAAGTTTAAAACGAATTATTATTAAGTATATATCATTTGAAAATCCCCTGTTAACCAATGAAGAATTGAATTATCGAATTCAAACTATAATTGACTTAATAAATAAACTTATTAAAAACCTTATATTAAACAATGATTACCTAAGCATCATACCTAATAATATTGAACAACAAATTATAAGTAATATGATAATGAATGATATAATTTTGACTAAAAATGATAACAACTCCGCTAATGAAATTTATATTAAATTACGAGATTATAGCAAATAAATCTGCAACAGAACTTTTAAACCTTGCATGAGGACCCGTAACTTGCAGTCGTTTCCGCAATAAATAATTATTTTCTTTTTTTCTTTTTAAAGTAAAAACTTAAATTTCAACAAAGCAAATATATTTCAGGGGGAAGTACGATTAAAGTTAATCACTGGTACATTGCATAACATTCAACTTTCATTGTTTGTAGATATATCAGTGTTTAATAAGTTTTATTGAATATATATGTCGTTATCAAAGAAAAGGAATAGAAAGATTTTAGTATGTTATAATTGTAGAGTTAAAAAGAATAAATGTGATAGGTTACATCCATGTAGTTCCTGTAAAAGATTAGGTATTGAAAGTACTTGTAAATATTCGGATAAGAAAGAAAATATTGAGAATTATGAATCAACCAACATAGGTCCATCAACTACAAATGATAGTAGTAATTCATCAATACCATTTAAGAAACGGTTGGGAACAGTAATGTCAAAATTTTTGCCTCATATCCCATTGAATGGTACTGACCCAGCAATTCAAATGTTATGGCATTATTGGGTGTTTTTAATTCGAGATTTCAATTATTCTAACTATTCAATATCAAGATCAACTTTAGGAGTCTTGACATCAAAAACCAATATAGAACCGAAATATTATCCTGAAATTCGACATCCGATTTTATATTCGAATTTTGACACAGGTCAGGTTAACATTCCATCACTCAAACAATCGGTTAATGAATATGGTAAAGAGTTAGGTCTCGTTTATTGTTTAGATTATGATAAACAATTGTCCCTATTAAATCGTATAAAGTTATTATTACCAAATGAAAAGATCTTAATAATGTATCAAAAGATATTTTTTGAGAATATATGTGAATATGTCCCGGTAATAGATGAGTTTGAATACTTTTCACAACTCAAGAGATTATTCAATATAATAGTTCCATCCAATAACAAGATATCAAAGATCCATATAACGTACAAACAAGATTATGCCATACTAGCTCAAATATTAATAGTTACGCGTATAACATATGTGTATCTCATATGTAATCAACTAGAGACATCCACTATATACTTAGAAATCATTGACTTGGCTGAAGAATGTATTGAAACTCATGGGTTAATTACGCAACAAACATTATCATTATTACAAGCATTAGTTCTATTACAATTTTATAGGAGCGTAGCTCCAGAAAGGTTAACTGGGTTCTTGTCAGATCAATTACTAAGATCACAAATCTTAGAAATTGCTCATTCTATTGGTATAACGAGAGATTCTAAGATCCTAATATTCGATCAATTCAGTGCTGGTGTCAATAACATTTGTAAAAAAATCTGGTTTCACATTTACGAATCGAATACTTTCCAAGAATGTTTACATATCGGAGCCCTGAGACCATTAGTGCATTATTTTGATTTACCATGGCCGGACATCAAAGTTGATGTAAATAATTACCGCAACCCTGTCACGGAAAGAAATATCATCGAAGGATTTATTATCAATAGGCCAATAATCGAAGCTATAGATGAAATTTTATTGCTATCATTAAGAACCAATGATGATTATGAACAAGCTATAAATAAATTAGATGACACTATAACTGCAAATTTGGGTGACTTGGATTCAATTTTGAATCTTCCAAAAGGGTATCACAAGATAGTTAAATTGAAATCATTTCTACTATCAAAAATAGCATTAGTTGTTGTATGTTTTAACACCTGTTCAATTTATGACCGAAATCATGCTAAGGTCCATGATTATTTATATTGTTGTTTAAAAACATTATATGGAGATTTAGGTACTATAACACCCACTATTATACGGGGGTATAAGGAGAAATTTGGGGAAATGTTCAAGTTGGTGATTGTACCATTATTATCATATTTATTCAATTTGACGTATTTAGTTACCATTTTTTCAATTATTAGATTGAAATGTGCAGTATTAAAGATGAAAAATAAAGATACTCCACCTATTGAACAAGAGCCAACTCCAAAATCTCATGAGCAACATCAACAACCACAACCTAGTCAATTTGAGACGATGTCTCCAATAATTTCTGATAATATTGAATCCTTTAATTTCACCAACGTACCGTCAAATGAACAAATATTTCGAGATTTCCAATTTGATTCCGAGGAAATTGATTCAGTTTTAGATGCTGCTGAACAGACACAAAACACTACTGAAACTCATATAAAGTCGTATAATAATTTTATCGAAATGTTAAAAAAATATTCAATTGTAAGATTAAAATATTTAATTGAAATGTCACATTATAATCATATAACATTGAAAATTTTGAAATCGGGGGTAAACAATTTAACCATGGGATTTGACGATACTGGGCTCTATAAAGTATTGGCCAATAAGGTAATTCATGCACATGTAACATCACCAGTTTCAGAAATTGATAGATTAACTACAACTCTTACAAGATCTTGGTTTACAGTTAAGCAGGAGAACCCCGATACAACACATTGTTTTACAGTTGCTGACCTTTTAAGACAAGATCCTCAGTTTGAAAAGAAGTTGGCTGAGTTTATTAAATACGACAAGTTATGGACAGCTAAATCGATTCTCAATCTTCACAAGGAAGCAACAGTCCCAAAAGATGGAGAACCGGATAAAGACGATTTTGTGTTTATGAATGATCTGCATAATGCATTACCAACGTTTAAAGAGTATTTTGGATTATGTATCGAATAAACGTGAACTTGGTTATTACACTATTAATATTATTTTCTATACATAAATATCTAATTTATTGAATTGAACTAATTTGAAGCTTTGGTAGCAACATCAACATCGATTTTTTCTTTAGTTGGTTCTAAAGAATCAGCAGCTTCTTCATCATGGACAGTAACATCACCTAATTGGTTAATATCATAATTAATAGATGTTAAGTAGTCAATAAAGTCGGCGTCTTCTCTACCAACAGCATCTTGTCCAACTCTTGGTAAAAGGAAAAGACAACAAAATGCTGAAATTAAATTCAAACCAGCGGAAATATAAACTGGGCCTTTAACACCATCTGTATGTTTGATAATAACTGGGAAAACGTAAGTACCGACGAAAGCCCCAATTTTACCAACTGCAGCAGCAATGGCATAATATTCACCTCTAATGGTTGAAGCAGAAGTTTTAGAAGCTAATAATCCAATATTATCACCAGCGGAAAATTCACCTAAAGTTGAGAAAATACCAAATACCACAACGAATGCACCAATTTCACCAGATAAAGTATCATAACAAGCAGCCATAATGAATCCCACAATTGCTTGAACGACAAGACCAACACCACATGTTAATCTTGGACCAAAATAATCTGAAGAAAGAGCCCCTAAGAAAGCTCCTGGAATATAAAATAAATTGAAGACAACATTCCAACCAAAACTCTTGTATAAATCAGTATCACCATTAGCTTTGGTAGTTAAAGATGTAAGGATGAAACCAGAATAAGTACCAAAAGAATAAGCTGAAAAATCATAAATAAACCAAATTAATGAAACGATTGATAATCTAAACCAATAAAATTTGAAAATGGCTAAGTATGGAACTTTTTTAGCATTTTTGAGGTGCATTTTCTTGAAGGCATCAGAATCAGCCATTTTCAAACGGAAAAATAATAAAATCAATGGCATAACTGAACCAAGACCTACGGTAGTTCTCCAAACTGCATTCAAGTGACGTTCAGAGAAAATCCATAAACAAACCATGGCAACGAAGGCACTTACAACGAAACCACCATCAATCATAGCATTAGTGAACCATGCGAAATATCTGTTTCTGTGACCTGAAGGTAAAAGTTGAGCAGCTTCAGAACTGATGACTGAAGCAGTTGGATATTCAGCACCAATACCAATACCTAAGAAGAATCTGAAAGCAGTAATAGCAGCAAATAATCCTTCAGGTGAACCATGCGCACCCCAAGCACCAGCTGCTGTTAATGCTGGTAAGACAATTAATATACAAGTTGCAAAGATCATACCCCCTTTTCTATCAATATGGTCACTAATGATACCAAAACCTAATTGTCCAACAACGGTACCAACAAAGGCAATGGAAGAGACGTTTGAAATAGCACGACTCTCTGAATACCTTGTACCATAAATTGTTGATAAACAAGTAGTAACGGTACCAATAGAATTATTGATATAACCATCACTGAATAATCCAGCACCTGATGCAAATACAGGCCATAAGTTTTTACCTTGAACTTTAGTTGGAGTATCAACTTCTTTTTCATCAGCAATTTGTTCTTCAGGTTTTTTATTGAAAGTTACTTCATGTTCAATGTGATCGATCCAACCAGTAGTTAAAGCCTTGATAGACTTTGGTAAATCTCTTGTAGCCATTTTATCAATGAATTTTTAAGTGAAAAATTTAGATGCCAAATCCTATCAGATTTAAATCAAAAATTGACAGTAGTGAAAAGAAAAAAAAAATTCAATATAGGATTTAGAGAGGATTATATGCAGTGTTGATAAGAACGTGCTAAACAGAGAATGTCGCGGAGCCGTATTTTTTGAGGACCGTGCATAAAAGGATTTACAAGTTATAATTGAAGACTTCTCAGTTTTCTCTCATAAATACGATTAGGATGTAAGAGGTGTAAAATGTGTATAAGGACAAGGTTCAAGGATGAGGATAAGGAAGTGTCTATATTGAATTTTTAAAAATTACAGATGCCAAATAAGATCGAAAATGATCGAGCGATAGAAAATGAATTAATATTAATGTCTCGAATAAACTTTTCATATCTCCAAATCATATTACCGATTAGAGTGATAATTCGTTAACTACAGTAGTTATTTTCATCCACATGGTATAATTATTCCTTTTGTTATGCATGGTATGTATAGTGTGAAAATTGAACAATCTAGTCATCTCTTAAACTATTGTTTCATTAGATCAAGTTGATGGTTGTGAATTCCATACTTCCTTGTGTCCTAGATCCGTATAGGTAGATGTCATAAACGAGGAAATTATTTAGATGAGGAGAAGGTCATTTGGATTAATTTATTTAATTAGTTTGTGTACTTGCTAATATCGTAAACTATCGTAGCCGTAGTACACTGTAGGCTATGAAATTCATCACACGTTGATGAAACTTTAAGCCACTTAGTTAATTTTTGACATAGAAATTTATGCAGTACTTATACGGTTTGAAAATTCTGGAAATAAATGGAAATTTCTCTTGTTACGAATGTCATATATTTTACGACATTTCACCTATTATCGTGTGACATGATACTAAAACGGAAGTTGAATGAGGAATTTAATTCCGTGTTTCAGTTTTAGAAAGTACGTCATTTCATAAAAGTGTCGGGATGTCGTGATTTCTGGTGTACAAAAGTCGGTGCTAGAAGGGTTGGATTAGGTGTTAGTCGCGGTAGTTTCAAGCCTTCTCAGATAAAATTTGTTAAGGATATAATGAGACCAACGATTTCACCTATTAGAATGTTAAGGACTCAAAGGTTCATTACTTTAATCATAGCATCATTCTTTGGTATTCTATTGATTATTGTGTCCCTTACTGCTCATGAACATATTAGGACCGATGGTTCAGAAATGCTTGGTAAGACCAGTGAAAAAGTTACTGATTATTTTAATACTTTTAACCAATTTTGGAGTGACAAAAAGTTAGAAGCTGAAAAGGAAAAAGAAACTGAAAAATTACAAGAATCTGCTCATATTACTCATGACCCACCAACTGCTGCCGAAAAGGAAAAAGAAAAAGAAGCTGAACAATTAGAAGATTCGGCTGCTCATGGTAAGCAAGAAGATACTGGCTCATCAGGACTCAACGCTAATTCTGATTCTAAAGCTGAAGCAGATTCAAAAGTCGATGGTGAAGCTAAAGGTGATTCAGAGTCAAATTTAGAAGCATCTGATGAAGATAATTCTGCAATTAAAGGTGACGTGGCAGATGCTGATGTAGCGGAAGAAAACTCCGAAGAGAAAGCAGTTGTAGCAGCTCCAGTTGAAGCTCCAGAAGCTGATGCTGAATCAGGAGATGGCCCAATCAATTAATATATGAGGTCTTTATGTAAATTTATTGGTTTATAGATGTTTATATACGTTCACTGGGAATTATTATTCGCTAGACTATGAAAGTATATTGAGTTGAGCTTTGAGTGAGCCATAAACAATATCACCTGATGTTCTAAAGTCCCCTCCACATAGACTTTTCAAAATGATCACCTCTGGGTTTTTCCTTGATTAAACCTAATAATAAAAATTCATTACATATATGCAAGAACCATGACAACACTAATTTATCCCAATTATCGTCGGTCAATTCAACTCCTATATCCCTAATAATATCTTCCTTATCTAAAGTGTGTTTGAATGCATTGAAGAAATCATAATGGTTCAAAGTAGGTGGTGCATCATTTAATAATCTAAACATTTTCACCGTTAATGGTTCAAGAATTGAAGCTTTCTTTATGACGGGATTATTTAAGTAGTCACTACAATCCATCAAGTTATTTTCAATGGTTTGCCTTGAATTTGGTCGGATTAAATTCAACATTAAATTATCATAATTCTCTACAAGTTGAGGTAATTCATGTTGGAAATCTCCACCATTAACTAGGAACACTTCCTTGAACAACAACGGGACATCCATAAGAATCTTGACTTTTTGGATGTGTTTCTGGTCAGGGTTTGATTCTAAGTAGTTCTTCCATAATTTGGATTTAAAAAAATTATCTGATATTATTATACGGTACAATTTAAGGGCATCACGTTTTAAGTACTTGACGATTTTCTTGAAATTGTGTTTGAATTCATTATACTTTTGTTTTGTTAGCTTGAATTGGTCTAGAATGAACTTCAGACTAAAGCATTGTGTGATTTCTTTACTATTCGGGGCATCACTCTGCTTATACTTATGGTACTGAATCTCAACGAACCGTTTGAATGATGGTAGTTTCTTCAATACTTCCACATCTTCAATCGTTGGATCTTCTTCCAAAAACCGGGAATAACTATTCTGATAAAAATGGATCATCAAACTTAATTTAATCTCATTCACTAACACATCAATAGAATTATTGCTATTATTAAATCTGTTCAAAAGTACTTCCACTAATTTTGGATCCAATAGCACCTGAGACTTCAAACATACTTGTTTAAGAACATTCACACATACTTCTTTGTCACTTTCTGATTCAAATTTATAGTTGATGAGGTTCAATCTAAACTCATTATTAATATTATTACTCAACCAATGACTGATATTATTGGTAGTTAGCCCAAATAGGATTCTGATTGGTAAATCAATCAAACTGAATATGTACTTGAGGAATAAATTGATATTCTGAGTCCCTATAGACTCGGTGTCTTCAAATACAATAATAAGAGATTTAGGCTTCTTAGATATGAATAGTTCTCTAACAAGTTCCAAATCATATCTGGTTTCTTCTTTATCACTTTCTTTTTCAATTTCCTCTTTATCCAAGTCCTCCTCTTCTTCTTCCTCTTCTTCTCCCTCCTTTTCTTCCTCATTATCATACCCATTGTCAAGTTGTCTAATAAGTTCTCGTATAATCGATTTAATAGTCTTCCCACACTTCTTTGAATTGATTCTGATGATCTTCAAATCTTCATCTTTACCTATAATTTTGAAGAACTCATCCAAGATTCTGAAATTGTTAGCTCCATTTGAACTTAACAGTAAATAACCTGCGTGCAATTTCTTTGGAGGCTGAATAAGACTATTAGTTCTGTGATTGGTTGGGGTGATTGCCTTACAGAAATGATACAAATACTTGAACAAGTCATCATGTGACCGTTGAAGCTTATTGGTTATGTTTTCAAGGATTTCGGTACTGATCTTCTGATAGATCTTGAACCTATTTTGAGTTTGTTCAATAGTTTCATTATTCAATTGAGGAAACGGGGAATTATGGTTAGGCACATAGTTAGTTACGGACCCGTTATTTTCATTACTGAGTTTTGTCCTCTTGGGTTCTAAAGTATAGAAAGGTTTCTGATACTCTGGAGGTCTTTTCATGATAAATCTATAACGCGAGGCTTGATTCCGCCGTCTTATTCTATGGTGCTGTAGCGCGGAATACACTATGAGATCTACAGTATTTAAGAGATTCTTTTCTAGTCCACTTAGAATATCAGAAGAAATAAAGCAAGCCATCAATGACAATAAGCCAATTGTTTCATTGGAATCAACAATTCTCACTCATGGATTCCCTTATCCTGACAATTTATCTTTAGGGTTAGAATTCGAGAATATCGTTAGACAAAATGGTGGTGTGCCTGCTACAATAGCATTTATTGATGGTGTTCCTCATGTAGGGTTAACAGAAAATCAATTAACGTATTTGACGGAAAATTCTTCCAAAGCTGTTAAGGTCAGTAGAAGAGACATTGGTCATGTGATGGCCCATAAACTAAATGGAGCTACAACTATCGCATCAACTTCTATCTTATCAGCCATGGCAGGAATCAAAGTTTTTGGAACTGGAGGATTAGGTGGAGTTCATAGAGGTGCGGAAACAACTATGGATATATCCAATGATTTAATTGAACTAGGAAGAAATCCAATCACTGTGGTATGTGCAGGACCTAAGTCAATTTTAGATATAGGGTTAACTATGGAGTATTTAGAAACTCAAGGAGTCTATGTTTCCACTTACAATGATGATGGGTCACCCAAAGTTGAAATACCTGGGTTCTATGCAAGAAAGTCAGGAGTATTATCACCAAATTCATTTACTGATGTTAAACAGATTGCTAGCATTATTTATTACCAACAAGCATTAGGATTGGAATCAGGAAATTTGATTTGTATACCACCGCCTAAATCTGATGCTTTGGACCTGGACTTTATAAATAAGATCATTGAAGATGCCGTGCAAGAAGCAGAATCAAAAGGCATAACCGGGAAAGATGTTACACCTTTTTTATTATTAAAAATTGGAGAATTGACTAAGGGTAAGTCTTTATTAGCCAACAAGAATTTCGTAAAGAATAATATCAAAGTAGCAACTGAAATTGCCCGAGAATTGAGTGAGTTGAACGTAAGTATAAATAGAGATTAATTTGAATATATACTAACCTTTAGGGACATTCAAGAATTGAAAATGTTCAGTCGATTGTAAATAAACCAGTTCAAGTTCAGGCATTGAAAGTAGATCAGGTAAAGAAAGAAGACGTCGATACTGTAGTTGTGGGATCAATTGCATTGGATACAATCTCCAAACTTGATGTGGTTCATATGAATGATTCAAATCCCGGTAATACTACAACTTCGATCGGTGGTGTAGGACATAACATAGCATTAGCCAGTCATTACACTGGAGGTAAAGTCAAATTTGTTTCAGTCATTGGTGATGATTATACTGGAAAGTTCCTTCAAACACAAGCATCTGTTCACCATAAATTGTATGTAAAACCAGGGTCTACTGCTAGCTATACATCTATTCATAGTCCTCAAGGAGAACTAGTTATTGCTAGTGCTGATATGAAAATCATTGAAACTGATTTTGCTGAAGAGGTTAATAATGAAGTCAACCTCGTTCAACCTAAGAATGTTGTTTTAGATTGTAACCTATCGGTTACCACCTTACAGAAGATTTATGATCATGTTTCAACCACTAAAGCCAATATCATAATTGAACCTACATCTTTATATAAATCCCAAAAACTTGGAGATTTAGATATTTCAGTGCACAACCCAATCGAATTGCTCACTCCTACAATCAATGAACTTGAATCCATTTATAACAAGTTTGAGCAAAATGAAAGATTTGATGATGAATGGTTTGAAATCATTGATAGTTTGGAATTATATAGAATTACCGATATGTTAAGAGGCGGAATGTTGAAGCAATTACACGATAAAGGTGTTATTCAAAAAGCATTCAAATTGCTACCTTATTTCAATAATATGATAATCAAATTAGGTGATCTAGGGGTTTTATGTTTAGGTACCAGTCAATCTAAGTTATTCACCATTGACCGTACTTCAGTACCATGTTATATAAGACATTATCCTATTCCTAAGGAAAATGAAAACCTTAACATAGTGAATGTTACGGGTGCAGGCGATACGTTACTTGGGTACATAATATCGAACCTTGATAAACCTCATACAGAATTGATTTATAAAGCGCAATTACTGAGTGGCTATTCTATTAGTTCGCGCCACGCTATAAGTGAGAAAATCAAAGATGTTTAAGACCTTAAGACCAAATAGACTTTTGTATACCACATTCGGAGTGGGTGTTGGTTTATCAAGTATAGCATTAAATTTATATCATCCTGTATATTTAGAAAATATCAATTCTGTTGTTGTTGATAAGTCTTTAACACCATTTCCTATCAGTTTGAATGGGTTTAAATTATTAGGTCATGGAATGAGACAAGTCACATTCCTTGGATTTAATGTTTATGGGATAGGAATTTATTTTGATGAAAAAGCTAGCAAACAAATCAAGGCAATTTTAAATCAATACGATTTATCCAAAGATCTTAATGATGAAAAATCAATTGAGATTATTTCCAAGATTATTGACCAATCAGATTTTAAGATTAGAATATCACCAGTTAGAAACACCGATTTCACCCATTTGAAAGATGGGTTTATTAAACTGATTCTTTCATCTCCTTTAAAGAAGGATTACGGCGAACAAGTTAATGTTGGATTAGATCAACTTAGAGATGTTTTTAAACCATTTAGAGGCTCAGTACCAAAAAATCATATTCTTTTATTAAGTACTAAGAATGGGAAATTAAACTTTACTTACGAAAATACAAAGACTGGTGAAGTTCAAAATATGGGGGATGTAACGGAACCAGTAGTTAGTAAATTATTATTATTATGTTATTTAAGTACTGCCAAGCCATTAAGTCAAAGCTTACGTAAGAGCTGTAATAGTGGATGGAATGAACTTATCAATTAAGCCGCATCCATTCTCAAAATTTAGGTGCTGGTTCGTAAATCAGTTTCATGTTAGTTGTCAAAACGTTTGTCTTTTTTCATGTATATAGTAAATTAACACCGCGATGCCACGTCTACTACGACCACGTCTACTCGACCGCCAGCCATCGCGCGTTGCCAGCCACGTAAAATGTCGCAATATTATTATACGCGAATCTTATGCAAACACTAAGAACACCTAATGCAATTATAAGGACAACACAAGATTCTTAATATAATTAATATGATTAATTTATATTGATGGTATAAAAATTCTATGTCTCTACATAATAATAGCTTCCTTTTCAACATTTGAAGAAATTGATTTATGTGGTAAAACTTTAGCACCATTAACATAAATTTCATTTTTAACTTCAACATCATCACCTAAAACAGTAACACCTTCAGTTCTGGCCCATTTACCAATTCTTGAGTTCCAACCAACAATAGTTGATTTAACCCAAGCATGATCTTTAACTTCAGAATTGGCTAATAATACTGATCTTTGAATTCTTGCACCTTCACCAACTTTAACATTTGGACCAATAGTAACATTTGGACCAATTAAAGCAGAAGGATGAATAGTAGCAGTTGGATCAATTAAAACGTTACCACCGTGAACGAATTTTTCTTTTGATAATCTTTCTGGGTGTTTTTTACTTAATGAAGTTAAATATAAAACAGTACCTGATAAGAAATCTTTTGGTTGACCAACATCCATCCAGAATCCTTCTAAATCAAATGAATATAATGATTTTTGTTCAACTAAAATTGGGAAAGTTTCCTTTTCAATTGAAGTTGGTTTCATATCAATTAAATCAATAACTGATGGGTTTAAAATATATAAACCAGCATTGATTCTATTACCAACGAATTCAACAGGTTTTTCAACGAATCTGTCGATTAAATTTGGAGTATCTCTATCATGAACAATAACCCCATATTTTGAAGGTTCATCAACTTTAGTAGCAACAATAGTACCAGCACCACCATGAGCTTTATGAAATTTAACTAATTCTTCGAAAGGATAATCACAAATGACATCAGAGTTTAAGACAAAGAATGGACTATCATCTTTCTTCAAAACAGATTCAGCTAATTTTAATGGACCAGCAGTTCCTAAAGGTTCTTCTTCAACTGAGAAAGTGATTGAAACACCATATTCTTTTTCGTATTTTTTTAAAGTTGATACCATAACTTCTGGTCTATAATTGACAGCTAAGACAATATCAGTAACACCAGCATTAGCTAAAGCTTCAATTTGATGTAAAATCATTGGTCTGTTACCAAATTCAACTAATGGTTTTGGTAAAGTTAAAGTTAATGGTCTTAATCTGGTACCATAACCTCCAACTAAAATTAACCCTTTCATATTTATTTATTAAAATTAACTTATTTACAATTTATTTAATTCACGAACGTTTGATTGTAAGATGAATTAAGGTCAAAGAAGAAAAGAATCAAAAAAAATTCAAAACAAAAAGGGGGAATGCTGTATATTTATATATCGTCGAACATTGGTGTCGTGTCGTGAAAAGATTTTCTTTTTAACACGACACCGCTGGTATGGAGTTTGGCTATAACCTAAAGGTAACGTGTTAATAATAATTTATATATTATAAACATTTAGTACTGTAGGTCATATATCATATATTTCATAGGTATTATCTATATTTGTATTTCCTAATAACGTTATTAAAATTATTAGTTTTAAATGCGATTCCGCCAACCACCAAGAAACGAGGCTGGTATGTCTATATACCAATATGTAAATCCAATAAGCAACTAAGGTTATTTATGGAATATTTATTGTTATTATTATTATGTCAGTTAATCAATAATCCATTTTAAATGCATTAGGTTACGTAATTCATATCGGGAAAACTTAAACGCTCAAAACTTCTAATTTTAATATGACATCGGTTTAGTGGTGAACCACAATAGTTTTAGTGTTTGTTAAGAGTCTCCGAAATGGTACCTGGTAGTTAAATGTTTCTATTGGGTATCGCACTCATTATTATGCAAGCACGATAATAACAATGTCCACATGGCAAACACGAAAGTTTGTGTTTACATTCTTATTAAATTCTCTAATTTAATACTACAAGGGTAGAATTATGGGTGGTAGCTGAATTAATTTAGAGACATGATGAGTTTTGTACTTGAAACGTTGGAGATAACCTTGAAACATTTCAAGATGAGATGAAATTTATTCGGAAAAACTCGTTTTTGCAGCCACCACCCTTAACGAGCGTTTTTTTCCTAAAATCGAAGCGAGGCTAACAACAAGACGATATTCTCTAGTATTATGGGACAACAAGAGGTTGAAAATCTCTAGTAACAGTAAGAAGAATAGAACGTAAATAAAACTACCTATACTTTTTCCTATCGTATGCTAAATAGAACTTGATGAATGAACTGATCTTGAAGAATGACCAGAAATACTACGTCTCATATGTACAGTCTTACTACTTAAGATATAAACCACAAATGCAACACTAATAGTAAAACTAACAGTTGTTAATGTGAAATATCTTGTAAGATCATTAGTAGTATCTAAGATGTTCCCATAAATAAGGGAAAATGACGTTGAACTAATGGCTGGTGCTATCATAAAAGTACCCCAGGTTGAGCCTAAAATATCAACACCCCAAATTTCGGAAACAATCGTTGGATAAATCGTGAAGACCCCTCCATATATGAATCCATTTAAAATGGTTATCAAACTTATATAATGATAAGAAATTGATAAATACTGACTAATGGTTCCTAATACTAAAATCATTAATAGAATCCATAATTTATTAATATAATCAGACAAGAATCCAACGAATAACCTTGAAGATGTTGAAAAAATAGACAAGAGGGCAATTTGTTCATTTAATGATTGTTTGTGAAAATGTTTCAAAATTGAGTTAAGATTATTTTGGAAAGTTTCTAAAGGTCCAAGGTTAAGGAAGAATGATATGAATAAAACCCACATGATATTTGACTTCAAAAACCTAATGAACTTTTGTTGATGGTTTGGAGGTTCAATTGAACTTATAGGAATTAATTCGGTATTTTCATCGATATTTAATTCTTTATGATCAACTTCAATAGATGTAGCTATAAAATTCAATGTTCCAACAATAAAGTATAATATTCCAAAAAACTTGAAGACTCTATCAAGATACAAATTTCCCGGTGCTTGAAAGTAGGGTAATTTCAAAATCAAAGACCCTATTAATGATGATAATCCATAACATGCAACTGGTAATGAAATTGACAACCCTTTACGTTTAGGAAAGATTTTGGAACAAGTTAATAAACTCAGAAAATATAAGGATGAAGTACCTAAACCTATGAAACAGAATGTCATACAAAACAATACAAGTTGAGATTGTTGATCTAGGGCATTATTTTTAGTTATAAGGAAGTTTATGAAATATGAAGGTGCAAGAAAGAATATTGATAAAAATGCTAATAAATTTGGACCATAAACATCTGATAAATAACCTAATACCGGCAAACATAGATACATTCCGAACTGTGATAACGAAGATATTATGTTGATTTGAAAAATTTTGAAATCAAAGTATATAATAAGATTTTGGGATAATAATGGGAATAAAGTGATTGATCCCAATAAAAGACATGATATGAGGGATAATATAAAAGCAGTTGGTTTTAAAATGGTTTGACTAAAATGTTGAAGTGCATAGGTTCTGATTTTTCTTGATAGGTTGTTAATCATAGTAATGATTAATATGTTGAAATATGTTGAAATATGTGGAGAAGTGTGGTACTATGACTAAATGAGCATAAAGCCTCAGCACCTCGCACCCTAGGCGTCGCAACCTTTCCAGTCATACAAAGAGGCTCAGAAACGGTTGCAGCTAATTATAAAGTCGGAATGAGATGAATTCGAAACCACAAGATACTACAATGTCAGCTGAACCAATTGACTATGCACCTGAAGTCAGTGATGAACTTTCACCCCTTATCTCTCATAACAATCAAAGTCAAGCATCATTATTCCAAACCCTTATAGAAAGTCAAGGTTCAATTACCAACCCCTTGAGGAGATTATCCACTGATCGTAATTTCCAAGTGATATTTTCAAGACCAAAGAGGTTAATCGGGAAATTTCAAAAGATTTGCCAATGGCAGGATTATTATACTGACACGTCAAAAGTTAAGTCTAAACTTAAGAAGTATTATCAGGACCAGAATTATTTAATTGAAAAATACACTAAAATTGATCGATATTTAGATGAAGAAAATAGACATTATAATATATTGAATAGGTATGAAGAAGATGATAGAGCTGGTAAGAATCCTATAGATTTAGATGAAGAAGAATCTGAAAGAGCTTCAAGAGAAATCACTTATATAATTCTAGTGAATTTCTTTATAAATTTCTTACTTTTAGTTGGGAAAACATTCATAGCATTGATTTCAAATTCTATTACCTTATTAGCATCATTAGTTGATTCGTTATTGGATTTTTTATCGACATTTATCATTTATATATCTAATAGATTATCAAGTAATGAAAATAAATTTAAATACCCCGTGGGTAAATCCAGGTTAAATCCATTAAGTGTATTAGTTTTAGCAGTTATTATCATTACATCATTCTTGCAAATTATTCAAGAGAGTTTTAAGAAGTTATTTGAACCTCAACAAATTATCCTTGATAAATTATCGGTATATATAATGATATTAACCATACTTTTGAAATTTGGATGCTATATATATTGTCTTAGTAATAATTCAACGGCTATTAATGCATTAGCTCAAGATGCAAAATTTGATGTTATATTTAATGTGTTCTCAATAGTTATACCTATTGCAGGAATTTATTTAGAATCTTGGTGGTTAGATCCTTTAGGAGCTATTTTGTTATCAGCTTATATCATTTTAGAATGGGGTAAGATTTCTATTGAACATATAAATAATTTAACGGGAGCGAAAGCTGATGCTTTGGACTATAAAGTTATTCTTTATTTATGTTATAGATTTTCAAATTCTATTAAGCAAATTACTGCCCTAAAAGTTTATCATGTGGGTGATAATTTAAATGTAGAAATTGATTTGGTTTTTGATGATTTAAGTTTCAAAGATGGTCATGACGTTGCTGAAAGTTTACAGTATTTGTTAGAAACCTTGCCCAATGTGGAAAGAGCATTTGTTCATATTGATTATATGACTGGGAATTTCGTAGGTCACTTAAGTTAGAACCATAATGTGGTTATAACTTTTTTATATATTCATATTTGTAGTATAATTTGATTTTTATCAGTGTCTTCCATCTACGAGTAATTCTGTAAGCTATGAAGTAGTTATGAACCTAATTGGATTTTATCTCCTAATTATTCTCAGACTTAGTCCTTCCGAAAGATCGAGGACTTCTAGGTGAGATTTGATTAGTTTTATTTACGTTGATCTACGTTGATTTAGATGTAACAAGAACTATCGGCCAAACTCATAATGGCACACTACAAACAAAAATTCAACAAGAAGTTATATTACGACTATAAACTTTATGAGTATAACATCGATGTTGTAGACAGAATAGAGTAAGGACATTATTTTTGGAACACAGAACTGAACTGAATATTCAGAAAATAAATTAAGTGCTGGTTGATCCTAATTCTCTGAAGAACTTGCAGGTCTTGAAAATTTCTATGAATTGACACACAGATTTGACTCAATTGTTGAGGGAAATGAATGCCGTGATTTCTTCCTCAGAGTTTTAGAAAGGTGGTGCTCTCCAAGACTTCAAGCATAACTTCTTACTTATTTTAGATGATTTCCCTCTAATTCTCAAGTATTATGAGGTCCGTCTATCTTGTTAGCTTTACGGGCGCTAGCTTTGAATGTAACGTCAGACCATTCATAGTCATCCATTTTGTTGAATTATCTTAGACAATTTATTCATATAAGAACTACTCAAATTATCGGGCAAGTTTTTCCGCTCAATCAATGACACATAAAGATTACCCCAACAGTTAACGTTAACCAAAAGCAATACTATTACAGTAATTAATGATTAATTCACTATTGACCTGAAAGCTGTTAAATAGTTCCCCCAAATTCTCATCAGGATTCGGTACAAAAGAATTTAGTATATAAATATAAACATGAGCTAGTTTCAATTTCTTACATAAGAACTTGATAATAGTGGAAATCGACTCTGACGATGATATTTTAAATATGGTAGGGTTAATAGGAAGAGTTGAACCAATTGGTTTAAATCGTATTGTTACCTTAAACTCTTTATGTGCAAACTTCGTAAATTGAGGAGAATTGATAGGTTTAGCTGATGCCGTAGTTGCTGCAGGTTCCTCCTTAGGTTTAGGTAATACAGTTGATTGTAGAAGTAAATCATTTCCTTCAGATTTTATATCAATGGTTTCACCTTGTTGTTGTAAAACTTCTCCGGCCTCAACTCTAACCCCTTCATTAATTGATTCTCTCTCTTCACTACTGTCACTTTCACTTTGTAAAGACATTTGCTTAAGCCCTTACTAGTGTGCGAAATTAAAAAACTTCCCAAAGAGTCATATCACCAGTTTTCAAGATATCCCTTAATTCATATTTATTTCGTAAAGATGTCAGAGAAAGTTAGTGATAATGAAAGCTTGTCCTCCAATACTACCATTGAGAATGAATCTATTCCATTTGACCAAATTTTAATCAATCTAAATTCGGCTTCAAAAGATGTAGAAGAATCAAAAGATTATTTAAGTTATAGTACATTATTGGATGTGTACTTTTCAGATCCGAATAAATATTCTTATGAAGAAAGGGAATTGTTATTACAAGAATTATTAGATATTTTGAAAACAAATGATACATTGATTTATGAAATTGGTTGGGATTTACCAAGTCTTATTATTGACTATATTGATTCTGATTTTAAGTTTGATGCTATGATAAGAAAAGGTCCGGGAGTTTATAAAACTCTTAAGATTTTTGAATTGTTGGCATTAAAAGGTAACCCTAAAGAATTGCTTTTGAAATCATGTGAATTGTTAAATACATTATCAATTCATTCAATTACTTCAACTGATGACTATCATATAAGAGAGAAATTTTTAGATGTTAAATTATATTGTTTATTGGAATTGATCTCCTCAAATCTTAAAAAAATTGAAACCATCTATCCTTCAAGATTTTTATCGATGGTTGTATCAGCAGTTATAAATTTTGCTTATCAAAATTTCAATAATTTCGAAAGCCATGCCTTAGAATTTTTATTAAAAAGAGTTTTCACATTTGTTAGAACGTATGATAGTTTACCATTACCAAAAAATGTTGATGCAAAAGAGGCCGAAAAAGTTACAAATGATGAGGAATATTTACAAAGAAAATTATTGGTAAGTTTTATTTCAAATGTGTTTTATGAATGTGGAAGGAATTGGTCACCAAATGAATCAGTACTTTTACTTACTGAAATTAGTAAGAAGGACTTGGCATACTTTCAAAATTTGTCAGTCATAGATAGGTTTTATGAATTAGCATTGAGTTTTGATGTTGATTTCGTCAAAATTTTGGGTGATATTGTTGTAGAAACCAATGAGGTATTTCATAAATTGAGTAATACTATGGCAACTGTAGAAGGAGGAGAAGATGAACAACTTGGTCAAATATTTGAATCCCTTCTTAAAGATTTCCAAACCAATCTTCTAACTTCAATTACCAATTCCAAAGAAATTCAAATCAATAACTTGGGTCTTCTCATAATTTATAATCGTTATCTTGAACAAAATTATCCCAAGGCCATTAACTTGACCCTCAAAGATTCAATGTTACTTACTATTCGATTGATTGTACCTATGCTAATCGAACCTTCCTATAATAATAAAGCCTTACAAGATGTGGTAGTTTCATTAAATTGGATAACTTTACAAGCACTGTTAGATTCTAAAGGAACTAGTGGAGTTCAACTAGAATTAAGCTCAATTCCAAAAGTCTTCTTGAAGATTTATTTAACTTGTTTGACCTTTATAATAAGTAGAAATGCTGATAATTACTATAGAAGTTTCAGATATGTTGTATTAACATTATTAACTAAGATCTTAACTTTAAGTCCTGAACAATTAAGTTATGATTTTATCAGAGATACCATAATATCTTCACCATTTCACGGTCTTAAAGCATCCTTAGTGGGAGTTTTTAAAGAATTATTGACTCAAGATAAAAATGAGACTGATTTAGCAGAAAATCTTGAAAATCTTAAACTTAATTTTAATGATGATAAACCTCCATTGCCTTCAAGAGATGTTCAAAAAGCTAAAAAGTTTCTTAGTCTTACAAAAGAAAGATTCGATGGAATCCTTGAAATGATAAAGGTTACACATACAAGTTGTTTTATTGTAGTTGAAGATATCGACAGTGATACTGAGGTTGAAGATGATCAAACTACTTATAAACTCAATCCTTATTATTTATCGCCATTATCGGCATTATTGAATTTATTAGTAGTTTTAAAGAATGATGAAATTTTTATTAAATCCCAGTCTGATGTTGATGAATTGGTCAAATCATTACGTACAGTTTTAAATGATTTTAAAGTCCAGTACAAGGATTCAGAGAATGAGTGTAATATGACCGATATGTTATTGTTGACATTAGACAGAATTTAGTGTATATACATAGAATGTTTATCATAACTCAATGATGCATCTTCAAATCACCTCTTATTCTTGGCCCCTTTCTTAGCATTTCTATCGTCAACAATTGGACCCCAGAATACGAAAAACCCTTCTTTAGTGCTACTAATTCCTTCTTCCAATTCCAATTCGTAATCATCGATGAAAGGATCCAAATAATCATACTTTCCCACTTTCCTATTCATTCTGGTTTCATGTTGTCTTATCAATTGTTCTTCTGTCAATTCTTCCTTCTTCTTCTTGTCTTCCTTATCCTTCTTTTTTTCTTTTTCCTTGTCTTTGTCATCTTCTTTATCCTTTTCCTTTTCCTTTTCTTTATCTTTATCTTTATCTTTATCTTTATCTTTATCTTTATCTTTATCTTTATCTTCATCGTCATCGTCTTCCTCAAGATCATCATCACTTGATTCATCCAAAACTTCTAACGCTGATTTGGCATTAGGATGTATTGCTGACCATCCATATTTATCTTCTGCAAGTTTTAAAACATTCACTACTACATCAGACTTTCCACTTTTGGGATTTTGGGGATCAAGTAACGGTATATTTAATGCTATTATTGGAAGTTCTTTTTCTTCTTCCTTCTTACCCAATTCCAATTCTTTTGGTGGTTCTTTATCACCTGATTTTTCAGATTTCTCCCCCTTTTCTACTGGCCTTTCAGTCTTATCCTTATCAGTTTCACTCGTTTCTTTCTCTCGGGGTACCGGTGTGACCTCAATTAATTCAGGTGGTGGTAATTTAATAATTTCAGCTGGTTTAGGCTGAATTTCTTCAGGTACTGGAGTTTTGACTTTCTTGGCATTGGTTGGCTTCTTAGGATCAGCTTTCCTTTTGGGTGCTCTTTTCTTTGGTGATTTAACTTCTGCTGGAGCAGAAGTTGGTTCACTCACAATCAAACTCGGAGTATTTGGTTTTACCGGTTCGGGTGCTGGAGATGGTGACTTGTCAGTATTCATAATTGAACTTATAGATGTTTTGCTTGTGGGTATATCGAAATTGAAATCAGTTTGAAATCGTTTGATATGATCGGTTAGTGGTTCTTTTGGTTTTTTAGGTTTGGGTGCAATATTAGTTTGTGGTTTAGTGTGTGGTTGAGATGCTTGGGTTGGTAATGTTGGATTTACAGGGCCCTTAAATGGTGGCGGTGTATAGGATGGGGTATCAGCATCGAGAATCGTTATTGGTGATTCGGGACCTCCAAGTTTGATATTTGGTTGAAACATCGATACTAAATTTTTAAGACTAGTTTTCCTGCCAGTTGATGCTTGCGTATTTGGATCATTATTGGCGGTGTTTGTATTGGATTCATTACTGGATGACGATAATAATGATGATATTGACACTCCTCTATTCGACATGTTGTTTGAGGTACGAGATTATGCGAAGTTGTTAGTGTAGTGCGTTAGTGTAGTCTACCTTGTGAGAAAGCGAGTATATATAAATAGTTGATTATACAGAATAAATTAGACACATGTAATGATGTTGCATTCTGGAATTTGTTTTGATTTTATTGGCCTATGCTCTATCTAATTGAGTAGTTGTACTATATAATCCCAACTTACTCAATACTAAACTGGTATCACATCCATAACCCTCCAAAGAATTCATCATTAAATCTCCATTCCAGTAATCTGCATAAACTTTACACATTGGTAATCCCAATCCTAACTTATACTCATAGGGTCTTGCAATCAAATTTTCTAGAGTTGATGACTTGGATTGGGTAGAATTTATATCTCCAACTGATGTACTGTTAAGTAAAGTTTGCCTATCAATAATTGAAGATCCTTGATTTGTAACCTGTAAATTTGAATATAACTGTAAACCAGGAATTCTATGAAAGTTAGCTAGCGATCTTCTTGCAAATTCTGGATTCTTTCCAAATGACCAAATGTTTGATAATTTACTATGACTTATTCCACCACCTTCATCACTAAACCTGAAAATAATTTCTTTTGAAGTGTTGATGATGGTAATTTTTATGGGTGGTAACTTCTTAGTGGTTTTATCTCCATGACGTTTAATGGTAGCTTCATAGCTATTCCTTAATATTTCACCAAATAGATAATGTAAATGGGGCTTCAAGAATGGAAATGATATATTCAAATCACCCTCAATTTCCAAATCGGGCATATTTTCCTTATTAGGATAAATATCTTTCATAGATTCTTTGATTAATTCACTAACAATGTTTAGATGTTCAACCGGCTTACAATTATGGAACATTTCTCCTATATAATCAGGTGGTTTAATCTCTTGAGGTTTAGAATTATAATTCTCAGTTAATGATAAATGTTCTTCAATAATAACTCTTCTACTGATTCTAGATCTTATCATTGAACTCATAAACTCATCCAATTCTTTTTGAGGAAAGTTTTGAAGAATTGAAACTTCTAGTGCTCCCATCATTAGATGTGATAAATTGAATATATGATCATCTAACATTATTGATAATTGTTTACAAAACTTATCGTTTTCTTGAATACTAGTGATCTTTGGCATTTTTCTAAATGCGTTGAACAGATGGTAATAACTTTCATAGATCTGACTGAAATGTAAGTTATTAACTATGCCAAATGGTAATGTCTGTAAATCTCTTATTCTTATAGCTAATCTGATAGGCAATTCAAGTCTAACAAAATTAGCGCTTTGAAGAATCTTCTCTTTAGTTAATTTCTTCCCATACCCTGCAAGTTGTCGAAGTGATACTGGATGAGGTGTCATCTTAAGATACTTTATCATAACTTCATTTTGGTAAAAATGCTGAGGATTCAAGATATTAGAATATGATGGATAAGGTCCAAGATTATTAAGGTATTTTGCGATTTCTTGTTTATTTGTAGTTGAAAGGAAATCATCATCTATATATGATGTGGAAGTAATCTTAGATGAGTTCCGTATGGCCATTAACCCATGATATTTCGGGATTTGGAGGTGTTTTAGGATCATATTTTCGCAGACAATTATCTTTCAGATTCTGTCACACTGATTCTGTCAGAAAATATCACCTGCACATAATTTTGATAATTGAGACCTGTATATAAGATCACCAGCCATTTGATTACAATAATAAGGGTCATCATTGATTTGATAATTCTTTTCTTTTGATCTACTTCTTATGCATATAGAAGGAATTAAACGATCTAAATAGTTGAACAAATAGTCAATAGTTGAATAAATAAAATGAATGTCACGGATAGAGGTTATTATACTACTACATATTTGGATAATGTGAATAGACGAAAAGGACACGAACCCATAGAGTCACCCACTACTGAAACATTTTCACCTCATACTTATATGACTAACGATGAATTAGATCCCGATGAATTAGATCCCGATGAATTACATGAAGAAATCACTCCAGCTCAATTGAATTATCTTCAGAAAAGACACCAAAGTCGAAGAAGAAGTTATTATGATGATGAATCTGAGTATAGTAAGAATAGTAGAAATAATAGTGAAGTACAATCTGCATTGTACGATAATTATTATCATTATGACCAAAGGCTAAGAATTCCCAAAGCTGCCCCTAAATACAAATCTAAAAAGCAACCCAAAAGAGTAGGAGATGATTATTATATTAAACAAAAGAAACGGTATGACGAAGCAGAATTTTATAAACCAACCAATTATACGCATAAGACTTTCAGAGATGTATTTACCGATAAGGAAGACGATTCTGGAAAGTATAACCCTATGGAGTTCGTGTTTGATGATCCAGAAAAGATCAAAGAACAAGAAGAGAAACAGAAGTTAAAGAAAGCTTTTAAAACCTTACAAGTCAAATTGGGGAAGAATGATTACGACAATTATGATTATTATAGTAGCCCTAAACCGAAGAATGCTGCAGCCGAAATTTTTGTCAGCGGTCAACCCAGGAGTGACGATGACGATTCTGATTATGAACAAGTACTCGATATAAATGAATCAGTTGATAATTTTGAGCCGGCAGGTTTGAGTGAAAAGAAGAAGAAGTTGGATTTCAAAAAAATGTGGAAAACAAAGACAAAGCAGTTGAAGAAAGAGTTAGGAAAGGATTATATGAATAACATGGAAAAACAATGGGAATTAGAGGATGAAAAGAAAAGAAGGAAAGAAGAGAAAGCTCAACAAAAGATTGAAGAATTAAATGATGAACAAGAAATAGAAATCGAACCTCAACCTCAAACCACTTATTATGCTGGACAAAATCCTAATTTCCACCCTGCCTGGAACTATTTATTATCTTGGTTAGTATATGAACAACCAAAACTGGCACCACCACCACCCTCACAGGCTCAAAAGGCTATAACTATTGATGACACTATATTTACAGAACCAGAACAAGTTCAAACGATAGTGCCTAGTAAGAAACCAAAGAAGAGAAAAAATCGTATAAAAATGACAAGAGACCAAATCAAAACCTTTAATAAGAACTTAGTCAAAGTCAAAAACATGTGGACACTACCAGCGTCGAATTTATTTAATAATGATCCTAATTCACCAATAATGCAACCAAGCCAAATAGGTTATGGATCAGGAGCAACTTTGAATGAATCCTTGCCACAATCAATGATAGACATTCCTATTGATGGGGAATCCCAAGAATTTGTAATCGAAGTTGAAGACGATGAAGTTGATGTTGACGAAGAGTTATATTTTAATCCTACTACTGGTCAATTAGAACGTGAACCACCGACGTCTCATTCATCCATGCCAAAGGTGTTTGATTCCAGACTTTTCAAATCAACCAACTTCTCCATTGATACGTCTAACGGAGCAAAAACCATTATATCAAACATTAACTCTCTTATAAAATCTATCAAACTTATGAAGATTATTTTTGCTCCTATTGATATCATAGCTGAAAGTTTTCCAAACTTACAAACCGTAGTTATAATGATAGAATTGGTGATATTTATGTGGATTTTATATGAATTGAGTTTGTTAATAGATGCCCTTTGTATGATGGTGAAAGCAGTTTGTGCTCCTATGATAGCCATGGGAAGATTTATGAATAGAATTATGTAAATACATATATCACTCGGTAAGTATTTCTTAAAGAATTAGAAACTAGTTTATGGTTTATATATTCAAAAAAAAAAGGTATATACTCTATCTACCAGAGACACAGTTCACCTGAAAGTCCAGCCGACCACTTAAACAATGGTACATAAAGAACCAGAACCACCTCTTCCAAAGTTGATACTATAGTTATCTTTAGATTCGGTTTTCTTAGTTTGAGTAGAAGTTTTAGTTTGTTGAGCAGCCATTGTAATTTTTGTTGATGCTAAACTGAGGGAGCCTTACGGGTTTATATAGTTTTTGGAACACAGACGATGTGGTATGGTTTTATTACAATTTGGAAACTGACCAATATAATTCAAGAATGATTATTTTTTACTGATGTATGTTTCAGATTGCAAAAAAATTACCGCATTAGGAGGTTACAATGGATTTTTCATAATGAGACGGAGAGTGTAAGATCTTCAAGGAATTTCAATATTCGAAGGGGTGTTTCAAAGGTAAGAGAAATTACCCTTCTGAGGACTTACAATAGATTATCAAGGTTGCCTTATAGGGGTGTAATTGGATACAAGTGGTGAAAATACACGTTGTTGGGTTGAACAGGAATTGAATTTCCGTCAAGTTGTTGACTTCAATCTAACTAACGCTTAAGTTGGTGAATCTGATGTAATACAGAAGGTTTTCTTTTCTGGTAGACCGTGGCCCAGAACATGTTTGAACTGTTAGTTCTATTGGCAGCTTAAGTAAATCCGCGAGAGTGCAAATTTTCGTTAGCATTATGATTCGAATAAGACCAAGAACATTTCAAACCCTACGTTATTATACCACAAAAGAAGACCTTACACCTGAAGAACTTCAGAAACGTAAAGAAGAAGCAGCTAAATTAGCAATGCAATCAATCAAAGATATCGGGAATATGTTATCATTAACCCAGTCGGATAAAGAGACTGAACCTATTGATACCAAGCCGGTCTATAAAGATCCTAAATTGTTTGATAGCTTGAATTTATTACATCAAGGACAAGTAATTAAGGAGCTACAAGAGAAATTCGATAAAAAATGGCATAAATTAACTTTGCAAGATAAACAGTTGGGATATTATATAAGTTATGGGAACTGGGGAGTTCGTGAAAAATTTGACAACTGGAATGAAAACAATGTCCCATATGATTTACCATTTGAAACTCCTAGTAAATTGAGAATCTTAAACCCTGAACAACTGGATATTGTTAAACAATTACCTGAAAGAGATTATCGTTTAACTCCAATTAGAAAAGACCAATTCAATATTAAGAGATTAGATGGGGTTACTAAAGCTTTCATTTATATTACAGTGATTGTAGCATTAGCTGCATTTTATAGGGATAAGTTTATCGGAGAGGAAGGAAAACCAGTGGAATTCATAGTACGTGATATTCACGAAGAAGAGAGACAAAGAAGGTTGGAAGAAGAGAAGAAACAAGAAGAGCTTAGGAACCAGAAACAATCAAAAAAATGGTATTATTTATGGTTAAAGTAATTTCACATTTCAGTGTAAGTAGTGTAAATAGAATTAAACATTTTTGGAAGTTTTCGTTTATACAAGTTCTGTTACTATACACGCTACTCGACATCTTCATCTTCATCATCTAGATCATCATCTTCATTCCAACTATTCTCAACAGTTTCTCTTACTCTTTTTATATATTGGGAACGATGATCTTTATATAAATTAGCAGCCTCAACATTAGCAGGAGAGCTAATATTTGGATCATTCAAAAGTGACTGAATTGAAGTTAAAATACTTGACACATCATATGTTGGAGACCATCTATTTTGTAAAATATCTAAACATAATTCACCACTAGCATAAACATTCGGATGAAACATCTCGCTTATAAATTTAACAGTTGGAGGCTTATTAGGATATTGTTCATCAAATTGTAATAAAAGTTTGAATGTGCCATCTTCAAATGGAGTATCTGCTGGTCCTATAATTACAGCATTCCATGTCATAACATTATCAGGTAACGGTGAAGCTGAAACTCCTGATGGAGCATCCAGTTGCATACGTTTAAAATCACGCATAAGTCTTCTTTTAGCCGGGGTTGACATTACTAATCGATTTTAATATTGAGAAATTTCCTTATGTTTTATATGTGTATGGTCTTATTCTATGCTAATGCTTATTAAGTTATTCTTTTTAGTATTGGTCGTCTATTTACTGTCTTGTGGTGTAGTCGAAAATTTGCCTTCCTCGCGATAAGATTGGGGCTACTGAGGTAGAGTTAAGGAGTGAGCGGAATTATCTAGACAGTAACCGAGAAGGTGTTTTTAATATTTACACTATGAATGTAATTGAAAGTGTCTTCGATCCAATAAAGAGGATTCTTTTTTACCCAGTGGAATATCAAAGTGACAAGAAGCTTTTTGTGGTGTTGTATTTCATTTCGTCATTTTCAATGTTGTTCTTTACATTAAAACCAAAAAAAGGTAGACCATCTCCTTACAGCTTTGCAGGAATGTGGGTGGCAGCAGGAATATTATCATTTGTAATGTCATTTATATTCGAGTTACCTTTGATAGGTATTCTAACAGGATGTATTCTTACCATGTTAGGCACTATATTTTCATATAGAGTAGCTAGAGCTGAGACTAAAGTACCTCCAGAGAAAAATTCAAATAATCGTATATAACTAAACAATGCATATAGGTAATCTATTAGCAAAAACAATCAAAATCAATAACAAACCCGGTATCAGCTCTATCACTCTATAACTCAAGGAAACAGTTGGTATAGAACATTAAACAATTACTCTATTAAGTAATTAAATCTTCTTTAATTGAGCTTATCAGCAAAGGCTTTAATATTGTCAGCCAATTCTTCAAACTTTTGTTTGATAGTAGTTTGAGTTTCGGTAGATTCAGTTTCTCCACCCCAGAAATCAGTAATATTGTGACCAGCACCATTAAATGCTAAAATATTTGGAGTATCAGCTGGAACGTCAGTTAATAATCCTTTAGAACCATAAGCAATCAAATTCTTCTTTAATTGAGCAGGAGTAACTGAATCAGCTGCAGTAAAGAATTCAGAATCAGCTGATGGTTGTAATGAAAGGTAATATGATAACAAACCAGCGATATGTGGTGATGCCATTGAAGTACCTGATAAAGTAGCAGTTGCAGATTTAGATCCAATATAAGTTGATAAGATATTTAAACCTGGAGCGAAAATATCAACACATTTACCATAATTGGAGAAATAAGCTCTTGCATCAGAAATAGTCGATGCTCCAACAGTAATGGCATTTTCAGCTGCAGCTGGTGAAGTGTTACAAGCATCTTGATTTTCATTACCAGCAGCGACAGCGAAATTCAAACCAGCTTTAACGGCTGCATTAACTGCTAAATCCAAAGCTGTTGATTTACCACCACCTAATGACATATTAGCAGCTGAACCTTTGAAACCTTTTTTACCAGCTTTAGCTTCAGCTTGATGAGATTTAGCAGCAAATTCGACCCCTTTAACAACATCAGACATTGAACCTGAACCATTAGATCTTAAAACTTTAACAGCAACAATATTAGCTTTTTTGGCTACACCATAAGCCGATGAACCAATAGTACCAGCACAATGAGTACCATGACCATTATCATCGGCATCAGCGTCACCATAAGGAATAGTTGAACCCCAAGTAGCTCTACCACCAAATTCATTATGCTCGATATTAACTCCAGTATCAATAACATAAGCAGTAACACCTTCACCACCATCATTATCATAAAGATATTGATTGAAAGAGTTTAAACTTAATGGTTGTCTGTGACTAACTCTTGCTAACCCCCATGGAGCATCTTTTTGGGTATTAAATTCTGATGCATGAACCATTGAATCTTGTTCAATGAATTTGATTGATGGGTGTCTACTGATTAAATCAATTGTTTCCTTTAAGAAATACCCAGAGTATCCCATTAAGGAACCGATTGAAAAATCATCAATAATACCACCATCAACTTTAAAATCTTTAATACCAAAGAAATCGTGGTCTTTATCTAAATTACCAATAGATGTTGAATGTTGTAAAGCAACCCATTCTTTATGAAATTTGGCTTCATTTTCAGCAACACCATCTTTGAAAACGACGATGTATTTGTTTTGAATAACTTCTCTTTGTTGGCTAGCTTCAAATACTGGTGCTGCTTTATCAACAGATAATAATTCGATATCCAACTTGTTTAAAATGTTTTGAGTTTCTTGTTTTAAATTTTCAATTTCTTTACCAACCGATTCTTTGAAATCTTGTAACTTATTATTATCACCGAAAACATCAATAACATCATTAACGGATGGGATAACTAAAGCTTCAACTCCTAAAGTTGCTAAGATTGAAAGGGCAACAGATTTTGATAATAACATATTATAATAATTCTAACTTGATTTACTTGATTGTTCACTTGCTTTTGAATGCGTCACTTATTCTTTATACCTCTTAATACTTTACCGAACTCAAATAAGGAGTTTGGTTATTTTTATAAAGGGGATTAAGGGGTTTTTCTAGGATTATGTGGCGACTGATAAGATAAAGTGCGGGTCGAAAAAGGAAATGACTACTGTGGTCCGACTGTATACAACAGCCAGCATTTCATATGATCACACTACCTCGAGAGTAGCGAGAAGTACCGAGCCGGCTTTAATCCCAAACGGGTCCACTCAGATAGACTGGGCATCAGATTTAGTGTAACGACAATAGTAAAGATCTACGGTGGTAGTTGAAGAAAATTAAATAAATATGATTACACTCTATATACATTGAATTGGTTGGTACGTGCACTTAACCAAGATTTTTGGACCATTTCCTGATTGTGGAGATGACGTGTATACCGTGTTGCAAATGACATCAATAGGGTCACACGTCTTATTAAAGGTGTTCACTTAACCACGAAGATAAACTTTCAGTGTTTATTTCTCTTATCTCATTCAATCCCTTCATAACCATTTCTCTAGGATAATCTTTGAATCCGTCTAATAATACTAATTTGTTATTCATTGATTCATTTACGCAGAACCAAAATTTATTTTCACTGGTTTGTCTTTGTTTATTGATAGGCAACTTTGGGTTACTTACATTCAATAATAATTCATCATTAATAAACCCTATAATCTCCTTAACACCTCCAAATTGTTTATTTCTCTTACAATATTTGTTCTGACAATTATTATAATCACATCCTTTGTTCAATTGCAACATGTACCTCCTTTCTAATCTCATTTGCAACTTAAAATGGTTGACATCGACTACTGAACTGTAAAGAGGACCATAACAAATGTCACATAAATTTAAATCATTTGAAGTTGTAACGGGGTTAATACAATTCTCATTACTACATTTATTAAACGTTGATAAGAACTGTTGATTGGAATTCTTGATATCAAGCTTGTGTAATTGTAAATGTTTTCTTAGGTCTTTCCGTTTAATCAATTTCTGACACTTGAAACATTCATCAGTTTTGTTCCCACATAAATTCTCATGGTTGGTGAGGTTTTCGAATTTATCAATATACGTGGCTTGTCCTTGTGGTAGAACTAAATGACAAAACTTGCATTCGTGTAATTTATTAGGACATGCGGTAGACTTATGATTTTGAATGAAACTTATGTAATCGCTAAAGTTAACAGATGTGTTACAATTACATGTAAATGTTTGATGGTTTAACTTCTCGTGTTTGAATTTGAATATACTTGACTCTGTTCCGGAATGCACAAGGCATACTGGACAATGCCAGTGATTTGATGGAATCTCTCGTAAGAAAATCTTACCACACTCACAAGGAATATTATTCTTGAAACAAAATGCATCATGAAGGGGGAGTTTTGATGTTTCAATAGTTTTCTTACAATTAGAACATACGACTCCATCAACAGTAGTATGTGAGGGTTTCTCTATTCGTTTATATTTTATGGATAATTTAAGCCCACTTGTAAACTCCCAAGTAAATGGTACGATATATAACCACTTTGAAATCTCATCATTATCGAACCCTTGATCTAAATCATACTTACATTGATTCTGTATTTCTTCTATGTCTTTATAGGGCACAACAACTGTCTTTATATCTTCTGTATCCTGATCCATACTACAATACTTGAAATTCTCCAAGTTCACCAATTTCTCAAATCCTAATAATAAATCTATGTTACATATATCTTCTTCTGTGCTTACGCTTAATTCGAGATCTGTGTCTATACTCATAATATCCAACTTGTACACTTGGATATTAGGATCCACATTGAATGGTAATATTTTATTTATAGTCAAATCGCCAAATTCCAAAATCTTAGACTTGTCAAAATTGAAATTCAATTGCTGATTTGCCATAATATCGTTCAATGGGATGATATCTAGAATTATATCAGTATCAATTACACTTATAACATCAGCATTACAATCTTCCACTACCATTTCATAGTTGTTTAATACTAATTTGTCACCTTTGTTTAAAACAGTATAATAATGACTGAGATTAGATTCAAGATAATATTTCCAATTATTCACTTCGTGATAGAACTGTAAAGGTTTCAATTTAAGAAACGTTCCTTTGGGTATATCATGTGCTAATTCTATCGATATTTCATCATCCTCTCGAACTTTAAGTTTATCTGACACGAACCTTGGTAAGATAACGGTTCCTTCATGAGATGAGAATTGTTTGACTCCTACGAATACAAATTTACCTTCATCATTGGATAATCTGAATATAAGGGGATGAGGGAGGGTTTCTCCATAAACATTAATTGCTTTCTCTAGGATATCAGGTGATAGAATTACCTTATCTGAATTATCAGGTAAAGTTCCATTGATTACTATTGCATTCATAGTGGCAATTTCGCAGCTTCAGTTGTTTAAATCATTCAAGGTCGTGTACTAATCATTTAGATTTGGTTTTGCAACCATGTCCAAAAAATGTTGGTAGATTGATTAATAGTCAAATTGGGCCACAAATTACAGGTGCTAACATATGTTGAGTCAAGTCAGTCTGGCTTGGGATTCTTTTTCTTTGAAGTTTGTTTGTTTACCCTTTAATACCCCATATAAGGCTGTTTGAGTAAATAGGAAGCTATGATATTAATATATAAGTAGATAAAGTTGACTTATTGGTACTTTAAATGTATTTAGAATTTACACAGTTCGGTTTACTGGCCCATAAGTACCACAAGTTAATTTCATTAAAGTTTCCATAATAATTGTCATTGCTGAATGTTCATTTGGTGATTTTCACATTTTTTTAACGAAAGATTGGAAACTACATGCATTACATGGCTGTAGGATAAGCATTAATAAGATAACATAAGAAGAAAAGCTCAGAAAGGATAAATTTAATGAAAATAATAAAGTATAACCAGGGTTGGAATTGCAAAAAGGAAGCCGTTATTCACTGGAAGTATTATTCACTTTGAGAGCCCTGAGAAATTGTTCCAAAACTATCGTAGGTCATTAGGAACCAGGGAACAACAAAAATCTTATTTAGGAGACAAAGGTTGGTAGGAGACAAAGACTGGAACTTATGGCTCAATTCAGAATCCCAATTCGTTGAATCCAACGTTGTAAGTTTGGTGACTTTTAAGAAGATTTCAAGACAGATAGAGCAGATGGAAGTGAACTCCACTATGGTGATAAGTCAAGTAAGCTTCTAAAGATGATACAATTTATAGCAATTCTATATTAGCAGTTCTTGATAACTTTTTACTCTAATGATATTTATGTTTATCATAGCCTCTATTATACGTGAACCCTTTGTTCTTTGTTCCTACGCGATAACATATCTCATCGTCTCTGCGACTGAAAAACTCAAATATCAAAGTGATACATCACATTTCCATATAAATAAGACAGTTAGGAGCTAGCGATGTCCAACTTTGAGTTAATTGAAACCATTAATGTAGACTATGCTCCAGTGGTAATCAAAAAATGGAAGTCAAAAACTACTGGATTACAAATTGTTTATATAAATCAACCTTCACCTATAGTTAATGGATATTTCACGGTAGCTACAGAAATACCTGATGATTCAGGGTGTCCTCATACTTTAGAACACTTAGTATTCATGGGATCAAAAAGTTACCCCTATAAAGGATTGTTAGATCAATTAGGTAACCGCTACTTTTCATCTACAAACGCATGGACGGCAACTGATCAAACTGTCTATACTTTAACTACTGCAGGATGGGAAGGATTTAATACATTGTTACCAATTTATTTAGATCATATTGTTAATCCTACATTAACTGATGAAGCTTGCTTGACTGAAGTTTATCACATTGATGGAAAAGGTAATGAAAAAGGTGTGGTATTCAGTGAAATGCAAGGTATTGAAACCCAGTCTTGGTTTATAACGTATTTAAAATTAGCCAAGACTTTATATTCCCCAAAATCAGGGTATTCAAGTGAAACTGGTGGGTTGATGAAAGAATTAAGACATCTAACTAATGATCAAATTAGACAATTTCATAAACACTTATATAGACCTGATAATTTATCAATTATAATGACAGGATCTATTGATGAACAAGAAATGTTAAATACTCTTGAAAAGTTTGACAGTACTTTAACCAGTTTGCCAAGTACTCCGAATAAACGACCATTTGTGGATTCAGTCCATGATGAACCATTAACTAAACCAATTATTAATGAAATTGAATTTCCTGAGAATGATGAATCCATGGGTGAAATATTAATTAGTTGGATTGGCCCAAAGTTTGATAGTAACATCGAATGTGAAGCTTTAGATATTCTTGGTTCTTATTTCTGTGATAATCCCATCAGTATTTTCAATAAATATTTAGTTGAAATTGAAGATCCATTAGCGACTGAAATTGATTTCAATTCTGATGATTATTATAGAACAACAATAAATTTTTACTTATCAGGTGTACCAACTCATAAGTTGAAAGAAGTTGACACTAAAGTTAAACAACTAATTAAAGACCAAACCGATGTTACCAAATTTGATTTAGAGTATATGAAACAAACTATTAACCAGCAAAAATTAAAATTAGTTTCCCAAACTGAAAGAAGTCCTGATTTCTTCCAAAGATGTGCAGTTATTGATTTCATTTATGGAAATCCTGAAACTCAGAATTTAAGTACTTGGTGTAAGGATTTAAGTATTTACGAAGAGTTGATTCAATGGGATGCTGAGAAATGGACACAATTCATTGATGAGCAATTAGTTAAAACTAATTCTGCTAGTATATTATCCAGACCATCAGCCAAGTTGAACAAAGAAATGAAGAAGGAAAATAAAAAGAGAAAAGTAGAAATTAAAGAAAAGTATGGTGAAAAAGGATTGACTGAGTTAGGGAAGAAATTAGAAGATGCTCAGATTAAGAATGATACTCCAATTCCCAATGACTTGTTGACTCAATTCGGTAATCCTGATCCTTCAAAGATTCTTTTCATTGAAACTAAATCATATAAGGGAGGTAATAATGATTTGACTGTAGGATATGAGAATTCAGATGAGTTTAGTGGAGTTCTTAAAAGAGATGAAATTCCAAATAATCCATTATTCTTTCATTTTGAAGACTTCAAGTCAGAATTTATTACTTTACAACTTGTGATGTCTACGAATAATGTTGACAAACATCTTTTAAGGTACTTGTCTATATTGGAAGAAATCTTCAACATGTCATTACAATTACCCAACGAATATATTCCTTATGAAAAATTATTATCACTTTTGAATGAAGATTTAATTGACTTTCAATTAGATAATGGATTTGATAATCAATTTTTGGAATTCATTACAATCAGAGTTAAATGTGAGGTATCGAAGTATCAGAAAGCCATTGATTGGTTGATGAAAGTGTTGACTATGAACGTCATTGAAGAAAATCGTATAAAGGTTATCATTGAAAAGTTCATAAACTCTTTACCAGATAAAAAGAGAAGTGACGAAGTTATGATGTATTCCAAACAATTCAGAACATTATACGACGACAATTCGATTAGAAAGGCTCAGGATTCAATTCATAATGAAGATATGTATAGACAGATGTTAGATGACATCAATAACGGAAAGTTTGATCATATCAAGAAGGATTTAGAAACGTTCAAACAACAATTGTTTCAATTGGATAATATTAAAGTGTTTGTTAATGGGAATTGTAGAAAACTTGATACACCTTTATCATCATGGCAGCCATTTATAAGGCAGTTTCCTGAAGCTAAGACAGCTATTTCTATTGACCTGTTTACAAGATCGTATCAGTTCAGATCAGATATTGGAAAATCTTGTAGTACCAAGGCATACCTTGTAGAAATACCAGCAGCTGAATCAACTCATTTAACGTCATCAACATTAATGCCAACTAACTACTTAGATGAAGATATATTCAAAATCGCTCTAGCAGCGGAATTTATTAACGCAGTTGAAGGACCGTTTTGGAGAGCTGTTAGAGGAACAGGGTTAGCTTATGGTGTTCATTTATCGAGAAACCTTGAAACTGGATATTTAAGTTACAGTATTTATAGAGGTAGTGATGCTCAACAAGCTTGGTTGGTTAGTAAGAAGATTATTGAAGACTTTGGTAATGGAGCAACTCAATTTGATGATATCAGTATCGAAAATTGTATATCTACAATTATTAATGGAATTGCTAATAATGAATCAAATGTTAACGATGCTTCAATGGTAAAGATTTCCGATAATATTTTCAGAAAGAGAGGGCCAAATTATAAACATTTACTTATAGAGAAATTAAGGAAGATCAATGGACATGATTTAGTAGAAATTGTTAAGAAATATTTTGTCCCATTATTTGATGCTAAACTGTCAATATTATTTGCAAGTGTTTCTCCTGCTAAGGCCAAAGAGTTCAGGGACTTCTTAGGAACGCAAGGATATGATGTTGAAGTTGAGAAGGTTAGTGTGGGAGAAGATGAAACAAAGGGTGATGAGGAAGAGGATGAAGCCAGTGAAGGAGGTGAAGATGACGATAGTGATGAAGATAGTGATGAAGAGGAAACAGAGTCAGAAACAGAGTAAATGCCTCTATAGATGAATATCCATTCTAATATACACATTATACACTAGAGACACCAACAAATAGCTAGGCAGCATCCCTGAACAAATTAAAACTACTAACCACATCATCTCTCATTGTCCTTGCCAATTTCACCAAATGATCATCAGAATGATTGAACACGATACAATTAGCAAACATCAATAAAATATCTCTCTCCAATTGCTCCAACAGCGTATATCTTGGATTACTACTTTTCAGCTTAACTTCTTTCATCATACTCTTTAAATCTTTAGGTTCATATACTACATCATAATAATCGGGAATTTCCTTCTTATTGACTGGTTGCAAAAATAGTGAGGAGAATCTATGTGATTGAATGTTGTTGATTAAACTTATAGCAATGCTTTGGAATTTCTTTTGATTATGACCTGGAGTAACGGCTGGTGATGCTGACCGTTTTCTTGAGCTTCTTCTTGGCGTTTTATCTTCTGCTTCTTCAGTTTTAACTCTTGATCTTGTGGTTTTCTTTGTATCCTTTTCATCTTCTGATTCCGATGAAGAGCCTTCTGATTCTGATGATTCTTCAGGTTTTGCTTCTTTTGATTTGACTGGGGTTGATTTAGGTGTGAATTTTGGTGTTGCCTTAGGTTTTCCTGGTGATCTCTTATATTGTTTCACTGGTTCAGATTCTTCTTCTTCATCTTGATCCTCCTCTTCTTCCTTGTCTTCTTCATTATCAGATTCAGAGTCATTTGATTCAGATTCTTCTTTAATTTCTTTTTCAGACTTCACTTCTGGTAGTTCAGCACTCTCTTCAATTTTCTTCTCTTCCTCCTTTTCTTCTTCTTCTTCCTCTTCCTCTTCTTCCTCCTCTTCTTCCTCTTTCTCTTCCTCTTCTTCCTCCTCAACTTCATCTTGAGCATCTTCCTCTTCCCCTTCTTCTTCCTCCTCTACCTCCTCATGCTTATCTACTTCCATTTCATCTTGCACTTCTTCTTTGGTTTCTTGCCTTTCTGCCTCTTTCTCTTTCTCCTCCTCGACCTTCTTCTGCTCAGTCTCCATATCCTTCAACTTTTCCTCTCTCATAGACTTCACATTCCCATATAATTTAGCTAAATCATTAACATTCTTCAATAAATACTCAGAATATCTTCTACCAGCTTCTATCACTATTTCTTTAATTTCGTTAGCATAATCAGCACTATCGGCTTTAATTTGTAGACAGTCCCCTTCAAGGATTAAAAATTGTGAAAGATTTGATTCTTCTAAGTTTTTGATTAAATCTTCTTTAGTTTCAATAGCATCTTCAGGTCCTGGTCTATCAAATATTTCTTTATAAGGAACTATGGTTGATTTGAGATGGGATAAAAAAAGATTGACATCAAGTTTGACATTGGATGAGTCATAATGTGTAAGGATTTTATTGACAGTGGAGGCTATAAGTATAGTCAGTAATCCATGTCTTAAACATTCAGATTTAGTCTTCATGTTCGCAGTTGTTTTCATCAACTCTCAGTAGTGAGGACTGAGACTAAGAGTAGGTGCCGCCGAGAAGATTATCTGTTTCTTTTCTTCTATTCTCCGAATGAAGGCATTTCCTTAAGCATGAGAGATAATTGTTACCGTAATAGGTGTGAACACCATAATAGAGATTTCTTACACCACTCTACTTATAATAGATACAACGTAAAAGGAATCTTATACTACTATGTACACTATATATCTACCGCTATTTAACGTTTTTGCATGTTTTGCATCAATAAAGCATTTTGTTCTTGGAATCTTAAACCAACTCTTTCACTATGTTTTAAGAATTTTTCAGAACATTTCATAATACAAGTATTCTCTTTTGAAGTTAAAGAAGCTGAGGTGAAATCATTAACACAGTCTTCAAAACATCTTGAAACTAAGTTTGAGTATAATCTCATGAAGTCTTTCATTTGTTTTTGTTCAACAATTTGTTGAAATTCTTGTTGTTCTTTAGTATTTAATTGATCCATGGTGATGTAAATTTTTTCAACGAGTCTCAACGACTTTGAGCAAGACAGTGCGGGTGAACTAGTGCGAATAGTGTGAAATGTTTCCGGGGAACTAATCCAGAGATTATAGTAAGTTGTCTATTTACATATATACAGAAGTGTAGGGGAAGGATTCGTTGAATGATTCAGCATTCACATGATCCAGGATACCTTGGAAAAACAACCACATCTTTGATATTCTCTAATCCACTCAAATATAATATCAACCGTTCAAATCCCATTCCAAATCCTCCATGTGGTACTGAACCTTGGAGTCTTGTGGATAATAACCATTGCATATCATCTAATTTCATGCCACGACGCTTCATTTCTCCAAGGAGTTTGGTGTAGTTGTGTTCTCTTAATGAACCACCAATAAGTTCACCAATTATAGGGAAGATCAAGTCAAAACATCCCACGGTTTCTTTGGAATTTTTGGATTCTGGCATATAGAAAGGTTTTTGAGATTTGGGATAATCAGTAATAAATACTGGGGATTTAAATACCTCTCCTGCTAACCATTTCTCATGCTCTGTCAGGATAGAGTCTCCCCATACTACTGAAGAATCTTTTTGATTTTTAATTATTTCAATTGCTTCAGTGTAGGTAATACTTGGCCAATCAGAAGCTAACACTGTCTCCCATCTTTGTCTAATCATTTGTCTCTGATCTTCACTAAACCGTGAGTTTAGAATATCCTCGTTGTTATCAGCCAATTCTTTAGTAACCGACTTTATCATACGTTCACAAAGACTTGTAAGTTGGGAAACTTCATCAACATAAGCAACCTCAGCCTCTAACATCCAAAACTCACTAAGATGACGGTTGGTATTAGACTCTTCAGCTCTGAAACATGGGGTCAATGTCCATACTCTGTTTAATGACGGTACTAATGCTTCAAGGTGCAATTGTGTTGATACTGTCAAGTATGCATTTTTACAAAAAAACAGGTCTTTTATATCCTTAACTGACTCAGAATTAGTGGGTACTACACTAAATTGTTCTCCACCCCCTTCGGCATCAACACTGGTGATCATTGGTGGAGTTACCTTAATGAAGTTCTCACTATTTAAAAACTGAAGGAACGAAAGTTCAAGCTGTGACCGAAGCCTAAGAACCGATGCCAATGTGGAAGTTCTGTGTCTGAATTCAGGGTAGTTCCTTAAATATTGTAATGTCATTTCTTTCTTCTGAATAGGGTACAGTTCAGTCACATCACCTATGAGGTCTATTTTAGTATCGTTAGTCTTGGGATCAAAAACAAGTTCAAAATCTTGTACACCTTTAGATTCTTCTACTTTACCAACCACACTAACACTTTGGCCAACTTTATATTCACTTAGAAGTTCGGGATCTTTACATACTATAGATAAGTTATTAAATGTAGACCCATCAGTTATGTCTAGAAATCCGATTTTTTTGAACTTTCGTATGGTTTTAATGTGTCCAAACACGGTGAGCGTCGACCCAGTGGTAGGTGGGTAACTAAGGATTTGCTTAATGGTGGGTTGAAGTGTACTTAGGTATCGTTTTAACATGGTACTTAGGAATAGGTCTGTCGCAGTGAGTCGACTTTTGTCTCATCGACCTATCTCATCGTAGTAGTTATGTCTCGTAATTCGCTTATCTCAATTCCTTCATATTTCCCTTAGTTGAAGTTTCTTATGCACTCCCATCATTCCCATAGTGGACTGTACGTCAGTCATGCAGTAGATGATCTTGATTCAATTGTGGCTAAAGCCCATTCAATGGGCTTCAAACAATTTTGTCTTACAGAGCACATGCCTAGATTATCAGATAATTACTTGTACCCAGAAGAAACCGCCAAACAATACACAAATGCAACTTTACATGAAGTGTTTGATAAGTACTACATTCATGCTAAACGAATTCAAAAAGAGTACGAACAAAAAGGCATGGAGGTTCTTGTGGGATTTGAAGTTGAAGGTACTGATATTGATCATATAGAATTGGCAAAGACTTATACAAAGTTTGATATGTGCGTTGGATCAGTTCACTTCTTACATGGGTTACCAATTGACTTTTCCTCTGAACTTTGGGAGGAAGCCAGACAGTTGACAGCTGATAGAACAAGTAGAAATTTGTTCTTGGATTATTTCAAATTACAACATACGGTGATAAGTAAGTTAAAACCACAAGTTATTGGCCATTTTGATTTAATACGATTATTCCAACCAAAAGAGGAGCTGCGAGATATTAGCCAGTGGCCTGAAGTTTATGATCAAATAGTGACCAATATTAAATTAGTTAATTCTTATAATGGGTTATTCGAATTGAATTCCGCTGCTATACGTAAGGGGTGGGATAGTCCGTATCCTCAAGCAGATTTAGTTGATTTGATTCTACTGCTAGGTGGGAAGTTTTGTTTATCGGATGATTCTCATGGTTTAGCTCAAATTGGATTGAATTACCATAAAGTATGGGCGTATGTAAAAAAGGTGGGGATTAAGAAGATTTATCATTTAACAAGCGGTGATGTTGTGGAGGAGCTGGTGGAAGATTTAGATAAGGAGCCTTTCTGGCTTCAGTATCAATCATAATTCTTCGTGTAGACAATAGAGTAGAGGCTTAAAGTATAGATGTTGAGTATAGATGTTGAGTATAGATGTAGAGTGTAGGCAGTAAAGTAACAAGAAATACCGATTAACGTGTAAATCACTAATAATTAATACTATTATCACCTCTATCAGCTTCAAAGACTATACCAATCAAAGAATTTAGTGACAATTCTTGACTTCTTTCCAGATTCGAATGAATAACCACAAAGTTTAGTCACAATACTAATTCATAATTTCAAGGGGCGGGGGAAGAACAAGCTGTTACGAATTCATTGGCACAAAACATAGGTCATTAGGATTAATTACGCACTCGATTATATTGAAACCATTTTCTCCATCTAAAGCAGTCTATGGAATGCTTTCAGTTTGTATTTGTGTTTTGCAGCCTTTTGCTTATCTCTGTATAATGAGAACACCTGGACCAGGCAAAGAGACACTATTACGAAGATGAATTAACTATGCTTAAATTAACTACAAGATTGACATGTAAGAATTGCTTGGTTACTCGGTACTAAAATACCCCCCCTCATTTGTCTAGTATGATCTTCCAAACATACAGTAATTAACAGCTTTCTTATCACATCTTACACATTTTTGACCAGGTTTTAATTCTGGTTGTTCAAATGGAATACATAATGACTTAGCACCCATGGATGGAGCCTTTTCATCGACTTCTTCATCTTCTCCATCATCTTTCTTAGCACTTGAATCTTTAATATCATCTTCACAATCAGCATCTCCACACCAAGGAGCTAAAATAACATTCTTAGCATTTAATGTTGGAACGAAATCTTTCCATTCTTCTACAATAACTCTGTGTTCATCAAAATCTTTACGAGCTTTTTCTAATAATCCTTTTTGCATTTTTTCTAATAATTCTGGGATTCTTAATTCTAAATCATCTAATGCAACAACAGTCTTTTCACCATTATCACGTCTTACAACAGTAACTTGTTTTTGACTTAAATCTTTTGGACCAAATTCAATTCTTAATGGAACACCCTTTAATTCCCAATCTGAGAATTTCCATCCTGGTGAATAATTATCTCTTTGATCACTAATAGCTCTAACATCAGCAACTTTTAATCTAGCTTCAATATCAAGAGTTCCTTGGTTAATAGCTTTAGCCTCTTCTTCAGTAGTCTTGGCAGTTATACCAACTGGGATTACAACAACTTGATTTTGTGATACTCTTGGTGGTAAAACTAACCCTTTGTTATCGGAATGAATCATGGTCATGACCCCAATAACTCTAGTAGATAAACCCCATGAATTTTGATAAGCGAAAATTCTTGGTTTATCAGCACCATCAGGATTTTCAACGGAAATATCAAACATTTTAGAGAAATTAGTACCTAAATGATGAGAAGTGGCACCTTGAATACCTCTACCAGTAGCAGCAATAAAACCTTCAACAGTAGTAGTATAATCACCACCAGCGAATTTTTCATTTTCGGTCTTTTTACCTCTAACAACTGGAACGGCTAATAATTCTTCATAAATTCTAGCGTATAATTCTAAAATTTGGTCAACTTCTAAAGCGGCTTCAGCTTTAGTTAAGTGAGCAGTATGACCTTCTTGCCATAAAAATTCTCTAGTTCTAAGGAAAGGTTGAGGATGTTTGAATTCCCATCTAACAACTGAATTCCATTGATTTAATTTTAATGGTAAATCCCTATGAGACCTAATCCATTTTGAATAATAAGGATACATAACAGTTTCGGAAGTTGGTCTGATAGCAATTGGTTCTTCTAAATCTGACGATCCAGCTTTGGTAACCCATGCAACTTCAGGGGCAAATCCTTCAATATGATCTTTTTCTCTTTCTAAAACTCTTGATGAAACAAACATGGGGAAATAAGAATTTTTAACTCCCAATTTTTTAATACGTTCATCGAACCAAGTTTGGATAGTTTCCCAGATAGCATAAGAATTTGGTCTCAAAATATAACATCCTGAAACATCATAATAATCTAACATTTCACCTTTAGTAACAACTTGTGAGTACCATGAAGAGAAGTCTTTAGCTTTGTCAACGGTAATTCCAATTAGTTTGGCATCTTCAAGTTTAGATGCTTCTTTTTCGGCTTTGAGTGTATCTTTCTTAGATTTAGCTGGAGCTGGAGTGGAAGCAGGAGCTGGTTCAGCCTCGAAATCAACAATAATTGGTTCGACACCAATGGATTTTAAGAATTCAAGGATAGTTTTAGTTGGTAAAGCTGCTTTGGAAGATTCAGTTGATAATTCTAAATCAGTGTCAAGTGATTTAGTAATATTTTCATCGATAACGAATTTGATCTTATCAGCGGAACCTTTAGATAAATTGGCAATACTGAATTCTTTGGTGGTAGTAGAGAAGAATTCTTGAACCAAATCATCTTTAGCAAGTCTTGGTTCTTTAACATTAGCGGCTTTGGCAATGAGATTTGAAGGAGTCTGAGTTGATTGTAACGCAAATACAATAACTGGAACTGGTGAAGCAGTTTTAGCCGTTTTTGGTTTGAAAATCAAAGTTTTGGTTGGAACTGCATTTTCACTAGTTACTGATACTAACGATAATGCTGCTAATGATTGTTCTAATGCCATTATAAATTTAAACGGTGATTATTTTGCACTTGGTTTAGCTACGGTGTCTTATCTGCTGCGAAAATTTTTTAATCTGAGATTTACGCGTAGATTCCATATTGTACGTAACTTTTAGGCCATAAAACGTTAGAGAATTTTTTTTGTGAGTCAGATAACATGTCAGTATATGTTAATGAAAAAACAGGAATTGATAGTTCCGAAGCAAAAGGTACTGAAAGTCAACCTTATCAGAGTGCAGCTTATGCATTATTAGTGAGTCCAGAGAGTAAAGTTTTCGTTTATAAAGAAAATGAAGAAACTAAACAATTTGAATATAGTGAAATCTCAAGTTCAGCATTAAAGAAAGCTAAAAAAGGAGCTGAAGGATTAAAGAAAAAACAAGAAAAAGCAGCAAAATTAGCTGAAGAACAAAAGGCTAAACAAGCTGAAAACGCTAAAAAGTTACAGGATTTAGAATTGATCAAAATTGAAGAAGATAAATCTTTACCAGCTGCCAAAAAGATCAAATTAAGACAAGTTCAAAAAGCTATTGATTCAAGAGTATTAGTTCAAGGATGGGTTCACCGTTTAAGACTTCAAAAAGGGTTAGCCTTTATTACTTTAAGAGATGGTACTGGATTCATTCAATGTGTTTTAACTGGAGATTTAGCCAAGGTTCAATCAACTAAAGATTTGACTTTAGAAACTTCTCTTAGTGTTAAAGGAGTCGTTAAGAAGTTGCCTGAAGGTAAGAACGCGCCAGGTGGTGTCGAATTAGCTGTTGATTATTATGAAGTTGTAGGATTAGCTCCAAGCGGAGAAGATGCATTTACTAACAAAGTTCAAGAATCCGCTGATCCTTCATTATTATTAGATCAACGTCACTTAGCATTAAGAGGGGAAACTTTATCAGCAGTTATGAAAGTAAGAGCTATATTTTTAAGTTCTTTAAGAAAATTCTATGAACAAGAAGGTATTGTTGAAGTTACTCCTCCATGTATGGTTCAAAATCAAGTTGAAGGAGGTTCAACTCTTTTCAAGATGGGTTATTATGGTGAAGAAGCTTACTTGACTCAATCGTCTCAATTATATTTAGAAACTTGTTTACCAGCATTAGGTGATGTTTATTGTGTTCAAGAGTCTTTTAGAGCTGAAAAATCTCATACTAGAAGACATTTAAGTGAATATACTCATATTGAAGCAGAATTGGCCTTTATAGATTTTGATGATTTATTAGACCATTTAGAGAAATTATTAACTTCGGTTGTCAAAGCAGTTCTTGATGATCCAGTCGGTGGTCCATTAGTTAAACAATTAAACCCAAACTTTGTGGCTCCAACTAAACCTTTCAAAAGAATGGAATATATCGATGCTTTAGAATGGTTAAACGAACATGGCATTCCAAATGAAGACGGTGAAAAATTCAAATTTGGTGATGATATAGCCGAAGCCGCTGAACGTAAAATGACTGATACTATTAACCAACCAATTTTATTGATTAGATTCCCTGCTGAAATCAAATCCTTCTATATGCCAAGATGTAAAGACGATCGTAGAGTTACTGAATCTGTTGACGTTTTAATGCCAACTGTTGGTGAAATTACTGGTGGTTCAATGAGAACTTATGATTATGATGAATTAATGGCTGCTATAGAAAGAGAAGGTCTTGATAAAGATTCTTATTACTGGTTTACTGATCAAAGAAAATACGGTACTTGTCCTCATGGAGGTTATGGTTTAGGTACCGAAAGAATCTTAGCTTGGTTATGTGATAGATTTACTGTTAGAGATTGCTCTTTGTACCCAAGATTTAGTGGTAGATGTAAACCATAAGTGACTTAGTGAAGTGAAGCTTTGTGGTCCAAATTAATCGATTTTGTAATATTTAATAGATAATTACTTACTACTTACTCTGAGTAAAACGTTTGGTGCATTATTACTTCCAGCCCACCCTTGTTAGCTTCTCTGGGGGAGTTAATATGACGTTAAAGATGGGCATAACTAGCAATATCATTGGTAGTTGACTCTTCTTTACTTCATGAGGTTGAATTGGTTCCTCCACGATATGACTCATTTAGGTAACCCATAAATAACCGCGATGAACAATCTCATTCTCGAAAATTAATGTCAGAACAAAGTCAAAGATTATGGGGTGGAAGATTCACCGGTGCATCTGATCCTCTTATGGATCTTTATAATGCCTCACTTCCTTACGATCAAAAAATGTATGAAGCTGATTTGGATGGTACGAAAGTTTATACCGAGGGTTTAAATAAATTGGGATTAATCAACGGTGAAGAATTGAAAAAAATTCACTATGGTTTGGAAGAAATCAAACAAGAATGGGCCAATGGTAAATTTATTGAAAAGCCCGGTGATGAAGATATTCATACTGCCAATGAAAGAAGATTAGGAGAAATCATCGGCAAAGATATTTCTGGGAAAGTTCATACCGGAAGATCAAGAAATGATCAAGTGGCCACTGATATGAGGATTTATGTCCGTGAAAATCTAAACCAATTGAGTAAATATTTAAGTGATTTCGTTACAACTATTATAAAGAGAGCCACCAATGAAATTGATGTATTGATGCCAGGGTATACTCATTTACAAAGGGCTCAACCAATCAGATGGTCTCATTGGTTATCGTCGTACGCCACATACTTCACTGAGGATTATAATCGTTTACAACAGATAATTGAAAGAATTAACCAATCTCCACTAGGTGCAGGTGCATTAGCAGGTCATCCATACGGGATTGACCGTGAGTATTTAGCTAAAAACTTAGGATTCAATTCAGTTATTGGTAATTCTTTAGTTGCAGTTTGTGATCGTGACTTTATCGTTGAAATTTTATTCTGGTCAACCTTATTCATGAACCATATTTCACGTTTCTCAGAAGATTTAATTCTTTATTCAACTGCTGAATTTGGTTTTGTCAAATTATCCGACGCTTACTCTACAGGTTCATCATTAATGCCTCAAAAGAAGAATCCAGACTCTTTAGAGTTATTAAGAGGTAAATCAGGTAGAGTGTTTGGATCATTATCAGGATTCTTAATGACATTAAAGTCAGTTCCTTCAAGTTATAATAAAGATTTACAAGAAGATAAAGAACCATTATTTGATGCTTTGACTACGGTTGAGCATTCAATCTTAATTGCCACTGGTGTTATATCAACTTTAAATATCAATAAGCAGAAGATGGAAGGTGCTTTGACCATGGATATGTTAGCCACAGATTTAGCTGATTATTTAGTTAGAAAAGGTGTACCATTTAGAGAAACTCATCATATTAGTGGAGAATGTGTTAAAGCTGCCGAAGATAATAATTTATCAGGAATTGACCAATTAACTTTGGATCAATTCAAAGCCATTGATACCAGATTTGGTGATGATGTTAAAGATGTCTTTGATTTCGAAGTTAGTGTTGAAAGAAGAGACGCTATTGGTGGAACCGCCAAAAAGGCAGTTTTGGCACAATTAGACTCCTTACAAAAGCAAGTATCAGCCTGAGCTAAAGGAACACTATATAACTTAATAAACAAATAGATTTCCAAGTTTACTTCTTACTTTCTACAGAGTTTGTTTATATATATATATATTTAGAATTGAATTTGTCTATCCAGAGACGCATCAGTTGACCTTTATTTAACTCAGTGATTTTCGTAAATTTTTAATCTTCTCTACAGCCCTATTAATAAATTTCTTCTTTCCCACTGTGGAATATTTCTTTAACAACTCATAACTCTCATCAGGTAAGTCGATTTCGGAAGAAACTCCCAGCATTCTCTCATCAGCAGAAATTGAATCTAATATATCAATCAATAACACTTCCTGGGATTCGTCGTGTAATCCAAAACTCGGGGGTTTTGGTAGGGTTCTTGGTGTAGACTTATCTTTGTGTTCTAAAGATTCACCGAGCGATGGATTGAAAACGTTAAATGGATCATTATCAGGAAATTCCGATATAGTGGGGCTCTTCTTTAATTGACTCCTGCACGAAACCGCTGACAATTTTCTTTCGTAATTTAACGATCTCTTACTAACCTGATCTAAATCAATTTGATTAAAGTCACCCTTGTTAAATCCCATGAAGACAGCTCTTCCAGGTGTAATTGGACTTTCAGGCGGTGTTCCAGAATGAACACTTAAGCATAGGCTGAGGTTACTCTCGTCGGATCCGAAATCCATTGAAAGTGAACGTTTATGTTTATGATATGATCTGGTTCTTGCAATGATTTTCTCAGTTTTATCACAATTTTTCATTATACATTAATTAAATATGATCACCCCAAATTTATAGAGATTCTTTTATACTTATGTATGATTTCTTCTTTGAGACCCTGGATCTTTCGAAAGAATCGTGGATCAGGGTTTCTTTACATTTCCTTATCATTATGTGAGCGTATGCAAGTTGAGGTAGGTATCATGGCTCAGTCCTTGATTCAGAATAATTCCGGCTTCAAATCCTCAATTTTCAATAAGGTGACTCTTTTCCAGTCCATTGTGGTAGTCATTGTTTGTGCCTCTTACATCTTGAGGTTATTGTGTTATTATCATTTTATGCATTAAAACTAGTATACTATCAGTTTGATAATAAAATTCAAGCTAATTGAGTAAATTGGGTATCATAAAAATAGTTAACACCACAGTTGTCTGTACCTTATCATGGATCTCCTAATCATACATGATATTTCATCACTCTAGAGGGTTGATTTATGAAGTGTGAAATTTTCTGATCAATAATTCCAGATTAAAATTTAGGTTTGGACGTCTAGATACGCCTTATTATCTTGAGATTTACATTTGACCCTTATGCATGAAATTGCTTAATGTGCATCGATGTATATAAATCCGAATATGAAGTTTAAAGATAATCGGAACGGGAACGAAAAGGAGAAATACGAAAATCAAACCTTAGACAATAGAATACAAAGTTCAGGAAATTTGGGTGATTATGTAAGGCTGAATTTTCTTACTAGCTAATTTATAACCTGACTAAGATGGGAACTATTGCTTTTTTACCCCTTCATTTTGCTCACTGAGAAAATTGATATGGCGACGGTTGCAAAAAGGTTGCAAAAGTGATGTATCACAAATTGCGAAAAGTGGTAAACTGTGGTTTCATCTCCAACTTAAGGAGTAAAATATTTCTTTGATCTAAAACTCAGAATAAGTTACACAAACATAAAACACTACCCCTAAATATCATGCAAGCATTAGAAGAAATTTCATCCAATGAAAATAAAATTTTAAGTCAGGTTAAATTTGCAATTTCAAATGTTTCAAAAGAGCTTAATCAGTTAGGTCATGAAGTTAATATGAGTAACATCATTAAAGTCTACACGGATGTTTTGAAATTGTTAGTGAGTTTTCCCGGGATAGAAATAGAATCATTAGCTGCTGATTTAGTTAGTCCGTTGCTTAAGGTTATCGATATAGGTGTCGGTGATTTCAGAAATGATTTCTTGGTGATATTATCTGTAACAATTTATGAATGCTTGTTAGGAAAATCTTTTGAAGCTATGGTAAAAGTTTTGAATGATGAAGGTACAAAGAAAGTTTTGTTCAAGTTTATTGGGGAGGAAGTAATCGACAATCAGGTTCTTGGCATAAATGATTTACGATTCTTTACCATTTTTACTGAACAACGCTTTAGTAAAAGTTTTGTTGGTAATTGCAGAGGATTCTTAAATATATTGCTTGATTTTAAAAGTATTTGGAAGTTGTTTGATTCAAATCAGGAAGAGAGTTCTCAAAGGGAAATCAATTCACAATTTCAAGACGAAGTGCAAGAAAAAGCTTACAAGATAACCCAATTATTAGTCAATGAAAAAGTAAGAGATTTGACCGGAATTTTAATCATTAAAACTAAAAGCTTACAATATTTAAAGACTGTTGAAACTAAAAATTTTTATGAAATAATCATTGCTAATGTATTGGAAATATTTTCCTGTAACTTTTACTCCAACATCATCAAACCTGATCCAATATTATTCAAACAAATTGATAATAACACAGTATTGAAGTTTCCTACACTTACTACAAGTAATAAGAACTTGGAAATCTCATTTAAACTTATATTAGAAATTCTAGATCATGAATTGAATGAGTTTACCAACATTAAAACCCTTTTAGTTTATATGAATTGGTGCTTAAATCAAATTATTTCCTACTCGGAATTACCCTATGGAAAGTTGAATATTTATGCAATTTTTAACAAGTATAAACCAAGGATTTCATTTGTATCAATGTTAAAATTACAATGTCTTCAATTAGTTGGGGTTTTGAATAGGTTTGCTAAGATAAAGTTCCCTCAACAATTAATCAGAGGATTAGAAATATTCAAATTACCGCCCTTATCCAAGTCTAACTGTTTACTAGACGACTTAAAGTTTATTGATTCAGATATAGTTCACGATTCATTCAAAGATTTGGCATTGAATGGGTTAATTAAGAACTTGAAATTATTATCAATGTTTATTAATGATGACGGGGTTGGTGAAGATAAGCCGGAAGAGTTGGAACAAAAGATTTTTTATAAGAAGATCGAAAGTCTCTTAAGTTGTTATTTACTCATTTTACTCACCGTTGATAATATTTATACCAGTAATATTACAAGAGATTTAATTGGCTACTACATTATTACATCCTTAAATAACTTTTCCTTGGTTGACTCATCAGTTTTGCTTCACCTATTGACCTATAGTGAAGAAACGTGTTTATCTGATATTCGGTTTGTAAAAATTTTCGGTTACATTTTCGATCATTTAGCTAATGATTATTGGGATGATTTTACTCGTTCAGAAGTTCAACGGTATTTAAATACGTTTGGTAATGATGGAGCTCATTTAGATGAGTTATCTAGTAAGTTCGAATTCGACGAGGGTTTGAATTTAGTCTGTTTGGAAATTGATGATTACAGGTTCATTTATGAGTCTTAGCTTCATTAGTTAAGTACATAGTAAGTCATATAACCGAGTCACTAAGTTAATGCGACTCTAGCGCCCATCTAGACCTAGAGCTCCTAGACCTAGTTCATCTCTTGAGGCATCGCGAATTGATTATCTCAGCTCATCGCATCTAAGAATGGTATTAAAATCAACTGCAGTTGATAACGTTTCAGTATACCAAGTATCTGGTACTAACGTATCCAGAGCTCTTCCCGACTGGATAGCTAAGAAGAGAAAAAGAGCATTGAAAAATGATATCGATTACCAGAACCGTATAGATTTAATTCAAGATTTCGAATTTAGTGAATCATCAAATAAAATCAAAGTTTCAAAAGATGGACAATTTGCCATGGCCACGGGAGTTTATAAACCACAAATTCATGTTTATGATTTTGCAAATTTATCATTGAAGTTCGATAGACACACCGATGCTGAAAATGTGGATTTCTTAATATTAAGTAATGACTGGACTAAATCAGTACATTTACAAAATGATAGGTCTATTGAGTTTCATACTAAAGGTGGAATTCATTATCGTACTAGAGTTCCTAAATTCGGTAGAAGTTTAGCATATAATCCATTCAATTGTGATTTATTAGTAGGATCGGCTGGTAATGAATTATACAGATTGAATCTTGAACAAGGAAGGTTTTTAAATCCATACCAATTGGAAACTGATAAGGGAGTTAACAGTGTTGATATAAATTCTGTCCATGGATTAATAAGTGCAGGATTAGAAGATGGAAGTGTAGAATTTTGGGATTCAAGAAGTAGACAAAGAGTTGCTAAACTTATGATTGATCAACAGTTAAATGAATCATGTGAAGTAACTCAAGTAGCATTTAGAAACGATGGATTAAATTTTGCATGCGGTACTGATCAAGGAAAAGTGTTATTGTATGATTTAAGATCACCAATTCCAACTCTTACCAAAGACCAAGGGTATGGGTTTGATATCAAAAAGATTATATGGATTGATGATAATGATAGTGATAGTAGTAAGATTCTTACATCGGATAAAAGAATTGCTAAAATATGGGATAGAAACAATGGTAAACCTTTTGCGTCAATGGAACCAAGTGTAGATATAAACGACGTAGCATATATTCCTCAATCAGGAATGTTTTTATTTGCAAATGAAGGTATACCTATGCATACATATTATGTACCCAATTTAGGACCTGCCCCTAGTTGGTGTTCATTCTTGGATAGTATAACTGAAGAATTAGAAGAAAAACCAAGCGATACAGTTTATTCTAATTACAGATTTATTACTAGAGATGACGTATCTAAATTGAATTTAACGCATTTAATTGGTTCGAATGTCTTAAGATCTTATATGCACGGGTTCTTTATTGACAATGAATTATATGATAAAGTAAATTTGATTGCTAATCCAAATTCATACCAAGATCAAAGAGAACGTGAAATACGTAAGAGAATTGAAAAAGAAAGAGAATCAAGAATTAGATCAACTGGAGCTATTTCTAATACTAAAGTTAAAGTTAATAAAGATTTGGCTACGAGATTATCATCTAAACAAGGAACCGAAGAAGCTGAAAAGATCGTTAACGATGACCGTTTCAAAGAATTATTCGAAAATCCAGAATTTGCTGTAGATGAACAATCTCATGAATTCAAACAACTTAATCCAGTTCAACAAGCTGATAAGCCTAGAGGTTTAACTGCAGCAGAAGAAAGTGACGAAGAAAGATTAAAGAGTGATGAGGAAAGTGAGGAAGAAAGTGAGGAAGAAGATGAGGAAGAAGATGAAGAAACAAAGAGGATAAAGGAAGAAAAGGTCAAGAAACAATTGGAAAAGTTGCGTAAACAACAAGAACAAAAGCAACAAGAAGACAAGTTTATGAATGAAATGAAAGTAGTGGAAGAAACCGGTGATACTAAATCATTTGGTTCACAAGTTAAAAAGATTAGTAAACCTAAGAAGAGTGAAATAAGATTACAGCGTCATGCCAAGGGAGAAGTTGAATTTTCATTTACTCCATCTAAGAAGGAAAGAAAGGAAAGACCAAAGAAACAAGAAGATGAAGAAGAAGATGATGAAGAAAGTAAAGGATTAAGGGGAAGAACTAAACAAAGATTTGCTGGAAGGAGAAGTGCAGGAAGAAACCAATTTAGGGGTATGTAAACATGGTAAACAACCAATTACACAGTTTTAAATTAATGACGGCTTTTTGGCTATAGTTTGTATAGATAAGTAATAGTACATATAAATAAGCTTTTGAGTGCTAAAACCATACACATCGCTCTTAACAGAAAAAGCAAATTGTTTACATTTCTATTTATAACGAAGTGTTTTAGAACCGAACCCCTAGGAAAAATTACATTGAGATGTAAATCTTTAACTTTAAAGTTTATTTACATACACTTTGGATTTCGTTTCAGACATGAGCACATACTTTTAATGGTCTGAAATATTATCATATGTCTACAACAATTTATTAGTTAATAGCATAGAGTAATACTTAAAATATCTATTAATACATGAATTCATAAAATATCTAATTATACAAGAATAAATGAAAAGTAAATGCCTTGGGCAGAAACGAAATTCATTAAGCTTAACACCCCCACTTCAATTGATTTATGGTGTTGATAAGTAAACAATTTGATTCATAGCAAACTCACATAGGTGGTCTCTAGAGAAGTCTTTGAATCTGTCGAATACTAGGTTCTCCACACACAAAGCATGATTGATAGTTTGCCATTGACTTAATTCTAAATCAACTTCTTGTCCCAGCACTGGATCTTTATACTTATACCCATTTAAAAATTTATTCTTCAACTTATTCTTTTCTAAATCATAAACGTCACGTAACATTAAATCTACCGGATCATATTTTGGGAAATTACAATGAACTGCAAACAATTCCTTTTGGGGTTTGTCGAAATGTTGATCCTTTGCATCATTAATCAACTTCATTTGTTGTTTAATTGTTAACTTCTGTTCCAAGATTGGTTTCGTTACCAATTCCTCCACTTCCTTTTCATCTAAAATTGGATTTTTTTGACCCATGGCAACTCCATGGAATCCATCATCAAAGTATCCAAGGGTAGATATGAATGTTTTGACTTGGTATAATTTTTCGCTACATGCATAAGCAGCTGCTGGGAAAGTATCTTTATCACCTTCACCCAATTCTCCCAATGAAAATAATTTATAATAAACTCCTGGTCCATACAAATTATAGTAAACAGACATCAATAGAGTACATCCATGATTTTCTTTATTCATGAATAATTGTCCACTTTCAGTGGATAAATCAGGTATAGCACCTTCTAAATCATGGAATGGTACGTCAATATCATTTTCTATTTGATAAGGATCCAAATCACTTTCATCGAATTCAGGATGATGGGCTTTATAATCTTGGACTTGGAAGAAGTATTCCATTAAAGCATCTATCTCTTCATCACTATCAGCATTAATTTCTATAGTATTTTCAAAGTCTTCATAAAGGTTAAACCTTGTCAATCTAGCTCTTTTTTCTTCATTAACTTTAATACCAGAAATATTATAGAAGTGAGGGTGAACGGTACGGCCCCAGTAATCTGGCCATGTAATCATCCCATCATCTTTATAAACCTTAGATTTGAAAACATCATCTGGGTTTTGAATCACAAAATTATCAGCATCAAGTAATAACACATGTTGAAAGCTTGACACTAGTATTGCCAACGATTTATATTGGTACCCACCAATCTTATCACTCCAGTATTCCATAATCCCAGCGCCTAAAACATCTGATAATACGATACATTCACCACCTAAGTTCTTAATAGTTATATCACAAAATTTTCTATCTTTATAATACTCTTCCTTAGTTGGGATCAATACTTCAACTGATAAATTACTACCAATTCTTCTAAGTTGCATGATACTTAAATAAGCCAACCATGTGAATTTACCTCCTCCAACTATGGTAACTCCATAAGTATCTGGTTTATAAGGAGTAAACGATTCTATGAGTTTAACTTTATCTTTAATGACCTCATGTTTAGCAGTTAAGTCAGCTTCAAAGGCTTCATCGATTTTAGCTCTAGCGTTTAAATTATATTTAGTATTACCACCTTTTAATCCTGACTTATCCTGGTAGTCAATAGCTTTATTTACTTGTTCATGGCTTACATTAAACCTCCCAAGATTGTAAATATCAAAAATCGCTTCGAATATAACCGTAGCATTGTTCTCTGATTCTAACGCTTTAAAGATTCTAGCATCTTTCGTAAGCCTTTGGGGAGTTGAATTCCTAATGAGTTTAATCCCATTATGAACTGTGAATAATGTGATTAATAGTAAAAATATCACTCTGACTTTATGTACTTTCATTTAGTCGTTATTCCTAAGCTGTCCTAGTTATCTTATTGTAAGTTCTAAGCCACAAATATTATTTACTTTGTGCTCAATGGGTATTAAGTTATTCAATAAAGTTCCAGGGGTATCAATATATAAGGGTATCAAATTTACGTGCTTGATATATATAAAAGTAGGGTATGAGTTGTTTGTTCGAATTTTTATTGAAAGGTTGAACCTCCAATACGGGTTTTTAATCCTTATTTATACATATCCAAAAATATTAAAAATACGTATTTATTTTAATTTTCTTTTTAAACCTTGTTTGCAATTTCGTAAACACTAAAAAATAATTCCATAAATAGTCCACCATATGTTGTAACAATAAATCTTGAGCCCTGGCTCAAATTTCCTTTTAATTATCGTACTTAAAGGTATTATCTAACAAATGAGGGTGGTTTACGAGCGTAAAAGTGATTACTAATTGTGCAATATTCAATGCTGTTAATTATAAGAATAAACAGGCCTGGTAAACCCTGGAAACAAAATTAGATATATCACTTAAAAAATAATAATTTTTCAAGGCTTACCTAACCGTTTTTTGGAATGGCTTTTTTTTCGACATTTTGCACCATAATTTGTCACCTATTGGTCAACTTTTGTCGCCTTAATCTACAAGTATGAGCCAACCACAAATTATTATTTTGGGTTTACGACTAGTATGCAGTTTTATCTAGCTATATACAGTATATCATGCATATTAGTAACTGGCCCAGGACTAAATAGGCCGAAGTTATTCCTTTTTCGTTTATACCACCATTCATGAATGACTTCAACTATCATTTGCCTGACAAAAAGACAGATAAGGGAAGAAATAATCATCTGATCATTATGGTAATTTCTTTTCCTAACTGGTTTACGTTACTGCATTGGCTATTATCATTGAAGTTTAATCCTTCTTACTGTTAGTAATCTAACGACAATAGGTGAACTTACGGAGCTATGATTTATTTTCTTCGTAGAATGCACTCATCCGTTAGTTAAATGTTTAATTTATGTGGTCTAGATGTAGAGAATAATTTCAGGTCATTACTTCTCTGTTTTGAAAATTAAAGATGTAGCATTTTAATAAGACATTATTGTAGCCGTTATAGATAGTTTTAAAGCGTTAGCTAGGTGAGATTTTCTTTCTAGAAATTATATATGTCAATCCCTAACTGGATTTAACATCACAAGACATATCTTATGTTAAGGAATCAAGAAGATCTATGCATCGTTTAAATTGCGAGATTATAGTGCCAATTAACAATCAGTGTAATTAACATTCGGTATAATTTAGCCCCAACTGCCTTTGGACCCTCCTATTACTATGCAGGATGTAACCAGTAAAATGTCGTACCTTTCCTATCTTTATCAGTAATATGCCACCATTTATGCGCGACACATTTGTTTTCGACATACAGGAGCTGGTGCCATAACCAGGTTGCAAATATCTGGCAAATTCTAAACTTCTTTATCCATGAATAGTTTATTAATTTCAGGTACTTGATTGGATAATATTAATTGGATTACTAATTAATCGTCCTATTTTGTAATGACGGTCATAATTTGAGGGTCTAAGAAAATAATACGATAACGATAATTATTAGGCCATTTAATAAATGGGAAGAATGACAAGTGTTAATTAATAAAGGAAGACACTCTTCTCATGACTCCTAACCGCCAGTTTTTGGATTTTCTGGTGGTTTTACGTACCATCAATCCCACCTAGAGACCGCACCCACGTTAACAGGATATGGTACAATTATACGGTGCTTCAACTTGAGAATCGGTACTGCAAAATTGAAAATTTCGTTGTTATCATAAGAAGTATTCGTGAAAGGTAATGGGAGGGATCCCTATATGATTCAAAATTTGAAATTTCGTATAAAGAAATTACGCTACATTAAAACAGAGAAATTTGAAAAGGAGAATTCTCGCCTATTTGAGTGATCTAGAAGATAATTTAGATGTGTATTTTAAACAAGGAATGCTCAGACTAAGTTGCCCTTTTACCAGCTTCAAACAACAAGTACTTTACAACTTTTGCGAATGATCATTATTGATTAACCTAGTGTCAACTTTATCAAAAATTATCAATTGACGGGGAGTTTCTGGCACTTAAGTAACTAATTCTCAGGACCAACTTTTTTCTGTATCCAATTGAACACTTCTGGCAAGAAACATATGAATGTGACTTATTCAATACAAGAAAAAGTGTTATCCTGCGACTTCATTCAAGAAGAATAAATTCGTACTGGATATTTTATATTTAGGGTTGGGAACGAATTTTTAAACTGCTGGGGCCTACTTTTAGCTGAAGCCGCATGAAGCTTTCAAATGATATGAACGGATTTCAACATTCTATCACACGAATTCAACGATTTCTATATATCGCCTGTCCGAACTTCAATGAAACAGGAGCAAATTCAAAATAAACCTTAAGTGTTTTATAAAGGTCGCTACGATGTTTTCTTGTTAATGGAGGTGTGAAATGTTTTTGGGATTAACTGTATCACTGCTTTAAGATTGCTTAAATACGAGGCACCGATTCGGTTACGTTCCTGGAGAATTCGGTAAGGTTTACACAAACCATATCTTAATCCTATTTTCATATATCCAACATGTAATTCCACGTTATACTATAAATCAATGCTTGATATATTCTCTTCTGCCACGTATTTCTTTTCAGACATACTCATCCTACAGCACGGCTACGGTTAAGCTAGTTTGAAATTGGTAAATACACTTATTCAACGTAAATTGTAACACTAAGAACGTGGGCTTTAGGACCTTGCTGTTCTTTAGGGGAACTTGAATTCCGTAGCATTGACCTTGGAGCTAGAGTATGAGGAATTGTTTGCTGATTATATGTATGTAAAGGTGGAGACATGCAGAATAAGGTTTAGATAATACGATGCCAAGTATTCTAAGTGATGATCTTGGACGATCTTATGGGTGGACGGGTGAAATAACCAGGTGCCAAGAGTTTTGAACCATGATCTTGTACGATTTTAGTAATTTTGGAAGATCTTCATGCTAGTGCATATTCCTAAACTTCTAAATTTAGATGTTTATGAGTGTCGTAAATTGTGTGTAAAAAGGTAAATCAGCACCAACTACATTAGGACATTAATATTTAGGTTTGTAAAAAGATAATTCAATTGTCAATATTTTCCTTGTTGTGTTCGTTATGTTTGTCTTCCGGATTCAACAAGCACATACATAATTTAGTGGGGCATTGAATTATAGCACTAAAGCTGATAGTATAAACCAGAAGTGTTTACAGGAAAAGTTTGGTCAATGTATTGAGTTCGTGTTAAATGCTTCTGAGTGTAGTACTACCCAACTATTACACATCTATGTAGCCAAAAACATTTACCAACATTGATTAAGACCCAGATGTTCTATAGACCCCTCAGGGCCATTTCAAGATGGAATAGATGTTCTGCCCCCGAATTGAATTTTAACTGCAATATAAGTAGTACCATTCTTTTGTACTTTTGTAAATTGTAATTGTGTTGGAGGAGTTCCCTCTAAAATGTTTCTCCCTAGCTTTACCAATATATCAATAAAGATAAAGATCCAACTTGCTAGAAGTACAAGGGTTGCAAACACAGCAACGATGTCACCTCTTGTAGTTTTGACTGGTAGCATTAACTTATTATTTAGCAATATTGAACAGTATAATAATATTATAGTGAGTCATTAGACCTACCTTAGAAAGTAAAATCAAAATAATAACTCAAAGCTTGAAAGCCCAAAATAAAATTATAAGCTTACAATGCCCACTACTAGGATCCCAGCTACTTTACAATAACTTTCAGTATTCTCGAAAGTTGAAAGAGATCGAAAGCCATATTTCAATAATCGATTGACATATAAATGGCTGCAAAACTTATCGTTTATGTCCTATCCTAAATTTACCCAGAAATGAAGAGCTTAAATTACAACATAATTTTACATTTAAATTACAAATGTGTTGTCCTGGTTAATTCTTACTTCCAAAATATCCCCCTAAAATTGCAGCTAATATAACAACAACAATAACACAAATAATAAAACACCACATTCTCTTTTTTCTTGCTTTTTTAGCAGAAATTACTGCTTTATTGGTATGACCAACCCCTTGTTCAATATCATGTTGAGCTGTTGCAACTTGTTCATCGATTTGTTGAATAGCTTGATCTTGTTCAATAACTAATTCTTCCATATCATGAAACAATTGAGTTAACTCTGCCATAGTTCTTTCTAATTTTAATAATTCACGATGTCTAGTTTGAACTTCACTCAATACAGTTCTAGCTTCACCTCTTCTATTACTTTGCATCAAAGCTTGTTGGAAATATTGTTGACTTTCAGAACTATCTTCAACTACAGCTTTAATTTCTTGGTCAGTAGCTTCAGGTTTAATAATTTTATATTGTCTTGCAGCTTGAGCTTTAGTTTGTTCTCTGTTTTGATTTTCAATGATTCTAAATTCTTGAATTTGTTCTAAAAATCTATGTCTAACATTTTCAATTTGTTCAATTCTACTTCTTTCATTTTTATGAACGTTTGGTACTTGCATTGATTTAATTCTCGACTTTAAATTATCTTGTAATGATTTAGCTTCACCAATTAATGAATCAACTTGTTTACTGTTATATTCACTATCTTCATTATTTAACTCAATTTCTTGTATTAAGTTTCTTTGCTTGTTACTGATTAATGAAATTAAATTACCATATTGATCTAATTGATTGTTGACATCTTGAATCTCATTCATAAATCCGACAAAATCACTTTGGTCTGATCCTTTTACGTCTTGTAATTCATATCCGTAAGGGTTACTCATTTTAATTGTCTATAAGATTAAGAATTTTATATTATGGCTTTGATACACGGACGGTACTATTAAATTAAATATACTAACGGATTTTGATGAGTTTTGATTCCTAAAAATTCCGGTTTGTTTGACAATATTGTAAAATATCAGTTTTTTCAATTGAAAGATTTCGATACTTTTATATTTGGGTGTCTGTAATATCGTCACGTATTATTTACTTTAACCACAAACGGCCGTGTTTTTTTTTTTGAGAATGAGAATTTTTCACTGACGAGATCGTTGAGGCGCACAATAACACGCACTATACGACAGATAAATAAAAACAAGCCTAATTGATACATAGATTAGGTTCATGCAATTCAAACAATCAATTCATCTGGTGGCAGGTCATGATGGACCATTGATTGCTAATGGATTATTTGCAAAACTCTCAACCGATCAAGAGTCTCAATTCTACACCAAACTATCAACAATTGATTGCCACAAATCTCATGAGTATTTAGGTGAATTATTAAGTCATTGGACTCCTAGGTATTATGGGAACTTATATGAAAATGATTTAAACGATTTAGATGAGAATTTACTTAAATCTCTTGATAATGGAGTTTCAGTTAATCCATCAACTTTACCGTCAACTAGTACTTCTAAACCTTATATCCTCATGAATAATCTTTATGAAAAGTATAAATGTCCGAGTATTTTAGATATCAAACTCGGAAAACTTTTGACTGATGAAACGGCAACTCCTGAGAAGGTTGAAAGGCTCAGAAAGGTTAGTGAATCCACTACTAGTTCAAGCTTACATTTCAGAATGTGCGGTATGAAGTTATTCCATAAGGGGGATGGTCTTCCTGCTTTAAATGAGTTCAAAGATATAGAAAATAATGTAGAATTAGTCAAAGAAGAATCCGGAACATATTTAAAGTTCAATAAATTCTTTGGAAGAGGATTGACTCTGTCTAATATGAGATCTGCTTTAAAACTTTACATAGGAAACGCTATAGCTGATAAGCAAATAAGGCGACATTATGTGGGTCATTTTTTAAAGAGATTACAATTGATCTATAATTGCTTATTGGATTATGAGGTTCGAATTATTTCTGGGTCTTTATTATTTATAATAGAGAATGAAGGTAGTGTCTTAAGTAAGGCGAAAGAGATCGGATTAGATTTGGTTGATCCATTACTAAGAGAAGATCTTGATGAAGATGAAAATGAAGATGACGAAGAAGAAGAAACCACCTCAGAGGAAATTCAAAGACTTTCATCGCTAAATCTTATTGACTTTGCTCATGCAAAGTTTGTTCCGGGCCAAGGACCTGATGATAATATCCTAGAAGGAATTGAAAACCTCATAACCATATTTGAACAGCTCGATGCTGAACTCAACTAGTACTTTTACAGTAACGAATAACAATCAGAACTCTACTTTTTCTATATTTAATAGAGAGCCGCATGGCTGCAAATATACAACTTTACCATCCTAACTACGAAACCTTGGAACTCAATCTAAAATCTTAGTAATCTTACCAATAGCGATAGTAACACCTTGATCTCTTAAGGTAAATCTACCTAATTGTGGATAATCAGAATATTTTTCAGCACAAACCGGGGCTGCAAGTTCTAGGGAAGCAATAATCTTCATACCTTTTTTAGCAAAAGCTGGAGGTTTCTTACTCTTTCTATTAGTACCTTTTTCTAAGTAATGCTTTAATTCAACAAATTTAACTTCTTCAATAGCATTATGAACATGCATGACACATGAATATCCATTTGACAAAATTGACTTTAATTCGACTATAGCAACTTGAGCTTCAAATTTAGTAATGGTTTGAACTGGTTTATCGATTGAGGTAAGAACATAACCTGGTTGAATATCTTCTTCTTCAACCCCTTTAATTTTCAATCTCACTTGTTCACCACTGAAAGCTTGTTCACATTCTTCTTCCGTTTCATTATAAACAGTAGTAACTTCAACTTTAACTTTGTTAGGCATTAATAATAATGAAGCATTTCTTTTTATATGACCACTTTCGATTTTACCTTCAACAACTAATCCCATATCTTTTAATTTACCTGAAATTGGTAACATGAAAGGACCATTAATTTTTCTATCGACGGTTTTCATGTTATCTAACCATTCTAATAATGATGGTCCAGTATACCATGGACAATCTTTAGCAGGCACACGATCTTTTAATCCAGCACCGGTATAACCAGAAACAGGCATGTAAACAACATCCTCTTTATTATAACCGATACCTTTTAAGTATAATCCTAATTTAGTAGTACATTCTTTATAACGTTGTTCAGACCATCCAACAGTTGGATCATCCATCTTGTTGACAGCAACAACGATTTTATTAACCCCTTGAGTTTTAGCTAACAATGCATGTTCTCTAGTTTGACCCCCTCTTTCGAAACCAGTTTCATATTCACCCTTTCTGGCACTAATAACTAAAATACCAACATCAGCTTGTGAAGCACCACCAATCATTTCGGAAACGTACATTTTATGACCTGGAGCATCTAAAATCGTATATCTTCTCTTTTCAGTTTCAAAATAAGCTTTACCAACCTCAATGGTTTTACCATCACTTCTTTCTTCTTTGTTAGTATCCATGATCCATGAAAGATACCAACCTTGTCTACCAGCATCAATAGCTTCCTTTTGATATTTTTCAACTGTTCTTTTATCAACAGCATCAGTAAGGTAAAGAATATTACCACCCATAGTTGACTTACCGGCATCGACATGTCCCATAAACATGATGGAAACGTGATCTTTACCACCAAACATGTCTCTTACGACTTCCTCATCGACAATATCTTCAATAGCTTCAGGCTTTGGTGTACTTTCTTTAGGAGTAGATTTCGTTTCTTTAACTTCAGGCTTTGGTGTAGATTCCTTAGGAGTAGATTTAGTTTCTTTAACTTCTGGTTTTGGAGTTGGTTCTTTGGATTCCGCTTTGGCTTCGACTTTGGCTTCAGGTTTAGGAGTGGTTTCTTTGGATTCTTCCTTTGGTTCTTCTTTCTTAAGAATGGTTGGTTTCTTGGCATTGGCTAATTTGACAGTACTACTTCCAGCTAATTTCAAAGTTTTCTTTGGTTTAGCAGGTTGGTTCAATCCTTGTTGTTGTTGTTTCTGGAAATCGGCTAATGACATCCCAGCTTGTGGCTGTTGAGGTTGATAAGCTTGTGGTTGATATCCTCCTTGTTGAAATTGGTTATATCCTTGGTATTGATTGTATCCTTGTCCTTGTTGTTGATATTGGTTGAATCCACCTTGTTGATATTGATTGTATCCTTGGTAAGCTTGGCCTTGGCCTTGACCTTGACCCTGTTGGTATTGATTAGGATTATAAGAGCCTTGTGGGTTGTATGAACCTTGTGGATTATATGATTGATATTGTTGATAACCATAATTTTGTCCTGGAACAAAAGAAGCAGCTCCGGCATTGAACCCACCTTGACCTTGTTGACCAGCTTGGTCTTGACCTGAGGTAGGGGTTTGGTTACCGCCAATTGAAGTGTTTTGTAACTTATCACTTAAATCGTCTTGGTTTGACATGATGAAAATTTTTCAATGCGATCTCACTTTCTTTACCAAACCCAGGCGATGATGAAGTATGGAACTGTTTCATTATGATAATAGTGGAGGAGTAGAATAAGAGTGGGGAAGTTTCCCAAAAAGATATCAAAATTAATACAAAAGTCATCAACAGCACTTTTATTACCAATTAAAGAGAGCACGTGATGACCTTCATTCAACGCTCTTTAGTTAACCCAGTCGCAACTTATCGGGGTAAGGCTGCCAGGGTCAAGTAGTCAAGTGCGGAACTGATAGTAAGTCGAGGGTCAACGGTCACACACTAAAATGCCAATTTTTAACGACCATCCTTATACGTCAATTACAATTAAAATTGATCAATTGTGTAAACCACCTAATGATGAAATTGATACATCCCTTGAACTTTACGTTTCAGATCTAATTCACCTTATTAAAATTCAGCCTTCAACTGGGGCAACTGAAGCTGCGAGAGCTATAAGAAAGAGAATAAAGTACGGTGACAGTACTGAAGAACAAATAAGAGCATTGAATATGTTAGAATTACTTATATTGAATTCCGGTTCGAAAATTGGACCGGTAATTGCTCGAGATGACAAATTATTAGATGTGTTGAAAGGAGTTATTAATGGATCAGGCCGCACTGGTGATGGTGTGGAGTATTCTAAAGATGTGCAAACACGAGCCCAACAATTGTCAGTTGGGTGGAAATCCGAATTACAAGGTTTAGATGGGTATAAGTATTTAGCGACCCTTTATCAAAACATTCCAAGACGTAAACATCATTCTAGATCGAGTTCTAGAGCGGCTGAAACTTTAGATGATCCTGAGGATGCGTTTACTGATAAAGAAGCTATTAGAAGTCCTTCACCTTCTAGTCCTGCGATGAATCGAAATAGAAAACTACCACCAAAACGTCCAACATCCCCTAAGCCAACATCCACTTCCAGTTTTGGTTCTTCTTCCTTTGGTGGTTTAAAGAAGGACAAACGTAAAAAGAAGAAAAAGAGAAGTAGAGGTATTGCTTATGCTGATGAACAATTCAAGATCCCTCAAATCAACTATACAGTTGAAGCACCAAGAATCAGAGCAGCGATTGCTGATTGTCATACTCATACCACTACCTTGAATAATCTTTTGATTTCTTTACCTAATGGAACTTCACCGTTAGATGATGCCAAAGTTCAAAAGGAATTTGAAAAGTGTAAGTCCATTAGACGTAAAGTTCTCAAGTATTTACAATATGTTGGAGTAGGAGATCCCGAAGAAAAGAAACCTGAAACTGTTAAATTAGACGAAGAATTCTTAGGGAGTTTAATCGGTGCAAATGAACAATTAGTGGAGGTATTTAAAAAATATGATTTTATGGCGGGGTATACTGTAGACAATCCCGCACCCGTTAGTGATGAAAGTAGTGGAGAAAGCTATTACACTAGTGATGATGAGGAGTATGATGATGAGATTGATCTGGTAGCTGAAGATGTGGGTCAATTGAAAGTGAATGAAGTTGGCAGCAGCTCAAAAGCACCGCCACCAAGACCATCCAAGCCAGCTAATTTATTAGCTCCACATAAGAACTTAAAGAGAGCCGATACTAATGTTTCTACCAGTAGTGATCCATTTGGAGATGGGAATGAGTTGAACACGAAGTATTTATAACTTGAAACCCGAGCGAACTGAAGGTTGCTGTTAGATCAAGGTAGTTTCAATATGTGTATCATTCGGTCTTCAGACTATTAATACTTTCTGAAGCATCTTATTAGTACTCGAACTGTCATATATGCATAGAAAATCAAATTTTGTCTCTAACTCTCTTACTTCCCAACAATTTGATAGAATTGGGTACCTTCCCCTATGTTCCTAATGTGTACCTCACAGATCGTAAATCCGCATAATCGCAATCGCATAAATAAGCCATAACCATCACCAATCGTCAATGACAAATTCAAGTGACCATGATCGACATGGTTTAACTCCAATCCAGCCCCAACCTACCCAAGCACCAATCCATTCACCACAATCACCAACCCAAAATTCCCTCGCCCAAAATCAATCTACCAAAAGACCTAAACCTCAACCAAAATATCAGCCTCAGTTCAATCAAACTATCCCATTACCTTCAATTAAACAATTTAAACTTGATCATATACTAAACCATGAACTTTCCAATGAGTCCCAGCAAGTAATTGACAATTTATCAAAGGTTTCCAGTAATTATCGTAAAGACCTTAAGAATGAAATAAGATTGAAATTGTCCATAGAACAGAAGTTGCAGAATAAGAATATTGAAATCGCCAAATTGGCGGGTAAATTAGGGAAGACCGTTAATAGTGAAGTTAAAGGAATCAATAAGGTTTTATACCCCAATGGAGAAGAGGGGGAAAAAAATGTTCTTGAAGAAGAAATATTGACGATACTTGATTTGAGTGAAACTATAACTGATGATGTTGAGAGAATTGGGGGTAAGTTGAGGGAGATTGATGCACAAGGGGTTTATAAGAAGTATCCTTTACTTAGTGAATTTTTCGATAAACCACTGCCTAAAGCAAAGGAGGAAACAGTGGAAGAAGAAATCATAGTGAACAGTACGGAACATATAGATCCCAGTGTAACACTGGCCATGGAATCATCGTTAGATCCTATACTAGACAATTCCGTGGAAGCTTCATCTCGGGAAAATATAGAGAGCATAGTAGACCGTATAATAGACAATATAGATCAAAAAGATCATCAAACAGCTACAATCAAAGATGAAGAAATAACACCAGAATCATTCGAACAATTCATGTCACAAACTCTTAATAACTACAGAAAGATCCAAAAAGAAAAGTATGCAAATATCGATGTATTTGAAGATACATTTGATAATATAGAATTATTCAATAATCCCCATTTCGATAATTCCTTATCATCAACTTTCCATAAATCTGAAAACCCTGTGGATTTGTTGTACGTTGAGCCAAAGATAAAAGCTCCACCTACTGTTGATCCAACGTTACATACATCTCATTTCAAGAAACTTAGAATAAATGGGTCACCCATAACCACTACAAATCTCAAAAAGAATGCATTTAATGGAATAGGAATAGGACGGCAAGATCGTGAGGAAGGGAATAAACAGTACAATAATGGAATTGATGTGCTAAGGTCATTTGCTATGTCTAATTCCGAAGCAAGCTCACCGGCAATCAGCACTGAAGAGGAAATAAGCGATACTATAATCTCATCAGAATCGTCAGATTCCGACTCTAGTGAAGGTGGTATGAATATCACTGGAAGTGAGAATGAATATTATCATCTGTTGAAGAAAGATATCCAATTGAAGAAGAAACTTCTGAGACAAAAGCTCAAAGTAAAAAGAAAGTATGTGAGACAAAATTCACCTAATCCTAAACATGAACCGTCTCATCATATTCTTAAACCCAAAGGATCAATTCTAAAGAGTTCCTTTAAGCCCAAAGAACAGAAAGGTCTTGCAGGGTTCGAAGTACCTTTTCTACCAAAACGTACACCACTTAATCTTGAGTTGGATGCCTTTTCTGACTCAGATTCATCGTCGTCATTATCATCACCAGTCCCATACAACCCAAGTCCAAACCCTACAACATCCACCAATGGAATTCAAAACTTTACAGCACAAGGGATTATTTTGGGAGAAGACGAATCAGGAGTGGAGGAAGAAATAGTCGAATGGGATGGAGTTCATGATCAAATTGATATGAAATCAATCTCAATATTAAGATCGCTTGTAAATTAACTGTATAGTAACATGTATTATAACTCTCTGTTTAAGTAATCCATACCCAGAAAAACCATATAAACACTATAAAAAACACTACGAACCACAGTTTACAACTTATCCCAGCTTTTTGACTCACAAGTACCATTCTATTATAAGTATTCTTTAAAGTTATTTTCCCACTTTCAAATCTTTCAGTTATATTATCATTCAATTTGATAGACTTGTTGATTTCTTGACCCATTTTAACTCCCAAGTCTTTAATCATTGAAACTTTTTGGGTCATTGAATCGATTTCGTCATTGTTTTGAGACTCTAATGACAGTAAAAATGCTTCATTATGTTTAGCTGAAGGATTAGATGATTTTTCATAAGGGGATGATACTCTTTGAGTTGGTGGTTTTGTTATACCATTGGGAGCTGAGAATAATGAAGTTCTTAAATCTCGTTGATGGGCACTTATATTACTCGAATACCTTGATGTCATGACGAGTTCTTAAGCGCGTGAATTGATCTAAACCACCGTCTACCGCGACTAGGGTTGGATTCGGTAGTAAGGTCCGAGATTTAGTACCACAGTGCGACCTAAAACTTCCCTTGAAGTCTCATCGCACTGTCTTAGTAATGGAGAATCAAATTCCTACAGATCCTCCAAAATCCCTTGCTAATGTCAAACATATCATTCTTGTACTTTCCGGTAAAGGAGGGGTAGGTAAATCATCAGTTACTACCCAAACTGCCCTTACGCTTGTCAATAAAGGCTTCAAAGTGGGGGTACTAGATATTGATTTAACTGGCCCTTCATTACCAAGAATGTTTGGGGTAGAGAAGAAACAAGTCCTTCAATCGAGTAATGGTTGGGTTCCGGTAACTGTGTATGATTCCAAAAACTCTCAAGACCCAAGAGGATCATTATCGTTGATGTCATTAGGATTCTTGCTTGGTGATAGAGGTAATTCCGTAGTATGGAGAGGACCTAAGAAGACTGCCATGATAAGACAATTCCTCAAAGACGTTAGCTGGAATGGTGGTAATATCAATAATCCTTTAGATTATTTAATCATAGACACTCCTCCAGGAACCTCAGATGAGCATATCGCTATAGCAGAAGAATTAAGATTCGCTCTGCCTATTGATGGTGCTATAATTGTCACTACTCCCCAACTTGTAGCCACAGCAGACGTTCGGAAGGAAATCAATTTTTGTAGAAAGATTGAATTGGACATTTTAGGAATAGTAGAGAATATGAGTGGTTTCATATGTCCATATTGTTCAGAATGTACTAACATATTTCTGAGTGGAGGTGGTCAAGCATTAAGTAGAACCCTAAATTTAGACTACCTTGGGAATATTCCTATAGCACCAAAGTTTGTAGAAATGATAGAAATGCAAGATAATGAAGAAAATGACGGTAAGAAGAAATTGATAGACTTATATGATGAATCAGAATTAAAACCGATTTTAAGTGATATAATTGATAAGATTTTAGCCAAGAATTTACCAAGTAGAGTATAGCCTACAGATTGTATATAGAATGTATAATATCGTACTAACCACTATGCTACATTATTGGATTTCTTCCATTTAATAATCCTCCTCTTTAAATCACCAGCACTTTGTTGATAAATATTTAATTTCTTATCCCATTTCATCTTTTCATAATCATCACCATATTTTTCATAAAGATCTCTTAACCAATCACTTTCTCTGTCAGACTGATGCCTTTCTTTCACTATGCTGGCATTTTTTAAAGCTTGCTTTTGCAACTCAGCAATCACTGTATCATTTCGGTCATCAGTTTGATCTTGTTCTCCTTGTTTCATAGTACCATAAATAACTTTGACGACTTCTTTAGTTTCTGGATCTCTTATTATACGAGCTTCACCTTCAGGTATTTTAGCAGGATCTTGAGTTTGTTCAATTTCTTCAATACTTGGACTATTTTTAGATTGATTAGTTTCACTCCATTTGACAATCTTTCTTTCAGTACCTCCAGCAATATGACCAAGCTTTGCCGTTAATCCTAATCGTTTATAATTTTGTTGTAAAGTTAATGAATGATCCCAATTAGCTTCTATAATAGGGTTTGAATATATCTTAATATTTCTTTGTTTATCTTTAGTTCTTCTTGTATTTTTACTAACAGATGACCTTGCCATCTTTCTCTTTCTGACTGATACCATTTTGTTTGTGGACTATAAAGGATTAGAAGTATTTATCTCACTCACTTTTTTTTGATGAGATGAGGTCGTCCTGTATGGAGCGTGGTGTACTGAGTTACTAAGGTATGAGAATGGGGAATCCATGCCAAGTTTGGGGTACGGCCCTATTGGGTTAATTTTTGGCAAATCGATAGTAATACACTTCTAGTAGCATTTACTATCAGAGATTAATAACTTTCATTACAATTTACCTACGCACGATGTATATTATCATATTATGACATAATCAAACATAAACTATGACAAATGCTAATCAGTAGCTTCAACTTCAGTTGACCCATTTTCAGTTTCACCCGAACCTTTACCTCTTCCTCTAGAGTTTCCTCTTCCTCTTCCTCTGCCCCTGCCTCTTCCTCTACCTCTAAACCCTCTACCTCTGCCTCTACCTCTTGAAGACATTCTTGGTAAGTTAGTTCTCTTAGTAGTAACATTTAAATCTCTACCTCTGAACTCTTTACCATTTAATTCTTCAATTGCTTTTTCAGCACTTTCTTTAGTTTCGAATTCAACATATGCATACCCCTTTGGTAACCCAGTATATTTATCAAATAAAATGGTAATTCTTTCAATTACTCCCACAACATTGAAGAAAGTTTCCAATTGTTCAGGAGTGGTTTTAAAATCAACATTACCAACATAAATTGAACGACTATCGATTTCTTGTTGTTTGGCTAATCTTTGTTCACGTTCTTCTTCAGTTTCATCTTTTCTGAATCCTGAAGGTTTCAATGGTTCTTGTGATGTATCAGTTTCAACTGGTAAAGTTTCAGGTTTAGTATCAGATTCTGACATATCAAATCGATTTATTTTTTTTTGAAGGGAATTGAGTTGTAATTCAATGTTATTAACTCAAGCTTAGCAATTGAGTTGTAGGAGATGGATTGAATGCTTTGGATTGACCAATTGTTGGATTTGGAGAAGATGGTCTTGTCCTTACTTAATTGTCGGTGATCGCGACCTATACCACAAGGTGACAATACCGAGACCAATAAGTCCGGTGACCACTGTGGAGTTTCAACACCATTGCAGTAGATTCGCTTCACTAGTAGGTTTAACTAGCGGAGGATAAGAGCATACAAAGAGACATAATTAGAGCGGCTGATTTAAAAAGACTATGTAAAACAATAAATATTAAACTTCAACAAAAGCTCTATAAGATGTAAATGGTTTATCAGTGGAGTTAGAAATTAATTCTACTTCAACTGATGGCGCAATAAAGTAAACATAACCGGTTTCAAATGGTAAAACTTCTTCTGAGCCTTTAACTTTGATTGAACCGCTACCTTCAGTACCAATGATGATAGAAGGACCATTAAATCCATCAAAACTTTGAACTTTACCCTTTTGGGTATCAAAAATCGTTTGCAAGACAGCAAATTCGGCGATTGGTGGATCATACAAGACAGACTTGACGGCTTCACCTCTTGATTTAGGGAATGGTAATAAGGGCATTTTTTGTTTTTCAACTGAATCATAAGAATAAGTTAACATTTCAACCAAATTCTTGACATCTTTGAATTTTGGTGTAAATCCAGCTCTAACAACATTGTCTGAAGCGGCCATACATTCAATGATATCACCGCTAATATAAGCATGAGGATCTTTGGCTTGTAAAAACATAGCTTCACCTGGTGACAAAATAACATGGTTCAATAATAAACATCCACAAAATAATCCAATATCTTCAGGGAATTGTTTGTTTAATCTTTGGATTAATTCCGGTAATCTTGGGGAAAGACTAGTGAAAATCTCTGGTTGAGTTTGAGTTCTTTCAACTAATGATTTAGCATATTGATTAATAACTTTTTCATCGGTATTCATTAATTTACCAAAGACTTTTTGTAATAATTTACGGTTGGCTTTATCATCAGATGAACCTAATTCAGCATCAGGTTTAATGTTGTTAACGAATTCTTCAACTATTTCTTTACCAATAATTTCATTCAATTCTGGTACTGAAGTTAAAGTCTTGGCTAATTCATTTAATGGTTTGAAACCACAAAAACCTTCGAATGAAGTGACGGCAATAGCCATTTCTGGTTTGTGGTTATCATCAGGATAATTCTTTGGATCATTAGCATGTAATTGTTTAGCTAATTGTTTATCAGGATGAGCTTGAATAGATAAAACTTTCTCGATTGATAAAACTTTAAATAAGAATGGTAATTCTTTATCACTACCGAACTTTTTGATGATATCATCATGCAAGTATTCAGTTGGGTTTGAACTGACTAAATCTCTTAAAGTTTTACCTTCTTTATCTTTGGCATCAACTGCAATAGATGGTACTGAAGGATGAGTTCCCATCCATAATTCAGCATATGGTTTAGATTCGTCAACCTTAGTAGCTGGATTGGAACTAGATGCAAATTGGGCAACGGCTGAGGAAGATCCTATCTTACCCCAATCATAATTTTGGTATCCACAATCAAGTCTAAATAATGACATTTTGGTTAATTTCGAGTTTGAAAATTTTCGCGTGTCAAAACGTTTCATTTTTGAATCTCCACTACCTGAAATTATTAGTGCTTAGCTGGTTTTAACAACATTTGGTGGGGCTTGTAGTTTAGGTTCGTCATTGAAAGGTATTGATTCTTGTTAGACTCTGATCTCCTCTTGTCCCTGATTATGGTTCGGGGTTTAAAACCTTATCTCTCATACAATTCGCGTTATGAGTGAATGGAATGAAGTGAATGGTAATAGGATATCGTCATCGATATCATTACCTTCGAAGCTTCAACTAAAGGGGTATAACACAATTGAACATAATGTGTCACTTGATGTTGATGGCGGTCTTGTAGATGATTCTCCTTATGGTTTAAGTTTGGGTAAATATACTTATATTGGTGAGAATACTTCTATAAACTTATCATTAGTTGATGTAAAGTATTGTCCATTAAATGTTGGGGCTTACACTATAATTGGCCGTAATTGCAATGTAAAGGCAGTATCAATTGGTAATAGAGTTCTCGTGGAATCAGGAGTTGAAATTGGTGAATTTTCGGTTATATATGATTGTTGCGTTATACGAGCGGGTACTATAATACCACCTAAGAGTATTATCCCACCATTTAGTGAAGTCAGTGGAATACCAGGCAGGAATTTCAGAATCACATCATTGAGTGGTGGTTATAAAAGAGGTAATGAAGTATTGGCAAAAGAGGTTCATTTATTAGGTTTAGAATCAGTGTAATGATCATTTATTCATTTCTATGTACTTGTTTCTTCTGAGAAACATCAATCCTTTTTTGGAAGATTACCTAAAATACCATCAGTATTTCTACCACCCTTGGCGCCATTTCTAGATTTGATGAATCTACCGATGACTACCAATAATATTAACAAAATAGTGTATCCTAAGAACCCTCTTTCATGGACAAAGTCCATGAATCTCAAGGATCTTATATAGGGACTACCAACCAAATGTTTTTTCATTTTAACATCCCCAACCAATTTTGAATCTAAAAAGTATTTTAATACATCCCTCAACTTATAAGGATCATTCTTTAATTCATCACCCTTTATATCGGTATCGTAATAATAACGATTATCTTTAGTTATAACTAAAGTATCTCCAGGACGATAGAGTCTAGTATTAATATTCCAACCTTTATAGTTAGCCAATTCAGGATTAGCAGCTAAATCAATAAATGTAAATAATACTTGACTAGTATCGAATAAATGAGGGACCTCACGTCTCATTTCCTGAATGATATCCACACTTGCAGCGTTTTGTTTCTTTAGGTCTTCAACTCTTTGAGCTTTAGCATCTCTTTTATTCAAGATATCATCAAAATAGTATTGATTTTTATTCTGATAATATTCATGGGCTGCCAATGATATGTTATATAAGGACTTATCAGTAAAAGCTGCGTTATTCGAATCAATGAATGTTACAACCACTTTGTCATTAACATTCTTTTCATCTATTTTAGTACTGAAATAACTATCGAATAATTCCGGAGTTAATTCTTGATATAATGGGAATTGATTTCTTTCAATGAATTCAATAACCTTATCCTTATTTCTAATATCTTCAGGTGCATAACTCTGAAATACTGATGTATACAATGTGTTATCCTTAATGATGAAGATGGTTGGTCTGCTAGTTAAAGTTGTTGCTAAATACAAAGCCTTATTAAACTCGGGTTGAGGTTGAGATTTATCATAATGAACGTATTCTAATATGTTACCAGCTTGTGAATTTATAGCACCTTCAAACTTATTACTCTTGGCGGTATATAAATGAATATTAAATGGTGAGTAAGTTATGTACTCTAAAATGTATGGTAAAATGGCTCTGTCTTCATCAGTAATAGTATTAATATCATAATAAAACACTACACTAATTTGGTTAAGTAAAGGATAAAATAATTCCAAAGGCTCTTTTGGTAAACTCTTTCTGAAATCCATAATCTCTGATAAGGTTTTAGCAGAAACGTTTTCATATTGATGGTTTTCATATAAATCCTTAGCAAATTTCTTTAACTTTTCAATATTGAAAGGCCCTTCGTAATCAAATCTAATCATTCCTGCTTTCTCAGGTAAAAACATTATAACTTTTGGTGGAGTATTAGTATTAGGTTTAGTCAATTTCTTTAATCCTAGTTTTTCACACATTTCAACATTATCAACACAACTGAAATGGCTGGTTGAAACTGTGGTTAAAATCTTATTTGATAATTTACTCCAAACCCTCAAATTATCCATACAATCATAACAAAATTCATTAAATCCAGTTCTACCACTTTCTTCACTGATTTTCCATTGATCTTCTGTACCTTGATAAAACATAACCATTTCAGGTTGTTCAGATTTACCAGCGATTAATTCTAATAATCGATCTAAAGTAAGATGTTTTGAAGCATTAGGTAAATCAATTGATCCTTCCTCATATTCAGCAACTGCATTCTTTACGAACTTCTTGAAATTTTCAGCATTTCTAACTAATGATCTTGGATAGTTCTCCACTAATTTAGACTTACCAATTTTATTTCCAGTCTGTCTATCATGAACTGGGCTATAGATCCTCAAATTTGGATAAGATGTAATTTCTTCTCTTTCACATAAATCTCCACTTTCAATACAATTAACTTGTCTCATTTGAACATTTAATCGATCCAACTCTTCATGGAATTGTCTATAAGTTTTCTCCCATGTTGGTGCTAATTCTTTACAATGACTACAGTACGGTGAATAAAATTCAACAAATGACAACTGGTCACTAGTAACTTTATCGAAATCCGCCATAGTTAAAGGTTCAGGTAATTTTATCTCATTTTTAAGTTTGACTTCTGGTAACTGATCTGCTAATGATAGTGGAAGGGCTAATATCCAGAGATATCCCCAATTTATTTTCATGTTACGTATGAGGGTTTAGATTCTGCGCTAGTGCCGATTCTCACCTAAGCGGTGAGCGGACTCCATTTTCTCAGTTTACGAGTCGGAATAAACAAACTAAATATCTAATCTATATTACACCTATGCTATATGCTATTTCTTACATGACCACTTATCTCTAATAAATAAGTCTTGAAATATTCAAAACTGACTAATGTTACTGCACTGGCAGGGATGGTTCTCATTAAATTGACCCCATACCCCACGTAAAATCCTTTAATTCCTTCCTTCTTATAGATAGTTTTACAAAGATCAATAATTCCTAATCTTTTCTTAGTACCACTAGCAGCTCCTTTATGATTTGGTAAATGTTGCATTTGTTGTCTTGTTCTCAAAATTTCATGAGGATATGTTATAGTACTGGCTGTCATTTTTGATAATGATGATGCTATCAAGAGTCTTGATAATATACCTCTTTGATGTAAGGTGGTAGTATCATCATTCTCGATATTACAATGTAAAACTTGCTTTAATTTCTCATAAACTGGGAAATGAATTCCTACATGAATTAATCCAAACAAAGTTGGAACTAATCCACTGTAAAATACTTTCATTCCTTCTTCTCTATACATTTTTCTGAATGCATCAATTGTACCATTATAATAAGTTTGATTGAATTGATTGGTTCCAGTTACAGTTCTAACGCTTTGAATCATTAATCTTGTTTTGACTACCCAGATTGGATTAACGGCAATTGATGACATTAATCCGGCAGTTACTGCTGAGAAAAAATGATATATAGTCCCATTTTCTATATTGAAATGTTGCTTGAAAAATTGTGGATAAAATCTTTTTGCCTTTTCATATACAGTGAAATAAATCGCCCAAGTTGGTAAATATCCGACTGTTATTGGAACAATACCTCTATATAAACCTCTAATTCCTTCATTTTTAACAATATTTTTAAATGTTTGAAAATGACTTATAGTTTTCTTACTACCACCTAATGCTTGGGCTCTGGTTTTAATCACATCTAATGGACAAACTACAACTCCTGCTAAAAACCCTGATGCAGCTCCTGATATCATAACTAACTGATTAGCTGAGAGTTTTTGAAACACTTTAGGTGCAGTATAATCTCCTAAAACTGAGATTCTATGTCTTATTGGGAAATTATGTCTAACGGATTTTCTGAATTCCATTTCTTCTCCTTGAACTGTATCTGAAAAATCATCATCTTTTCGTATTTTACCAGTCATTCTAGTCTATCTTTATGCTCTTTTGATCAGTTAAAAGGTGTATTGCTTCGGTTATGAAATACCGATGGAATGCTCTTATAATGCTTCAATCAATAATGCTATTAAATCGGATTCTAATATCTTAATATCAATTCTGATACTTAAAACTTTTAGAATGTGATATTATATAAATTTTTGATTCTACACCTTTTGATCAATGGAAATCGACAAATTTTATCAAAAGCCGGCTCTCGCTTACCACTTCCCTAAATTATATAACAATTCAAAAAGGCAATTCTAACCTTCAACTTTGATGTTTTAAACCCCAAAAAAATTAAATCTAATGATTCCAAATTTTAATGCTTAAAAATGATTTGAATTCCTAAATGTTTTTTTTGCCAATTGTTCCGGCTTCTTAGTGATGGTGACAGTTATAGATAAACCCTTCCGCACTGAGAAAATTTTTCGCAGTGCTATCTAGCAGGTTGATCTAACAATCAAGTGCATAACCGAATCATTCCAGAAGAGTGTCACATCACACTAATATAAACAATGGTAAAATTTGCTCTTAAACTCAAGGCCGAATTGAATGATGTAACTGATTTGAAACCAGTTGATGAACCTAAAACTCCTTTCGAATATACTTTTATTATAGAGTGCACTAATTGTAGGGAAGAACATGGTAAACCTGTGAATATCAATAGATTTGAAAGCCATGAAATAAGTGGATCTAGAGGCGAAGCCAGTTTTGTATTCAGATGCAAGAATTGTAAATCCGAACATTCTGCGTCAATTGTAAAGACTGATGATTCATATGATCCAGAAATGAATGGTAAACCTGTTGATATTTTGATCATCGACGCTAGAGGAATTGACTTCAAAAAATTCATCCCTATTGGTAATTTTCAATGCAAAGGGTTGGATAGTAAAGCTAAGTTTAATGAAGTGGATCTTGAAGATGGGGAATGGTATGATTATGATGATGATGCTGGAGGAGAAGTTAGCATAACCGATGTTAGCTGGTCAATTGATAGGGTTTAAGTAATTTAGCCTTGTGAGTCTTGTCGGAGTTAATATGTGCCCCACGAACGCTTGGCTCAGATAAGCTACTTGTTTATATATTTTTAATGCATAATGAGTTTTACCGCCACAATGAATCATCTCGTAAATCCGGACTTTTTTCCTAATTGAGACTTAAACCCGATTTACTCATTCGGTTTTAATTTGGCTGCAAATTATGAATCAACAATTTTATCAACCACAATAACTATAAATAGGCCCTAGTATCTTTGTTTAATTCATTACACAATGAGAACTAATATTTTAAAAATCAAAGCTGATTTAGAGAACTGTACGAATTTGAAACCTCTTGATCATGAAGAGTATCCTCACGATTATGGGTTCAAAATTCAATGCAGAAAATGTAGGTACACCCATCCAAAAGAGATATTAATGAACAGATTCGACAGGATCCCTGTTCAGTTAAATAAAGGAAGAATAAATAGAACTGGAAATTTTTTCACATATTGTAAAGATTGCAGAAATGAGATTTTTATTATCCTTACGATACCAGAAGATATAACGGAGCAAGATGGGTTTATACCGATTTTAGAAATACATTGCCATGGATGCATCATAATAGATTTTATATTAGAAGATCAATTTCAATGTACAAGTAAATCAGGTGAAATAATTGAAGGTGTTGATTTAAGAGCTCAAGATTGGACAGAATTTGATGACACAAATAATGTCCCTATAACTATAACAAATTTTCAATACGAAATAGAAGAATTACAAAAAAATGGTATTGTTACCAGTTTATAATATATGTTTTAAATTTCCGTTAGCCGGATGTTTGCGGGTATCTATTTTGTTGTTTTCTTTAGCACGGCTCTCAGTTGTATATCCACAATATCGGTTGGTTAAGTCGGAATTATCAAATTGCCGCAACCTTCGCAACCTTCGGTTCTAAAACCCTTATATAAATCGGAAACCCCCAATTAAAGTTTTTGCTATTTATATGTCGAAAAATATTGGCGATTCCTTAACTCAACCGATAAAAGATAAATTGGATCAAGCACAAACTAAAATGACTGATAGAAAGATTGAATTGTTCTCCAGAGATTATTATGCAGCATGTACTATTGGTGGTATTGTTGCATGTGGACCCACCCATAGTGCTGTCACCCCATTAGATTTAGTGAAGTGTCGTCGTCAAGTCGATTCATCCTTATACAAGTCCAATATTCAAGGTTGGAAGACTATTTTGAAAACTTCAGGTGACTCAATTTTCACAGGGTTTGGTGCTACTTTTATAGGGTACTCATTTCAAGGTGCAGGTAAATATGGATTTTATGAATATTTCAAGAAGACCTATAGTGATTTAGTTGGACCAGAATATGCCAATAATTATAAAACTGGAGTTTATTTAGCAGCATCAGCCTCAGCCGAATTTTTGGCTGATATGGCATTATGTCCATTTGAAACCATTAAAGTCAAAACTCAAACTACAATTCCTCCTTATGCTACCTCAGTTCTTGATGGATGGAAAAAAATCACTGCTACCGAAGGAATTGGTGGATTATATAAAGGGTTAGCACCCTTATGGTTAAGACAAATTCCTTATACTATGGTTAAGTTTGCTTCATTTGAGAAAACTGTAGAGTTGATTTATCAATATTTAGGTAAACCTGTTAGTTCTTATACTCCATTACAACAAACTGGAGTATCATTCTTGGGTGGTTATATTGCTGGTATATTTTGTGCAGTTGTTTCACATCCTGCTGATGTAATGGTGTCTAAGATCAATTCCGAAAAATCAGCTTCTGAATCAATAGGTCAAGCTGTACTGAGGATTTATAGTAAAATTGGATTTGGTGGATTATGGAATGGATTACCAGTAAGAATCGCTATGATTGGTACATTAACTGGATTCCAATGGTTAATTTATGATTCTTTTAAGGTTTATGTCGGATTACCAACTACTGGAGGTCATTAGGTACACGATAGAGACTGTGTAGAAATGATATGTTTATTATGATATCTCTTATGAACTTCTATGCGATTATTTCCAAACATTTTTAAATAAATCGTCGTCTGAATAGTTTGAAGCTGGATTAGTTGTTGGATTTGTTGTTGTAGACCATGGATCTTTGGCATCAGACCATTCATTATTCCATGATGAGTTATTTGATGGGACATTTGGCTTGTTATTAATAGAATTGGAGCTGGTATTACTGCTTGGTTTAATGGTTGAGTGAGAGCCTGAACCATTAGAATATGTTGAATTGAATGTTAATCCTTGTAAGGAGTTGGATATTGAGTCAGTTGAAGGTTTGGGCGGAGTGAATGATGAATTTGATACTGGCTGAGAACTTCTTTGAGTCGGTTGGACAAAACTTGAGGTTGAAGAAGATGGTGACGAATATAATGATAAGATTGATTTTTTCAAATCAGGACGATTATTCATACTACCACCGGTAGATTGAGGAGAACTAAGTCCGTTTGGTAGTTTTGGTAACGATTTTGGCTGAGCGTTTGCTGATGGAATTGAAGTGGAAGGAATTGGTGATGATTTAGTGGAATTGTTTGTGGAATTTGATGAGGAAACTGAAGTGAAATTACCAAAATCATCGTCTAACAAGTTGGCGGATGGTAAATTTGGAGTTGATTTAGTGACAGGAGATTTGTTGACTGGCGCTGACGAACTCTTTGATTCTTGTAATAAGTTGACTGGAGCACTACTGCTACCAGCAAGTTTCATGGGATCAGGAATAGTGGGTGACGAAACCCATTTCTTTAAGTCATATTTAGTACGTATGAAGTTCTCAATCTTCAGTTGATCTGGTACATAACCTTGAGGTAACTTAGCTTCCCAATATGAATTACATTTTACATTCCCCCATTTTACCATGGATTCAACTTGTTCATCAGTCCAGGCATCTAAATCAACTGACTTAACTTTAGAAATATGAACCCCCATACTTCTATGAATACCGGAACATCTGATACATATAAAACAACCTAAATTCCATGATGCCCATCTTGGATGTGCAGTGGTCTTACAATCAACACATGTTCTATTACCTTCTTCTTTTAACAACTGTTTTAAAATTTGCTTATGTCTTTCGGAATGAGTTTTCTTTGATGATGGTAATGCCGTATTTGATGAGCGATTCATGCTATAGTGATTTCCGGGTGATATTTAACTCTATGATCTTTATACAAGTTGGTGATTTAGAACGATAAATTACGCCTTATGTCTTATGTGTCTTATATAAAATAGTTACCCCAACTTATGCTATGTCTATTTCAGATCGACGAATTTGGCCTTTTTGAGAATGTCTCACTGTTTCTTTTGAGGGTTCGCCTGGTTTGGCTCGCCCTCGCTCCCTCATTGTGGATAAGTTTTGAACATTTTTTTCCCTCTTCTCACTGGTCCACCCCTATTGTTAGACATTAAAGGTTTATTTGAATCAATTTGTTTATACCTTAATAACCTGTTCATGATATATATAATTAAAGAAGTAACTTCATTTATTATCAATTATTTTTAGTTTGCATTTTTTAATCTTCAAGTTAAGCACGTCAATTTAAAGTCTAATCAATAACAACGTTTCAATCAAGTTAAATCACAGCATAATACTTAAGTAATATGGAAGAAAAGGGGAAATTTCGACAACCTCGAATGTATGATTTGCAAGAGGTCAAACAACATAGTGATGTAGAAGATTTATGGATTGTCATGTATAATAAAGTATATGATGTAACTAAATTTGTTAAAGAAGAATTACACCCCGGTGGAGCTGAAGTTATAATAGAATGTGGAGGTTGTGATGCTACTGAACCTTTTGACGATGTTGCCCATTCAAATCATGCTACTATAATGCTTGAACCTTATTTTATTGGGGATGTTATACCGTCTCAACATAAAGAATATAATTCAGTACGTCAGAAATTATTTGAAGCTGAAGAGAAAATGAAGAAATTGAAATTAGAAAAGATTCAATTAGCAAAGGAAAGAAAGAGGCAAAAAAGGTTAAAGAATATTATGGAAAATTTAACAATTTTCTTTTTAATATTAGTAGCATTATGTACAATATTATTTTATTTAGCATTACAAGCATTTAAGAGAACTTATTCTTGATGAATAAGTTTTATCAAATTTATTTATAGTAATATATGGAAGGTTAATCAATTATCTATAAGGGAGGGTTACACGTGAAGTTTTAAACCTTCATAACTTTCAAATCTTAAATCCGGCTATCAAAAAAAAAAATCAGCCCGACGCGGGGCTCGAACCCGCAACCTTTTGATTAAGAGTCAAATGCTCTACCGATTGAGCTAGCCAGGCGATTTATCGAAAATTTTGACTTGTTCTATATATGAGGATTTAGTGGTGCCTAAATTTTCTGAATTTCACCACTTCTCCCTTTTAAAACGTATACTTGGCTTTGGAGGTACAATATTAAATTAGATAAATAATAGTCTAACAATTTCAGGTTATATTTGGAACTGGAAACCAGTTTGTAGTATTACATAGTTGGAAAACGAAATTTCTATATATAGAAATCTCTAATCAGAAAGTTTGGCTGAGCTTACACTGAATTCAACAGCCAAACGGCTGCAAAAATATACATGTTCTTTCTTGAATAACGAAAGAGCTCATACTTGACTTGATGGCTGAATTTTTTGAATGAATGAGGTTTCTTTGTGATTGATACTTCTTATCTTGTACCCTGGTATGTCGTGGTACATTTGGGAGGAATTCACTGAATAATTCCATGACTGGGCGAAGAGCAATTGCATGCTAAAGATATAGTAACTTTCTTACATTGGAGAGTTTGAGAAGTAATAAATCTATCATTATTTATTTAGTTAAAAACCAGCATCAACCCTGCTTTAAAATAGATTAGCTATAGGCTTAGTTTGACGCTTCGAACATTGAGATTCCTCATCCACAATAGTTACATCTCTTCGTGCTAGAATGATTATATATTAAGTATGAAATCTAAGATTCTATGCAATGACTTTAGTAGATTTATGAAACTACTCGTTTGGTTCTAATAGACTCCTAATTTCGTCATCATCGAATAAATTATTGCCTTGTTCAAGCATTTGAGCTAATACCATTAAAGATTTATTCGAAAAATTAGGATCTTGACGTAACTTGTCTAATTGATCCCCGAATTGTTCGGTCATCAATTGTAAGAACTTCTTATCGAGTTTTTCTCTTTCTTGTGTATGTTTAGTCACTATATCATCATTGTTATTTAAATCATTATTGTCTATTATTGAAGGTTGTTGGTGGTATTTAAAGGGGACCTGTCTTAATTTAGCTTGAATCACTGCACTTAATTCTTCAGCTTCTTTATGTTTGTCGTTAACAATATTTCGTATCGTTCCATTAGGTTGAGGTGCATTGACATTATGTGCATTCTCATTCCTTGTAACATTATTATCATCATCACTATCAGAGGATGATAAATCTGAATCAGATGAAACATCTGTTCTTCTCTTTTTTCGTCTTCTTGATATTTTCTTCTCACTATTAACTCTTGATTGTTGATTATTTATATCCATTATATTGGTATGGTTTAAAAATTTTCTGCGATGGGAAGCCGCATTATAACCAGATAAGAATATATTTTGAACACATGTAAGGGTTCTTTTCCGAGGGTTCTTAATAATTTCATACTACTTTGGGTACGACTAACAGAGATAGTGTCATAGACACAGCGCTTACGGTTTTCAATCATAGGATTAGTGAATTCTAACTATACTTTCTACACGTATCGGTGAAACTCTCGCTTATTTCTTTTGACGCTTAATTGAACTATCCTTACCATTTGGTTTTCTCTTCTTAACCATTGATGTTAAATCATTAACTGGAGCACTACTTGAACCAGAGCCTGTAGATCCCGCAAGTTTATTAAGTAATTCAGTACCTTTTGAACTTCCCAAAATCCCTTCCAACATATCTTGTTTCTGTTGATCAATGGCTTGTTCGGCGTTGCTTTCGATTTCATCATACCTTTCTTGTAAACTTTGAATTATTTCATCATTATCTTTCTTTTTATCAGGATTGGTTTCACTATCATTCTTGATAATTTGTATGGCTTCCTTAATATGCTCACGTGCTTTTTCTTTAGCATTTTCATCATCCAAGCAAAATTCTAATGCTAATGAAAGCTTAAAATGTGATTCTCCAACTAATGATGAATATTTACTATCGTACAATTGTTTTCTTAATTCCAAACAATTTTCTAAATCACTGGCGGCTTGTTGGAAATGCTCAGATTCTAATGATACTTCTCCTAATATGTCATAAACTTCTGATAACAGTTTTAATGTTTTGATATAAACGTTGTCCGAATCTTCTTTATCACTTTTGAGATATGGAACAGTTAATGATGATTTTTGTTGTTCGTGGTCTTTTAATCTTTGTTCATAAATTCCTCTTGATACTTCTAAAATATCCCATGCCAATTCTAAATCGGTTTTATTTTCATCATCTCCTTCCCCTTCTTGTTCGTCTTCTTCTTCTTGGGGAGCATCTTCGTCTTCTCCGTCGTCGCCTTCTTCTTCAACTGCAGCAGCTTCTTCAGCTGCCAAATCATTGAATTGAAAGTTTCCATCTTCTTCTCCCTCTCCTCCTTTTGCTTCTTCAATTTTTTCACTGGTGATCTCTTGTCCTCCTAAAACATCAGATTGACTAACTCCACTCTCATATAAGGCTTTTCCATATAATAAGAATAAGTCAGGATCAATCTCTCCAGTTTCTTCCTGATTTACTTCGCATGCCTGACCATAAGCTTCAACAGCTTTTTCATAGTCTTTTTCTCCTAATCCTTTAGCACCTTGTCTAAGTAATTTATCAACTTCTTCGGAGTATGCCATTATAATTTTTCAAAACGCGTATGCCTTTACAATATTAGAGTACACTGTAAGTTATAAATGTTTGCCTTAAAACTGTATATGACGCAATTCCTATCGGACTTATGTTACTTCTACAAGACTCTATGTTTGTATACCTTAAATAACTCGTTTCCGATATAATCTTAATTCCTTAATAAACGGTCGTGTGGCTCCACTTTTGTTTATCGAGCAAAGATCGAGAATTATAAACTACTGTAATGAGTACCCCAAAGAAATCATTAAGGAGGAAACCTCCACCAATAGATGATTTAAATAGTGGGGTATCTTCAAACAATCAACTGTCAGCAACATATCTGATGTCTTCAGACACTCCTTCCGGTAATAGTTTATATGAACCTCATGTGGGCCCAACTCCACAACCATTTGTTCAAAAACAATCACCAACTCCACCAAGAATCAACACTTCATTCAATGGGACATTTTATGATCTGATCCTTGATGAACAGGAAATTTTAAACATTGAAACTCCCAAACCAATGGGTCCCAAAGGATTACCGGAGTATGATAATAGTCCTCCGTATCCGATATCAGATCCAATTGATGATGACTATGATCCTTTCAATCAGAACCAAGGCGTTTATCAAAGTTCCATCGATACCCATAGGAGAAACACCGAAATCATTAACCAATCACTTACAACTCCCTCAAAGATTCCTTCCCTTGGTCATAAAGTGTCGTTGGTTCTCGATAATGACCATAGTCCTTCACCTACCCGAACAAGGTCAGCAAAGAGTTCACCTAGAAACTCACCAAAAAACTCACCACCACGAAATCCATTTGATGGAAGATTATCAACTCCACAAAGAACTAGAACCAGTCCCGTAAGACACAATTCTCGATCTCCTTCGCCAAAGAAGTACGGTAGATCACCATCTTTAATGTATGGAAATTTTGATCAAAAAGACTCGTATGCCGAAGACTATGATTATGAAGTTGATGATACATTTGAAGGGTATGGCAGGGATTATGGCAATAGTTATGCTGATTATGATAGGAATACCTACCAGGACACTTATAGAGACAATTATAGAGACAATTATGGGAACGAACCTTATGAATTTGATGATGAAATCAATGATTCTCCAACATCGAAGATATTTGACTTTTCAATGTTACCAGATCTTCCTTCAGCTACAGACACTACTGACAATTCGCCAAAACGAATGACCCTTAATTCTGCAATATCATTTGTTAAAGGGTCAGAGTATTTAACACCACGAAAGAAGAATGATGAACTTCCTCCAGTTCCACTTGATTTACCAAACTTACCATTCACATCATCTTCTTTGGTCAGTAAACATTTCACAGCTTGTGAGAATGTTTGGTCATTAAGTAAAATCTTTGGATGGTGTTTAAAGTTAAAGACGTGGCTACATAATCAGTTTATACTGAAGAAAGAGTTCAAAAAAGCATTAGTGAAGTTATTGGTATACCATAGAAGAGATGTACCATTAGAGACCTTAACTCCTAATGTTGATCAAATTATGTCAACTTTACTCAAGTCTGGAGGGATTTCGTATAATTATGGAACTCTTCCCAATGAAGAAGGTGTTAAAGCCTTGCCTGATCCAAATGAAAAGGAATTGGATAAGGGGAGAGCATCTAAAAATAATCCCGGAATTGAAATCAATGAAAAAGCTGTAATTAGTGGAGTATTGATTGATTTAACCAAATGCTATTGTTATGGAGATCATCATAATGAAGATATCAACCTCAATGATACGAAATTAAGGTGTTTATCATCAAGATGTTACGTTAATAGAGTTCTTGATTATGAGACCAAGTTTAAAAATACTGACATAAGTGAGATAGTATTGGGACAAGATTGGGCTAGTCATTGGAAATTGACGGCTGAAGATATAAAAAGTTTTGAAAAGTCGATGGCAAAGAGACAATCGTTATTATTTGATTTGTTACGTTATGAGCAGACATTTATTCAAAGAGCTAAAGTGTTTGTAGAGATCGTAGCTCCTGAGTTTATAAAGATTGTTAAAATCATTGTTGGATCACTGGACATTATACTGATTGGAAAGTTTGATGATGATATACTTCAACCTAGTAGAGAACTTTTAGTGGTACATCAAAAGTCATTATTTGAGCCATTACTTAAGATATTAATCAGCAATGGAAAGTTCATCAAAGACGTGGTTGATATTGCTCAGATTTATTATAATTGGTCACAAACCGTTAAACCTGCATTATTGAAGTATATAGCCACCATTCCAATGATTGAAGATTTATTAAAAATTCCCCATATAAAATCATGGATCGATACCAAAGTGAGAGAATTACCAAAAGTTAAAGAATTAAGAGTCAATGGGTCTTTGTTATTCTTAAGTACATTTAATAGTAGGTACCAGCTGTTGCCATTACAATTGAACGATATTCGTCAATCTTTCGATGAAGAGGATTCTGAGTATGCTTCATTAACCAAAGCTATTGATGGAATCAAGAATATCAGTACCAAAGTCAATGAAATGAAACATCATGCTGATAATGTGTACAACTTGAAACTTATCCATAAGCAGTTAATTTGGAAGAATTCCATTCCCAAGGTTAATATTAATTTTGATTCAGAGAATAGGAAGTTCTTTTACAGAGGTGATTTGACTAAGAAAGGAGACTTGAAGATCAATTCCTCAGTAAATCATATCATTTTATTTGATAATTATTTGTTAATCACTGAAAGGTTAAAGACTAAGAATTATATGATCAATTACCGGATAATCGAAAATCCTATTCCTATAGAGTTTTTAATCGTAGAAGTTAAAGAGAAAGAAACACCAATTGAGTTAAAAAATATTACTAACTTAGCTCAATCAAATCAATTGAATCGTCAACTGTCTCAACATCTGTCCCAACCTAAATTATCACCTGAACTTCCTGAAGATCCATCGATCTATCCTTTCAAAATAAGATTTGCTGGTAGAGGTAAGAATAACTCATTCACATTCTCAACAAAGAGTGAAAGGGAGAGAAGCGTTTGGATTAATCATCTCATGAAAGCAAGATCAAGCTTGTGTGCTAGATTAAGTAAAATCGAGCCATATAAACTTAAATTGATTTCCAATACTTGTTTTGCTTATGACGAACCTAATAAGGTTACCAAACTTCAAACTATAAGTGAGAAGGACCCAATAGAAGCCATATCTAAAGAATCAATCAAGATCCTCGAGAATTTGGGTTACAAGAATGGTGATATTTATACCGTCAATTCTTCAAATTATATGGTGTTCAGCACGATCTTATCGGGAACAAATTTCCTTTATAAAACCACAAAGTTTTATATTATTGGTACATTATCTGGTGTTTATTGTACAGATATGAACCATGAATGGAAAAGGATCATTCTGATTCAAGACACTTCTAAGATTTCAGTTCTACCCTCAATGAATTTACTTATAATGTTAAGTGGAGGAAATCTTCGGTATTACCCTCTTGATATGTTAATCAAATATTATTATGGTAAGAATGATTCAGTCAGCAGTTTAGCATTATCCAATGAAACTGTATCATTCTTCGAGGTTGGAACTCATAGAGACATAACCATGGTATTTTATGCTAAGAAAAAGAGTAATTCATCAAATTCGACCAACTTTAAAGTAGTTATACCCGAAACTGACAATAATGGGATATTCAGTTGTTTCAAAGTTGTTAAGAAATTTTATGTCCAAGCCGAATGTTATGGTATATCGATCTTTAATTCATCATTTGCTGTTCATACTAGTAAAGGATTTGAAATTCTTGAATTGGATAAATTATTACCAAGATCAATTCCTGAACTTCCCTTTAGTGATAAGAAGATTGATGGGTACAGTAGAAGAAGTACTGACGATAATTCGATGGAAATCGATATTATAAGAAGAACCATCTACTCAACAAGCTCCAAACCTTTAGGGATGTTCAAATTGAATAATAACAATGAGTTTATTCTAGTATATAATGAATGTGCTATATTTGTTAACAAACATGGTAAGTTATCAAGATTTACAATCTTGAGATTTGATTATAAAGCCAAAGCTATCAGGTTCTTTAACAACCATTTATTCACCATTTGTGATGAAGCTATAGAAATTTGGTTAATAAGTGATTTCATTAAAGGTACCAATAAATTAATGCAAGTATTAGTTGGTAAAGATATAAAGGTTATTAATGATGAAGAGTTAATGGTCACAATGGCTAATCCTTTAGTACCAGGATTACAACTAGTTTTCTCCTTGCATGAACGGTCAAATCAAACAATGTAAAGATTATGTAGTGTAGTGTGTAACATATGTAATATAAACTATTATTACCCCATTTATCATATGAAGTAATCCCTGTCAACTCGCACCTGAAAGTGATTTTTGTGGGGAACAAATCCTAGCGAGCGTTATAAGTTAGGCCTCGGAAATCTAATCTAGAAACTAATTAACGATGGTTGATTTTAATGTTAATGGAAAAATTGCAGTAGTTACTGGTGGTACAAGGGGATTAGGTCTTTATTGTGCTGAGACCTTTGTTTTAAATGGGGCTTCAACTGTAGTAATTACATCTCGTAAACCTAAAGCTTGTGAAGAAGCTAAGCAACTGTTAGAGAAACTCGCTAAGGATAATGGCAAAAATGTTAAGATTGTGTCAATTCCATCAGATCTTTCCAAAGAAGCTGACTGTAACAAGTTCTTTGAAGAAACAAGTAAGCATGTTGATAAAATTGATATTTTAATTGCTAATGCCGGTGCAACTTGGGGTGCCCCTCTTGGAGAGCATCCTATCAGTGCTATGCAAAAAATATTGACACTTAACATTGTAGGAGTTTTCAATTGTATTCAATTATTTACTCCATTGTTAGAAGCTGCTGGTACTCCAGAAGACCCTGCAAGAATCATTATTATGTCATCAATTGTATCATTAGTCAACATTGATCCAGTTGGAATTTTCGGGTATGCTGCTTCCAAAGCTGGGGTTTCTCATTTAGGTAAAACATTAGCTACTTCTTTAGGTCCAAGAAATGTCACTGTCAATTCTCTTGCACCAGGTTATATCCCATCAAAAATGTCTAATGGTTTAATCGAAGTTGGGGGTGAATTGATGAGAGAAAGTAACCCAAGAAAGAGATTAGGTGAAAAGGAGGATATTCAAAATACTGTATTATTCCTTTGTGCTAAACAGTCAAACTATATCAATGGAGTCGTTTTACCATTAGATGGTGGAGCTCACTTGAACCCTGGTGGAGCTCATTTATAACCGGATTTGACAGTATATAGTTAGAATTGATTTTAGTTATTTAACTCGGACGATTTCTTTGAAGTCCGCCGCGTAGTTCAATTCTCAGCTCACTGATCCTCACTAATCCTCAGCCTTCTTAACATCTCACTATGGGAGCAAGTTCTTCAACATTACTTGACTCTCTAATGGAGGGTACAAACTTTGATAAAGATGAAATTGATAGAATGAGAAAAAGGTTCATGAAATTAGATAAAGACGGTAATGGGGCTATAGACAAGAATGAGTTTTTATCCATACCTGGTATATCAAGTAATCCATTAGCTAGTAGATTAATGGATGTTTTCGATGAAGATGGTAGTGGTACTATTGATTTCCAAGAATTCATATCAGGATTATCAGCATTTAGTGGTAAAACTTCTAAAACCGATAAATTAAAATTTGCGTTCAAAATTTATGATATTGATAGGGATGGGTATATAGGGAATGGAGAATTATTTATTGTAATGAAAATGATGGTAGGTAAGAATTTACAAGATGAAGATTTACAACAAATTGTCGATAAGACCATGATGGAAGCCGACAAAGATGGTGATGGGAGATTAAGTTTTGAAGAATTCAAGCAGGCAGTTGATTCCAAGTCAGTGGCATCTTCTTTAACATTAAATTTTATATGATAAAATGGATATTTTCGAACTTTGTATATTTTACAGATTAATCTCTATTTACGAACAACTTCCCAACCATCTTCTTGTTCATTACCAAGTGATAATTTAGCGGTCTGATCAACGATATCAGTTTTAGTTTCAGATTTAGGTTCTGACTTATGTTGAGGCTTTTCATTAACTTCTTTTTCTTCATCAGAGTCTCCTTCAATAGCTAAAACGTCATATGATGATTTTTGAGGTCCTTGGTCTTCCTTTTCACCTGGAGTTTGTTTTCTTGATGATGCATTTCTTGATCTTGGTGGTAATTTAACTTCTTCAGTTCTAGCTGTACCCCAATCCAATTCTGGTTCAGATTTTCTTGGTTTTCTGTTACTTGGTTGTCTTGGTGGTAATTTTGTTTCGTCAGTTCTAGCAGAACTCCAGTCAAAGTCTGACTCGGATTTTTTAGAGAAAACTCTTCTATTACTTGGTTGTCTTGGAGGTAATTGAACATCTTCAGTTCTTGCACTTCCCCAATCTAAATCAGGTTCGGATTTTCTTGGTTTTCTATTACTTGGCTGTCTTGGTGGTAATCCAGTTTCTTCTGATCTGGCGGTACCCCAATCTAATTCAGCTTCTTGTCTTCTTGATGGTCTTCTATTTTGTCTATCACCTCCTCTTACTGAAGTCTCTTCTGATCTTGCAGCTCCCCAATCTAAATCTGGTTCTTCTCTTCTTGGTCCTCTACCTGCTAATGGTCCAGTTCTACTTGATCTCCAATCTAAATCGAAAACATCTTGTTTTTGTGGGGCGGCAACATTAACAAAAATTCTTCTACCATTGAAATCAGCAGTACTTAATTGTAAAGCTTCTTCCAAAACACTTCTTTCATTAAAGGTAACAAACCCAAATCCTTTCAATCTACCATTTTCTTGAGGTAATTTAACATCGCTTATAATATTGGGTAATTGCATTCTTTTTTCAAAAAATTGAGCAACGGCATCTTCATTAACATCCCATGGTAAGTTACTAACTTTAGCTCTGAAGGGAGGTTCATCAGGGATTGGATATTCTTTTCTTTCACGTCTTGAATCATCCATAGAATAACTGGAACCTTCATGAATTGGTTGTTGTCTTTCCGGGACTGCTGCAGTGGTAGTTGGGACTCCAATAGATGTCATATCAACTTCTTCATCAGCCCATGATCCACCACCAATTGAATCATTTGCTAAAAATGAACCTAAGTCCATTTTGATACTTTTTTTAGGTGCTGATTGTTAGTAATGGCGCTTTTTATTTATGGGATCAGTATCAACGTTAATCACTTCGTGACACCATCCACCAACTCATTTACATACCCATAATCAATAATTATTTAGTGAAAAATTCTCTGCGGAAAAAATTTTCGCATTGTCTGAGACATAGTACTACACGGTGCTAAGCTACTACCAAGGGTCAGTATCAGGGCACAGTAGTAGAGTGATGCTGTAGAGAGGGGTTAAGGATTTAATTATATTACTATTAAATTATCCAATCTTGCGATTAATGATGAATTGAATTAGACTGTCATTTAAAAACTTCTAGATCACACTTGATCTAATATGATCTTGTGGATCTACTAAATTACACCCTATTATCAACGAAATCTCTTTCAGCAGGGGTGGTGGTGAATTCTTCATCTGCAGTGTGGACACTTTGACTGGATCTTCTGCTTGAAAGTTCTGGATCCCGTTGGGTTACTTCAACATCACCTAAATCTTGTTCCTCTTCATAATTTAGTTCTCTTACACTATCAGCAGGAGTTAATCCATCAACATGTGGAGTGACTGACGATGAACTTAAATCAGGTAATGGTTGATTGGAATTCAATCTTCTTTCTTCATCAACTCTAAATTGATGGTAAGCAGTTATAACTCCATAATTGAATAAATCTTGTTTAGAGATCCCCATGACTTTCCAGAAAAGTATTTTGATGAAACTGGAATATTTTGAATTAGCTAGTTCTGTACCTCTTGCAGCGAAGTTATGTTCAGCTAATGTTTCATCTGATAATATCATTTCAACTCTTTCTTTGATGGGTATGAGTTCATGTAACATAGCTCTTAAAGCTGGATCTGTTCTGAATAAATCGAGATCTACTGATTCACCATCAGAGTCAGGATCTTCATCTTCCCCGTGTTCTCTTTCCCTATTTTGATTATTGTCGTTATTTTCATTACTTTCATTACTTTCGTTACTTTCCCTGTTTCCGTCACTTTCCCCGTTTTCCCCGTTTTCTTCAGCTTGATTATTACTTTGATGACGATGTTCACTATGTTCCCCGGATTCTCCATTATTTTCCATAAGATCCTTGTAATAATAATCTCTCTTACACATTGGACAACATGCTCTCCTCTTAGTTAACCATGGGTCTAAACAGACGGCATGGAATACATGACCACAAAGTAATCCTCTAACTGTTTCATCATCCTCAAGAACTTCCAAACAAATAGCACAAGTCCCTGAAGTGAAGTGTAAGATATCATCTTCATTATTGATTTCAGTAATTTCAGGTTTAGTTGGAGTATTGTCGGTGTCATTACTACTAGTCCCCATAACATGTAATTCGATGGTCTCAACCTTTGACTTAGAAATGTCCATAGAGTCATCAACAGTTTCTGTAATTTCAGTAACCCCTTGATCTGGAGTTTCTTGTCCAACCGTAGAATTATTCCTCTGTTCATCTCCTTCCCTCAATATCCCATCTCTATTATCAATATCACTTTGTTTTCCTCCATGCAACCAATCATAATATGTTTTCTTGGGGAAAAGTTTTTCAACTTGTTCTTCAGATAATTTCTTCATTTTGGAAAACCGATTTCTTCTCCTTCTTCTTCTTGACCTTGCTCTTTGTTGTAACCTTCGGGTAATTACATCACTCCTTATGAAATTATGTTCTCGGATATAGTTCAATTGTTCTTGTAATTCAACATTGGTATGATAAATCGATGATATATTATTAGTTAGCCCCGGTGCTGTTAATGAATTTCGTTGGGCTATAGGATATACATGTAATCCATATTTTGATCTTATAAAATATCGAACTGTAAAAAATATAAATAAGGATGCTATAAATACCCCGACACCTAATGCTAAAAAGAATAATACTGTTGACGGTGTATTACCTACAAATGATGTGGAACTTATATTATCAGCTGCTGATGTTGATGAGGATGAAGCTGACGATGTTGCCGATGTACTTGACATTATCTTTTATGATCCCTGGAATATTTTTTTACCTGAGCAATATCACCGTTGACAGCCGAGACCCCCTAATGGCAGATTTCCGTAAATTATTAAGTTTGACTACTTAAATTAAGATTTATAGCGTTAACTGTTCGTATATATACAACTTCTAACCTTTTTGAGTTAAAGGCTATGTGGAATATAAACCTAAAAAATAATCAAATGGCTTATAAAAACCTGACGCTGATTTTCAAATGATCTTCAAAAATGTGGAGCGGATTAGTTCGCATTAGATAAGGGTTCTAGATTGGGACCAATAGAGTAAGCAAATGAGCATTCTTAGACATTATTAAGCGCTTATTTTTTACATATATGAGGCTGTGAAAGAAACGGTTACTTTTTTTGCCGTACATCTATGATTTAGTCTTGAAAATCATGGCTCTATTATTGCCCGTCTATACGATATAGTGGGGTTGTTAGTAAGCGTTGGGGCGCATATAAGCCACCAACCAGTCATACTTCAAAACTCTGTATGTAAGCGATCTTTGATTGAAGGGTAAAGTGGACTGGATCTTAGAGATTCATTATTTAAAGTTTAAACTAAAACTTATTTCAGATATCGGCCCATCGTTTAGCGGGGCTATTTAGAGATTAACCTAACTAATAGTTTACACAGTTAAGTTGATCGTAATTTAATTTATATATTTAGAAGCTAAAACTGTATAATATCCATGTATATACAGAAAAATGAATCTTTATTAATAATAAATAACATTTATTACTGAACTTATGATGAGTTTGGAGCTTCTTTGTAAGAAATAGCAGCTTCTTCACCCATGGCTGATAAGATAGTAACAATTAAATCTTTACCAGCATCAAAATCTTCTTGAATTTTTGAACCTAAATCACCTTCTGGAACTTTAACATCATCTTTAGTGTCACCATCGTTAGTCATTAAAGATAAGAATCCATCATCAATATCAATTAATTGATATTCATTTCTGATAACATTTGGGACTTCCATATTATGGGTAGATGGGGATAAATCTTCTAATTTTTTACCAGTAAAGATATCAATAGCGACTAAATGGACTTTAGCGTGACCGTGCTTACCAGTTTTAGAAGTTGACATATCAACAATTTTACATGGTCTACCTTTAATAACAACGTGACCGTTCTTTCTTAAAGCAGAACATTGTAATGGATAAGTTAAAGCAGCTCCAGCAGAAACTTCAGCAAATTCCTATTTTGTTAGTATTATGAATTATGATTTTGATTTTTAATGATATAAGTAATAGTCGATATTCTTATTATTAACATATTGGATATCGAAAAATTCGATATTGTCCCTAATCAGCCTTCTCACTTGATCTTTTTCACATTCGGAGATCAACAATAGCTGTCAAACTAATCTTTAGAATTGATTGTGGTAACTCAGCAAACTTACTGACCGTTAGGCCTTCGGCATGAACTTATATCATTACTCAGTTAATTATTTACATACGTGATTATCTTCAGACATATTGTAAGTAGTTTTAGATTCGTCGAAAAGAAAAGAATGAAAATTTTTTTTCTCTTCTCACTCTGTCAATGTCGCCCTCTCCAAAAACATTTGGTGCTTTTCTAGCCATTGGAGGAATCCATCGCAAGGAAAAAAATCTAGGGTAAACCTCAGCATAGCGCGGTATTTCATAGTAACTTTTATCACGATTACGGTTACCCTGAATTTGATTGGCTTTACACAGTCAATGTATGTTAGATTAACATAATGAATTTCTATGTCAATCCCAGGCAGATTATGTAATTGGCATTTTGAGGAAACTATTGGTAACAGACATTAACTTGAAGGCCTCATATTCATCAGTTAAGAAACTTGCGTACGTGGCATACTTGACTATTCGAGGTAAGTTTACGAAGAGATCGAATAGGACATAAATTTAATTACCAATTTTTTGGTTCTAACATAGTACTTATTATAATACATTGATAATATTTACCATTATTCATTATTCATATATCAACTCTCAGATACAATAGTTTTAATACTCTTTTCCTTTATATCACTTACTTCAGATTCATCATATTTCCCATTTTTTTCCCGTTTTATAGTTTCGATTAAATTTGACCATTTATCTAATAATTCATTACATTTTTCATGTAATTTGAAACTTTCGTTCAATTCAAATTGTGGGTCTTTTAGAATACATTTTAATACTTTGTGAATCTTTGTAGTTTTTAACAAATTTAAATCAATTGGGAAATCAACTAGTTTATGTAGTATTAATCTTGATATCGATAATTCATCGATCGTTGGACTTGAATTATTTGTTCTTTGAATTAATGATTTTTGTAATTTGATTCTACATAACCATAGTTGTTGTAATTTTTGGTCTTCACCTGATAACTCGGTCTTTTTAGCTTTTAAATTAGTTGGGGTAGTCGCTGTTATTGATGACGTTGATGTGTCACTTATTGGACCCGGTGAGACGGTTTTAAACCTTTTACTACCATTGATTTCACCGGTTTTTCGTTTCCTAGTAACTTCATCATCAGATTTTTCGTCCACTTCTGATTTAATATCGCCCTTATCACCATTCTTATTACTTCCATTTGTCTTGCTAGTTCCATTCGATGCTCCATTGGTAACTCCATTAGGTTTAACTCCACCGTTTCTCGTGCTACGTTTAGTTCTTGGTTTTAGATTAATATCCAGTATTTCATCTTTAAAATCTTCACTGTTTTCCTTTTCGATTAGCTCCTCTTCTTCTTGTTCATCTAGTTCATCATCTGCAGCTTCAATTACTTCTTCTTCCTGCTGCTCCTCTTCTTCTAGGTAGTCTTGTAAATCACCTTTATAACCAACCTCTTTCTTCTCTAAGTAATTCATAAAAGTATCGAACTTCAAACCTTGGGCTAACTTCAAAGCACTCTTTAACTTCTTAAACTTTCCATTACTTTTGGTTGAAACAATAGTTTTGGTTAATAATTCTTTAGTCAAAGGTTTAAGATCTTTTTCTTCCAACCAAATATAATCACCCTCGGGTATAAATATCACACAAGTATCCATTTTTCGTTTCTGATGAAATATACCTTCAGGAATCATCTCCTTTGGCATCAAGAATGATGGCCATGGTGGATATGATGGCATTTTTGATAGAACTAAATCACGAGGTTTAATTTTATTAGGAGCCATTTTTGTGGTTTATGATTTGGAATTTGATGTAATGAATGATTCTTGATTACTTAATTTATTTCTTATATCTGTTATGAATAAATTTGTCGAGTTTTAATGGTAATTTTTAATGAAATTACTCGTTAATTTTTTAACGTTGATTAACAGCAATAATTAAATAATAACACCTGTTTATAATTATATTCTAATAAAGGTGACACAAAGTCAATTTCAAGTCAAATCTTATTTAAATCCTATAGAATTTCTTAATATTATAATTTCTTGGTTTTATCAAACTTTAAATGTTAGTTAAAAGTGAATTATAACCTATAAACAACCCGTATTAACACAATATCGTTCAATGAGAATTTTCTCAGTTTTTAAGGGCGTGGTAGTGGCGGTACCGCAAATCACAATAGACATATCTATAGGTGAAATAACTGATTAGATAAGGTGTATTTGGTGTTGTATGTGGGTAGATCTGATCGAGTATGTGAGGATGGCTATGTTTGTGGTTTATAAGTGTTGTTGGGATATAAATAGTTTTTATTAATTAATTTTGTTTGATTTATGTTCATGGTGTAATTGTTGCAAATTTTAGATTCTCAAAGTACTCCTATTTACGAAAGAAGACGGATTTTGTGATAATCGAGTTTTAAGAAAATAGCTGGCTTATAGTGAATCGACCGATGATCGAATGTTAAACCGAGAATGAATTCGATTATCATAATTAAACGTTTTCCGCTTCTTATCTGTCCTTCTTAGATAAGACATAGAGTTTATAAGCTTTTCTCTTACATTAGAATGTAGAAGCAAAAGTAATTCGTCGTTTAAATAAACACACATATAAATATGAGTAAATACCAGATAGGTGAAGTGTGGCGATGTAAATTCACGAACACATTTACCCTTATAAGTAGGATATTCTCTGCTCTTAGGTTCCAATTTGCGACCTCAGTGGGACCTCAATTTGCACATTTTGCGACCACTGAAAAGATTTTAACTTATTTGCAGTTTTATCTGACCACCGATAAAAACTGTACCAAAGACCCTAGACACACACAAATCATCCACAGAAGGATTCACAACATTATAATCTAAACAAAACAAAAAAGAAGCATAAAGAAACCACCAAAAAAAAAGTATAGGTCAACTAGAGTAGTCCGAAATTAAAACCTCATATTTCCATTATTTAACGAATAATTCAAAATGGAATTAAAACGTCACAATGATGACATTTTGAGTGATCCTATCAAAAGACAAAAATTACAAGAATTGAATGAATTAATAAAATCCGATGTTAAATTGAAGTCGGTTGAATTTACCAATTCGAATTTGAATTTTAATCATCCAGCATTACACAGTATACCTAAGGAAATTTTACCAATCATTGAATCACCATACCAAGTGAATGATTTTTTCACTGATTTGGAATATAGTCCTGAGAAAACGGCAATGTTAAACCATAAAACCAATAGAATTTTGAATATATTCCCACCACCACTCCCACCACCAATTCCGGATTATATTGATGACTACGGACAACAACGAGGAATAATGATTCCATTCATATATCCTGCTCCACCGGTTATTAAACACGATCCTTTGGTTGATGGGTTGAACAGAAAGAAAGACAATACTATGAAGAAAATCTGGAAACTCAAGCCTAAAAGGGAAGTAGGTGACGAGGAAGAACTTGAAGAGGAGGAACTTGAAGAAGAACAGAATGGCGAACTTGAAGATATAGGGAAAATGATAGAATTAGCACCATTACCCTTTCCACCGAAAAATTATATGCCATTCCCATTAAATGCACAATTATCATCATTAACACCTCATGATGTATTTGGGGATTTCTTGGATGCAGCAGAGTTAATTCCAAGAATTGATATGGTTGTAGCCAGCGCAGCAGGGACTTTAAATGATTTAAAATGTCTGGCAGTTCAAGAGAAGTTTTCCACATCGGAGTTTGATAAATTACAAACCACTAATAATAAGTATGAAGGTGATGTTAATAATTATTATGAGAATATAAACTTGACTAATAAAGTCGATAAGTATAACTTAGGTCCAATGAATGATTTAGGAACTCGACCATTATATCCAAGGGTAGACGGCATACTAAGTGATGTAAATAATCAACCTGACGTATTAATGAAACGCAATATCAAGAGCATTATAAGCCTGAAAGAAATCAAGGGAATTCATGAAAAATCGAGTTATTTTGGAGTCCCAAAGACTGAAGAGTTCGTCAGTTCAAATAATAAAGAGTTTAATGTGAAATCTAAAGAGGGCAAGAGAGTAGAAATTCTAAAGTCTATGGATAAAATCGAAGATTACACAGCTGAGAATCGTAAACAGATTTATCAATTTAAAAAGCAAGAATTATTAAAGAAGATAGAAAACTTACGAAACCAAAAAATTCAATTCAAAAGTAACGAAATAAAAGATCCTGAATTGTCTCTGTTCAATGACAATTTAGAAATTGATAAGGATTTAGAATTAATGAAATTAAGAATCTGGAATAATTATGAGTACTTGAAATTATCATCCAACTTCTACAATGATTCTAATAAAAGCTATAAGAAGTTTACTAATTCTACATTGAATAAATTACTCAAATTGAAGAATTATTTACTGTTTCAAAAACAACATTTCGAAAAGATTTTATCTAATGACAAGCTTTTCAATGAAATTGTTGATTTGAATAATCGTGACGTCAACAAGATATTTCATGAGACTTCCAGTCGTGATTATTCGAAAGATTTGAAAACTATATTGAAGAACTCCCTTAATAAGTTGGATAACACGTCCATAATAGAATCATTGAAATACAATGAATTTGATTCATCATCATCTTCAACACCGGAACCTCCATCATTTGACACTCCTGAGAAGACTAAGAAGTTTGCAAGTAATTTTGTGGAAGATATAACTGATTTTCTGACATTAACCAACCAAAAAGATTTTGAATTAATTACTGGTAATAATTTGAAATTCAAAAAGGATAACAGGTTCAATAATATCAAGCATCAAATTTTTAAGAATCCTTTATATGAAACAAGTGGTTCGGATACCAATTATAGTACTGTTGGAGTTGGTAGTGATTCTGACATTGGATTAAAAAGAAGAGGTGGTAGAAGAAATATGGATGTTAATGAAGATAACTTACATTCTGAAAGTTATTTATTAGCAAAAATTTCCAAGCATTTTGTAGGACCACAATCTCTTGATCCTGATGAATTGACGAAAGATTTTGATGATATAGGGATAGACTCTAATTGGTCATAAATGATTAAATGATTGTGTAGATTAGATCCCAGTATGTATAATAAACACTAATTTCACAGTCATCTTCTCAACTGAAATGTCCTCTTTTTGGTACATAATTTCCTTTCAGAAGTAACTTAATAGGCATATCAAGTAATGTAATGTTATAGAAGGCCCTGCTGTTTCGAAGTAGAACAAAAAGCATATATTCTATAAACTTCTAATTACCACGCCGCACGAGCTACAAAACTCTTTGGATAATTTCTAACAATCAACTTTCTTATTTCGTCATAAGTGACGATAACTAGTCCAAACCCTATAGAAATGAAATAGTATTCAAGAGGTACTTTACCACCATCAAGAGCTTCTTCGACAGCTGGAATATTTGTCCAAATGAAAGTGGATGCAAAAATTGGAAATACAATCAATAGTCTCCAAGTAAAGTTTTGAAACAAACTGATATACCGTGTTCTGACCATAGTTAAGTTGAAGAATTGAAGAATGATCAAGTGAACAAAGTATATTGATGAAGAAGATGCTAAAAGGCTAGCAATCCTATCAGGATCATCGTAATCGCCGTAAGTTCTCAAACTACTGAAAGCAACACCATTTCTTGTGAAGTTTAAGAATGATAAGAACATAGCTGAAAAACAGTAAAACGTTCCTAAAATAAGGTAAGAATGAACGAACAACTTCCAATCAGCTAAGTGTTCTCCACTTACACATCTAGGTTTTTTGTGTAATAAGTTTTTTTCCGGACCTTCAAAACTGATAATCATCGATCCAATACAATCAGTGACACATGAGATAATGATCATATAGAAACTGGATAACATTTGAGGAAATCCCCCCAAAACGTTTAGTAAAACAGCCCACAATTCACTATAGGTACCAGCAGGTAATAAATAAAAGATTGTCTTCTTGACATTTTCGAATACCAATCTACCATATAATAAAGCCTGGACAATTGAAGTAAACGAATCAAGTAAAATCAAATCACTTGCTTCTTTTGCAATCTCACTACCATCAGCCATTGAAATCCCCACGTCTGATTGTTTAATAGATGGTGCATCATTAACACCATCTCCTGTCATACCAACAAGATGACGCCTCTTTTGAAATTCTTTAACAATTTTAAGTTTTTGTTCTGGTGTAGTTCTACTGAATACAATCTCATTATACTGAGTGACTTTATCCCAATCAACTTCACTTAATCTATAGAAATCACTTCCATTAATAACTAAAGCTCTATTTTCATAGTCTTCAGTGCTTAAAGCTTCAATACCATCAGTGTATTCAGTTGTTATAAGTCCACATTTTCTAGCAATAGATTTGGCAGTGATTTCGAAATCTCCAGTAATCATTACTAACTTAATACTAGCTGTTCTTAAATCACTAATGACTTCAACAATTCTATCCCTTAACGGGTCACTAAGACTGACTAATCCATTGATGGTGATACCTTCAAGATCAATGTTATCTTCATCAAAATCATCTAATATTTTAGATCCTAACAAAATAACTCTTTGACCATTTTTGCTCCATTCTAATTGTTTAGCCATTAATTGTTGATTAACAGTATGATCAATGCTTACAATATCATCACCAAAATCAAAAGACTTCCCTTTGGCCATTAAAACATCTGGTGCTCCTTTAATGGTCAACAAGTAATTGGTATCATTCTTGTAAACTTTCACCATATACTTTAACTTTGAGGTAAACCCAACTTTATGAACCAATTCATAACCTTGTAATTCAGACTTTTCTCTTCCGTTTTCCAAACAGAAATGCAAAATAGCTTCATCAGTTTGATTACCTTTAGAAAACTCACCATTATCTTCCAACTCAGCTTCATTACAAAGAAGTCCTAACAAAGACAAAGACTCTAAATTTCCGAAATACTCAGTTACCGTCATCTTACCTGTAGTTAAAGTCCCAGTTTTATCAGTACACAAGACACTGATGGCCCCTAATGTTTCGACGATATTCAATGACTTACATAAAATATTACTTTGTCTCATCTTACGTGCAGTTATGATTAAACACACCGCTAAAGTGATAGGTAAACCTTCAGGAATAAATGCAACACCAACAGTAACTAAATCCACAATCAATGTAGGACCATTAATCCAACTAGGATATTTCTTTCTAAGCCATGCTGCCCATAATATGATAATTAGAATAAGCAAGAATGTTATCACTACAATCAAAAACCCAACAAATCTAAGTAACTCTTTTTGTAAAGTAGTCAATTCTTTCTTAGGTGTTGACGATAATTTAGCAATTTCTCCAAAGATGGTATGGTCTCCAGTGCTAACAACAATACCTTTACCATGACCACCTATGCAAAAGGTCCCTTGCATAGCGATACTTTCACTTTCAAGATAATTTGGGTTGGAACTAATAACTTTACCTTTACATGGAATTGTTTCCCCAGTTAAGATACACCTATCGAATAACAAGTCATGCAGTTCAAAGATTCTTATGTCAGCGGGGATTTTAGTGTTGGGTTCTATCAAAACTAGATCTCCCGGTACTAAACTTTGGGATTTCAAAGCTTCAACTTGTCCATTTCTTATAACTCTAACTTCTAATGGTAACATATTGGTAATTGACTTCATAACTTGATTACTTGAAAAATCCTGAAAGAAATTAAGAGCAGCTTGAATAACAAACACTACCAATAATATAATACCTAACGCTAAGTTTGGAACTTGTGGTGGATCACCTAACGGTTTATAGGAGATAATAACTAAAATCCCACCGATAAATAATAATGGACCAAATCCACCAAAGAAGTAAAAGAAGATCCTCCAAAGTAAATTATTAGGAGGCTTACTTTGAGCATTTTCACCAAACTCTTTAAGTTTGGTATCCACCTGATTAGAAGTTAACCCTCTAACTAGATCAACATCTAAATCTGAAGCAACCTTGGTGATATCATCACTGTGCCAAGTAACGTTCTGGAACTTATTAGTACCAGCAACATCTTCAGGATCATTTGTAGAACTCTTTAAAGTATCATCAATACCATGACTTATGGTTCTAAAAGTAGTTGGTAATACTTGACCAGGTTCGGGTCTTGAATTAATAGTGAATAAAGAATTTGACCGTGATGCTTTTAATCTCTTATCAGTCTTAGACTCAAAAGTTACAGGACCAGGATAAACACCAACATCGGTGAGTTCTGATTCAGTTTCAAACTTTGATTCACGAGTACTCAAATCATCAAAGGGATTTTGGGGTTTTTTATCCATATACACAAAATTTGCAGCCAAATAAAATACCTCAAATAAACGATTCAAAGATCTTAGAAAATCTATAACAAGATACTACAGCATGGTTTACAATGGGCTTAAATTCACTCACTACAAGAGACCCAGCTTCGAAAATTTTTCTGATAGTGATATCATTGACCAGTTAAATAAATCGCTCATGTTTTCTCATACAAAATAGAGTAAACTTTGAGGGAATTTTCCTGTCAATGGGCGATGTACTACGATATTAGGAAAGTATGTACTGTATGATAGCCAATGCCGCTATGAAGTACTTATTGTGATGTCAAAGTGGATTGGCGACGTTGGATTAACGGCTGTAGAAGTTGTTATCGTTAGATTAGGTCCAATCAAATGGTGGTGGTTTTTAGGAACTGGTTCCTAATTCAGTTGAATCAGTTTATTAGAGAAACGTTCGCCAAGCCTCAGCCTCCTTGGTTTCAGCTACACATGCCATGGACAGATTCAGTGAAATATGTACCATGGAAGTACCTACCAGTAGTTTCCTTCAAACGAGTATTGGATCTAAGCGTTCAAAAATCTCTCTCTATCAATAGATCAACGCCAATCACATATATTCTGAAGAACTTACTAAAGTTCAACAAAACGGGTACGGCTATAGCCGTTAACAGATTCTCACAGAACTTGTTCTTCACCGCGTTCAATGGATACTTTCAATTACTACTATTATCTAATCCATATCCCAATTACCATCCTTATCGACTCAACGATATTGATACCACCATCATGGGAATTTCAGAAATTCATCGTTAATTTTCATATCAACACTAATAAAGACTTTCTTATGATAACTAAACCCCTTTGGTTTAAATCATTTGTTACCATTGAATTATTATTTCAATTACCTTATTTCTTTATAGCATTATATCTAATCACCACCAATAATCCTAAAAGATTCATATGGGATGTTATATATGGTTTCAATGCAAGTTTAACTACTTTGATCTGTATAATTTACACCATCTTTGAAGGATCAGATTACTTAACTACTGAAGAGAGTTACAAACTTATAGGTATTTATATCCCATACTTTTTAATACCATTGGCTATAATGATTCATGGAATTACCAAGTTACTGAATTTAATAAATGAAAAAAGTACTTCCAAAATAAAAGATCAATAGTTATAGAGATAGATCAAATATACATATATATATGACTCTAAGTATATTTACCTAACAATTCATCAGCTAATTCAATATATTGCTTTTCAGCATCTTCTTGACTTGTGCCTTTCAAGTCATCCCATGCTTGCCATTTGTATTTACCTTTTAAATCTAAGAAACCTGGTTTTGGAGTATCATTATCCCCTACAGTAGCTTGTTTGAAAAGGGCATATAATTTTAATAATTCATCATCAGTTGGGCGTTTTGGTAAATCTTTAACTGCATCAGCCTAATTCGTTAGTATTTACTTAATTGGGTTGCAAAATTATTTTTTAACGTACTTTTTCATTAAATAATTGGGAAACCATCTTGGTGTTTAAAGTAAAATGTTGGAGAACAATGCGAACCCTACAGAAAATTGCCACTTGTAGTGGTGTTAGGGTGTCGTGCTAGGACCGCGGGTTGCGCCAGGCTGTACGATTGTTTTAAACGATCTGGTTCGCGTCACCCAGAATCTTCTACTGCTTCTGACCAAAGGAAGTTCGTGCGTGAATCACACTATTTTCTAGAAAATAAACCTGGAAATACGGAGCTAATTCGATTTTTAATATCCGCGTTCCGAATTAACACCGTATTAGGTTTTAGTTTGAGGTCCGTTAGTAAGCCGTGTTACAGAGCAATGTACCAAATAATAACGTATGCCTATTAACTATTTACAATTTAAAAACTATTTACATGATATTAATTATACTTCCAATTGTTTTAGAAGTTGTAATCTTAATTCAACTCTTTCTTTTTCTTTATCGAATGTATAATTCTCGAGTGGTAATTTAGTTTCTTCATAATCATTATAATAATCATTATTTAAGTTAGAATAATATGTTATTATACTTTGTGAGTCTGAATCTATTGAATATGCATCGTCTAACGAAGTACCGGCAAAGTTTTTAAAGTTATTTGAATTGCTAAGCAAATAATCGTCATCATATATTATATCTTGTTCGAATTCTGGTTTCTTAGTTGATGAAGTATTAATAGTAGAACTATTTGTGGAACTCGATTTACTTATATCCGATGATGATGATTTGTTTGATTTACTTGATTTGCTTGATTTGTTTGAAATAGTTTGGAAACATGAAGAAGTTCTCTTCCTCATGGAGAATTTTGATAATAATGATCTTTTCTTGACTTCATTTGGAGCATTAAACGTTATAACATTAGTTTTAGTATTAATGTAATAATGTTGTTGTAAAATGTCATCGTATTGTAGTTTCCAATCCTTCATTTTGAAATAATAGTAATTATTAATTCGTTTCGGAAAGATAATGACTTATATTTATAATCTGATCAGACGGAAGGGTTTTAAAGTCCCGCCGCCTTTTTTCTTTTTTGGTCCCGTAAAATTTGTAATACGGCTCGGGTGAGAACTTCGATTATTAATCGGGGTTTAAATGCCACGGAGATAAACTAATCGGAAGCGAGCTTTGTTTTCTGTAATTAGTGATTAATCCGATTACATAATACCGGGATCATGCAAAAACCGTCTAAATCATTTCAAAGCCGTTTCCTTTTCGGACGATAATTAGAATCCACCTCATAACCAATAGGGTTGGTATAGTGAATAGAGAATCTTATAAATGTAGCAGCCGTGGTATATCAAGAATGTTACTATTTATAAATGATACAGTTACATTAGAGCTTGTAGGTTATGGAGCGAGGGGTGAGAACAACTCTAAGGTACATTATTCTTTCATCGTACCTGCAAGTTGGGGAATTTAACTAAAAATACATGGCTCAATCACTCGCCCGTTTCCACTTATGGTAAGGGATTGACCTCAATCTAGTAATCTGATACCATAGCCTTACCCCTTAACGTAGTCATCTATACAATTTAAAGAGATACGGCTACGGAATTTCTCAAAATAATGGAATTTAACCAACTTTACATTGCCCTATAACAAAAGAAACCAGTTTAACTTTAAAGATTCTACTATTCATACATTACAGCCGATTACGTCACCTATACAATAATATCATCAAGATTAATATCAACATCAATATCTTTAATTAGATCATCCATTATTCCTAAGACTCTATAACTACTTTTAGCGATTTTGACTTCATTAGTTTCTTTTTGTTCAATCATTTTCTTAAGATTTAATTTGGCATCTTTATTAGCCTTTTCATTTTCTAAATTAATTAAATCTTGATAGAAGACTCTGGTAACAGTCTTCAATCTTAAGAAGGGATTTCCACCTTGATCCTCATCATTCATTTTTCTCATCATAGAAGATTTTAATTCAGCCTTTTTGATGTTTTCCAAGTTTAATTTACGATTACGTTCATTAACTTTAGCCATTGAATTTTGAGCTTCTTCTCTTTTGGAAGCAGAGCTTATTAACATAGCATCCAAATTCTTTAATTCGTTAGTGTATTGTTCAATCTTCTTAATATCATTCTGTTGTTTAGCAATCTTCAATTGATCCATAAGTTTAGCTTTTTGGAAAACTGCATCAAACCCATTTAAAGTTTTAAATAATTTTTGTTTGTTTTCAATCATTTCATTAATTTCATGATCAGTTAATGATTTTTCATATAGCTCGGATCTGAGTTGTTCAGCTTTATCATTTATATCATCAACATAATCAATTTCTTCATTAGTTTTGGACAATTCTTGTACATATTTATCAAATTCTGATTGTTCAATCTTATTATCTGAAAAGATATTCATTGGGAAACTTTTAGTTTGTTTCTTATTTTGACTTACAATTAAATATAAATCACTTTGGAAATTTGGAACTTTATATTTGTGATCAGGTCTATGCTCAATATCGATTATTTTAACCATTCTATAAATTGGTTGTTTAGTAGATGGGTTTACACCAAGATTAATTCTACCATAACAATCAATAATAATATCTTCAAACCCCGGATAGAAGCAATATTTTAATAACACACTTCTACCAACATGAATTTTATTAACATCATTGTATTCAGCACGAACGTATGTTCTTTTTCTAGTGACACTAGATTTCTTACCCCAAACAACTTCATTATCATCATCCCCATAATCATTACCTAAATCCAAATCATCATCATCTAAATCATCATCCAATTCTTCATCATCATCTTCTTCTTCGTCTTCATCTTCTGAATATTGTTTCCTTTGTTTCTTCTCTCTTTGCTTTCTTAATTCACTTAATTTATTACTCTTTTCATCTTTTCCTCCACTTTTTACTCTTTTACTTACCCTGGTTCCTTTCTTTAACCTATCAGCAAGATATTTCTTTTCATTATACCTTTCCATCTCTTGGGACCTTTCGAAAAGGATTTCTTCCCTGGTGATTTCATCCATTTCTTCTAATTGTATCCTATCTTGTTCATCTTTATACTTCCCTTCAAGTGGATATGGATTAATCAATTCTGATTCTGGCGCATAATCATCTTCTTCATCATCTAACTCTTCGTGTTTCCTTTTTGGGGATTCATCTTCGGAATCAGTGACTCCTGCTAATGCTAATAAATCATCATCGATATCTGACATGGTGGTGTTCGATAGTTAATGCGACGGTGCGAACTGCTTAAACTTATTACCTTCGCACCCTACATAGAAAAGGTGAAGAGTAAACATTTATAGACTTGTCGACATTTACACTAGAAATGGCCATACAAATATAGCCCTATGACAATCCCGGATCTCACTCTCCATCTCTTTGCATTTAATAGTGAACATAGGCTAAAATGTCAAATCATAGAGTTTAAAGAATAGATCACGTGATTATGTGACTGCGAAAAATTATTATTATAATTTATTCAATATAATGATATATAAATTTTTTCTTATTATGACAAACTAATTAACCATTCAGTCTTCAACTCTACTCATCTATGTATCTTAAAATGTAAATATAATTGATGGAAATAAAATTTTTAGACTTTCAGGAAAATAAACACCTTAACGTAATCTTCTAGCTTCTCTTTCAGATTCCATTAAGCATAAGATATCGTTTTCTCTGACTGGACCTTTGACGTTTCTAACGATAGTTCTTGAAGTATCTTCTAAGAATTCAACTCTAACTTGAGTAACACCACCTCTTGAACCGGTTCTACCTAAGACTTTAATGACTTTAGCTAAAGTAACTGGAGTTTTAGTATCCTAAATAGTTAGTATATGAGATTAATCAAGCTGCCACTTGAGTTGATATTAATTGGTGATGGGTCTCTAAATTTGTAAAGACTATTCAAAACGATCTATGATGTTTAATGATTTACTCCATGATCTTAAGGGAATGAATTTCCTGTTTATGTTTGGAAATAACTACATCTGAGACAACAATATATTGTCATTAACTACTTTGTAACATTCAACTGTGATTGTGGATCAATTTAATATTCATATAGTACATACCATATTTAATATTTATTTGTAAATGAAAATTTTTCAGAGACAAAATTTTTTCATTTTGAGAATTGAAAATTGGCCAGAGCACACGACTATGGGCTTCAAAAATTTCTGTAGATTGAGATAACGTCGTGTGCTTTACAGGTGGCAATGTAGACGGTAGGCGGAAAAAGTGAGCCCTTCAAGAAACCTACATAAATAGATGATAAGAGACGGCAGAGGACTTCAATAAGCAAATGTGGACTATTGACAGATCATTGCTACTATATGATGTCCCTACAGCTTCGGGGAGGTTTTTGGAGGATTTCGAGCAATATGAACCTTAAAAGGAAACGGCGAAGAATTTCGGATCTAACCAAGTTCCGTGTGAATTACTTTTTCCGTGTTTATAAGTGACACAATATCATCAATTTCAGTATTTTGTCGATAACCAAATAATGGCAACTGAATCCCAAATTGATGTAGAAGATGATGTTCCAACTATAAAACCGGAATATGATGTTAAAGGTTCAAGGCCACCAAAAGGTGTAAGATTTGTTAGAGGATATGGTGAATCATTTGTAGATTGGGTCAAACATTCAACTGTTAAACGTGATGATACGGTTGAAGAAAAATTCCTTTCAATTTTACCATTTTTTCCTGAAAGTGATGGTAAAAGAGTTGGTAAGCTCATAAATACCAATATTGATAATAAGAATTACATTCATGAATTCTTTGTGGAAAATATTGAACCATCGAATGATAAGGATAAACCCAAGGATATCGTTCTTATTCATGGATATGGTGCAAGTTTAGGGTTATTTTTATATAATTTTGCTGACTTATCAAGTATCCCAGGAGCCAGAATTCATGCTATTGATTTATTAGGATTTGGGTTCAGTGCAAGACCTTCATTTCCAAGTTTCCCATCTGAAACAGTTGAGGATGTTAAGAAAGTTGAAGATTGGTTTATTGATTCCATTGAGAAATGGAGAAAGGAAAAAGGCTTGAATGATTTTATATTGATTGGTCATTCATTTGGTGGTTACTTGAGTAGTTGTTATGCTATGAAATATCATACTAAGGAGAATAAATTATTAAATAAATTGATCTTGTTGAGTCCTGTTGGGGTTGAAAGAAATAAATATAGTCTTTTAAAGAATATTCCAAATCCATGGTTTAACGACGAAGATATTAACGAACAAAATCAAAACGATCACCAAATTCATTTGGAACATGAATTTGATAGACCACAAATCATTCAGAATAGTGAATTACCTGAAACAGAAACCGAGTCCAAGAAAAGTTTATGTTCTAAAACTTCAAAAACAAAAGTCCCAGAACAGCCTCAACAACTTCATCCTAAGTATAAAGATATCAATTTCGATGAGGATGACGAAAGTGAGTTAACTAGAAGAAGAAAAATTTTTAATTATTTATGGTCAAAAAATGTTAGTCCTTTTACTGTAGTAAGAATGTTGGGACCTTTCAAAGCCAAACTTTTGAGTGGTTGGGTTTCTTCCAGATTTAAACAAATTTATGAAACCAATAAAGATCAATTCGAATATGTTTTAGATTATTGTTATAGAACATTCCTTAATAAGGGATCGGGTGAATTTGCCATTACTAGGGTTCTTGCAATTGGAGCATTACCTAAATTACCATTGATCGATAGAATGCCTCAATTTGTGGCGGCCGAAAATTTACCAACGCTTTGGATTTATGGTGACAGAGATTGGATGAACGTTCCTGCTGGTAAAGAGATGACGGTTGAAATTAATCAATTAGCTAAAGCTCAAGGTTTAGGAACATTAGCAGGGTTCAAAGTTTTAACTAATGCTGGTCATCATTTATATATGGATAATCCAACTGATTTCAAAAAAGAAGTTTTTAAATTTATTGGTTATTTGTAGCCATTCATATTGGGGAGAGCTGGGTCAAAACTAGGATTTAGATTCAAACAAAGTTTCAAGAAGCATGTAAAGTAGTAATTCCAGGCTAGGGAGATCGTCGACTTTCATAGCATCATTAGTTTTTGTAAATAGAATACTAAACGTTGTTGTAGATTTCCGTTGGCCGCTCTCAGTATACATTAACTAACCTTCTGTTCAATACGCTAGTAAACTCTATAGCTATTCATCGAAATCAATTTTGAAGATTTCTCTTTTCTTCAATTCAATATATTTACTTAATTTGTCTAAGCTATTATTGTGTTCATCCATTAACTTTTCGAATGAATTATTCAATTGATCACTTAACTCTTTCTGTTTTTCTGAAACCTGGTCTTCGAAATGCTTCATTCGTCTAATCAATTGGGTATTGAAGACATTTAAGTTATCATAAATGATATTATACTTTGTATTCAGATTGAGGGTGTAATGTGGGGAATTAACTGAGCCATCAGTACCTTGTTCAAGTGGTCCTGTAATGGAGTTATCTTGCTCATTGCATGCAATTTCATCTGGTTGATGATCAGGTGAAGATTGACCAAATGAAGCAGGAACTTGAATTTCCTCATGTTCTTCCTTTTGACTTTCATCGCTTTCACTAACTTCAGTGGATACATTTTCCTGTGGCTGTTCTTTTAGCTGATTAGGGTAATATGACTCCTTTTCATTCTCAGAAAGAGAATAAGAACTAAGGCCACTCACTTCACTTGAGTTCTTCTCATTATCCTTACTTCTAAGTCTTTTATTAATAGGTGATTTTTGAGGTAAACTTCTTTTATGGGGTGAAGGAAATAACAAGTCTCTAGTTGGTGACAATTTATACCCTAAATCTTTCTTTTTCTTGTCCAAGTTTTCGAAAACACTAATTTCGTTAAGTTTGATCTTCTTAGATGTTTCCTTCATACTACCCATAGGGAAGTTAGATTCATTTCTATACTTTTGACTCTCTTTTTCAATCTCTTTGTCAATTTTTTGACATTGGATCAACTCATTTGAAGTTTCAAGAATATGAGTATCCGGCGTATAATCTATAAGGGAGACTGAAACTTTCTTAGGTTTAAGGAAATTTGAAGAATTCAATTTATTTATAAATGATTGCATCTGTTGGGAATTTTTCAACACGACTTCTAGAGTGAATGAGTTCATTCGATAGTTTACAGAATTGAACATGTCAGTCTTTAACTTCTTGAACACTAATCTTATATTGGAATTTTGGGGATGATACTCTTTCAAATTAGCTAAATTCATTTTCCAATTAGTGGCAGAATTTATCCATAATATCAATACGTTATTAATGATTTGAATAAATATGAGGTTTGGTGGATGAGCGTCAAACTCTTTGATTTCCTTGCATATACAACCATTAACCTGATATAAGTTGGTAAAGATATGATTGAAAGAGTTTATGAAGGTAAAAATTTTTGAAACCTCAAATGGTTGAAATGGGAATTCATATTGTTTGATAAACTTAAGGATATTGATACAAGAAGTCAAATCATTATTTAGAGTTAAAATATCCCTAATTCGTCTCTGACCATTCATTTCACCATACCAATCCTTTAAAGATGCCAAATCACGTCTTGTTATCGAAGTAGTTAATAGTATTGAACTTGAAAACCAACTGGTAATTGTATGATTTAACATATCCTGCAAACAATTCAGTATAACTGTATATGGAAGATTTTTGACATTGAGCAATGATTGCCAATAGTTAAATATATCTGGAGCATACTTATACCCTTTTATGTATAGTAATATCATCCATGACTTACAACTTATGTGAGCTATATCATCGAAGAGCGTAAGGACAGTTGTTATAATTTCCTGGTTCCATGGAGCAGTTTCGAGTAATTGGCTGAATTCAAACAAAGTGTTATCACTAATTTGCTTTTCGTTACTTAGTTGAACACACAAAGATGATAAGTCCTCTGATGAGTTAATCATGATACCTGTAACAAGCAGTAACAATCAGCCGCACTCGTATTCTTTTTCTCGCTAAAAACTCAACTATACAAACTATGGTTAAGATCGCCGCCGCGGTTGCAAAACAAAAACCACAAACCCAAATGTTTCCAATTTTAATATTTTTGTTATTATCATTCACTGCTCTTGGTTCTGAAACCGGTAAGGTTCCCACAATTAGTGTAAGAGGTAACAAGTTCATTGATTCTGAAGGATACCAATTTTATATCAAAGGTATTGCATATCAAAGAAATAGAGAAGAAGGTGATAATTTCATTGACTCGTTTGGATACATTGACCCATTAGCAAATGCCACTACATGTTTAAGAGATTTGAATTACCTTCAGCAATTGAATGCTAATGTTGTTAGAGTTTATCAAGTTGATCCAACTAAAAATCATGATATCTGTATGAATGCATTTGCATCAAAAGGAATTTACGTTTTAGTCGATTTACCTGAACCATCAACTTCAATAAACAGAGATTCCCCAAGTTGGGACGTGGATTTATTTGATAGGTACAAAGATGTTGTCGATGCAATGCATAAGTATAAGAACGTTTTAGGGTTTTTAGCAGGTAATGAAGTTACGAACTCAGTTGCTAATGTTGATGCATCACCATTTGTTAAAGCTTCCATCAGAGATATCAAGCAACATATCAAATCTAAAAAGTATAGAAACATTCCTATTGGGTATGCTTCTAATGATGATGCTAAAATTAGAAACAATATATTCAATTACTTTACTTGTGGAGATGATGATTCAGTAAAAGCTGATTTCTTTGGATTAAATATGTATGAATGGTGTGGATATTCAAGTTATTCAACCTCGGGGTATAGAGACAGAACTATCGAATTTAGTGACTCCCCAATTCCTGTGTTCTTTAGCGAATTTGGATGTAACACCATGTCACCAAGACCTTTCATTGAAGTGGAAGCTTTATATGGATTAACCATGTCAAAAGTATGGTCAGGAGGAATTGCTTACGAATATTTTCAACATTCAAATAATTATGGAGTTGTTCAAGAAAAGAATGGAGAGATTATACCATTAGATGATTTTAATATTTTAAGTTCGAGATTTAAAGAAGTTTCCCCAAGGAAAGTTAAAGTTCCACAAGAGTCACCAAAGAATACAACAATTGAGTGTATTAGGAATAAAGAATGGGATGCTAGTGCAGATTTACCCCCAACTCCTGATAGAGGAACTTGTGAATGTTTAGTCTCAACCTTCTCATGTATTTTAGGTCCATCTAAAGATGTTAAGAGATATGAATTTTTGAATGAACTTTGTTCAAAAGTTGAATGTGATGATATAAAAAGCGACGGGTTAGAAGGATTCTATGGAAAATTCTCTTTTTGTGGTATGAATCAAAAGATATCATTTGCACTCAATAACAATTATCTATTTGATAAGAAAGACGAGAATTGTGATTTTGACAAAAAAGCAGTACTTGTAACTAATAATGATCAATCTGATCTTAAAACTATTACCTTACAAGATGGTAGATCTTGTGAACAACTTTTAAAGGATCATGGAGATGTTGAAAAATTAACTTCAAAGTACAATTATAAGGGCCCTTTGCCAAAAGGGAGATTAGGTCATAGTGATTCGAGAAACGGTACATCAGTTCACAATTCTTCGGGCTTAGCACTTGCTGAATTAGTTGGAATTCCAGCATTATTGGCTGTTATATTGACTAAAATATTTGTTTTGTAAAGTTTTAAAGATTTAAAGGTTTATTAGTATGAATATATATTTACAGTTACTCTTTTTTGGGTTCATCTTTCTTCGGACCCCATTTAAGGCCTAAAAATCCCGATTCTTGAAATTTTGGTACATAGTTCTTTGGCTGGAACTTTGGTTCAATTATATAGATCCTCTTATGTTTTGGAATGTCCAATGCAATATATGCAAATTCTGAACTCCAGTATGATTTATCAATTTGTTCTAATGCTACAGTACCATGAATTCCTTTACTTGATTCAACATGAAATTTCATGACTAATCTGTCTTGACCTTCTTTATCTCTTGTTCTTACGCTTTGCACTGGTCTATTTCTAACCCATTTACCAGCTGGGGTTTCTCCATACGCTTTTAATCTTTCACCGGCCTCGAATTTCAATGCCTTTTGTGCTTCTTCATTCTTTTCAACTAATTTAATAGCTTTGTTGAATGTTTTGGTATCTCCTGATGGTAAGAATAATTCTGATAAGATCAAGTATACTACAAGTAACGCAACACCTGATGCCCCGATGACCAAAACTGTTGAAGCAGAGAACGTTACTGCCCTTTGTATTCTATTGAGTAATACCCTTCCTTTAGCATTCTTATCTGTGGAACCAGTTGGGGGAGGAGGTGGTGGTGCAGTTTTAGTTGAATAATTTCTAAACGAATTAAGTAAAACCTTTGATGAGTTTAATGTATTTACGTTGTAATAAATTGGTGATACGGATGATTGGGATATCAATAATGAAATTGGCCCTTGTAGACCTAATAACTTGGAAGGATTTCTGAATGAATGTCTGACAATTCTTGTAGTATTCATCCTTTAGTTGACCACTCCGCACTGAAAATTTTTACCTGGAGAAACTTAGGTATTGGTTTAACTTACTTAATTCTGGTATTTTTGGAGCTTTATTGAAATTAGAGACAAATTATACTTTCCTTAGGAGTTTGGTAATTTAACTATATAAGTTAAAGCAGAATTGAGTAGCCAATTGTTCAAAAAGCTCCAAAATGTGAAAGCATGGAACCTCATATTCTACTAAAACTCAAATTCATCATAATAGCCGGTCTAGTATAGTGGTTAGTACACATCGTTGTGGCCGATGTAACCCAGGTTCGATTCCTGGGACCGGCATATTTTTCCCTATGTATCATAGGGAGATACGCACTATATTTTTTGCACTCCAGATTTTGCATTGTTACCATGGTAAGTGAACCAGTACATGCAACTGTTGAAACATTAAGGTATTTTTATGACCAAGCAACTGATATCATTAGTAATCAATCAAATAAATTTAGTAATGTGGATTTAGGATCTTATAACCCTTTCAAAGTTGACATACAACAACCCGTACATGGTTCTAAAAATATAGGTATCACTGGATTTATAAAGAATCATAAACGTGAACTTACGATTTTAAGTATAGGAATTGGGATTGGAGGAATATGGCTTTTTAGTAGAAGGCTGTCAAAGCGGCCAAAGTCTTTGGGATCAAAAAGAAGAGTGCCAAAATTAGCCAATGGAGCAAGACAAGATGTAGTTTTGGTGGTGGGATCACCTACAGAACCATTAACCAGATTATTAGCACTTGATTTCGAAAGAAGAGGATTTATTGTATATTTGACAATACTTGATGATAAAGATCTTAAATACACTGAATCTAATCCGATCACGGATGGGGTAAACTATTTGAATTTAACTAATAGTTACACGTTTGAGAGTCAATTACAAAAGTTTCAACAATTATTGCAAATTCCCGTGGTACCATTCCCAGGAGCTGAAAGTCATAATTTGAAATTAGTTGGAGTTATATTTGCTCCATGTTTATACTTCCCAATTGGGCCATTGGAAAACATATCAATGGGGTCATGGTCAAGACTATTAGAGAAATTATCAATATATTTGAAACTATTTGCATCGGGATTAACTGGATTAATTCGTAACCAAAATAGTAAAACGATTTTAGTCAGTCCTAATATAACAAGTAAATTAAACTTGCCATACCATGGACCAGAAGCAATGTTCCAGAATAGTTTACAAAGTTTATTTACCACATTCACAAGAGAAATAACTCAACATGGGTTATCAGTCACTCAAGTAAGACTAGGAAACATTTCAGTACTGGGGAATGTATCAACCAATTTAAGAACCTCTAGTATAATCAGTACCGAGATTAAAGGTTGGAATGATGACATTAAATCGTTATACCTGGATAATTTCACCAAGTCTCAATATAAAGCTAATCCAATAAAATCAACTGGTAAAGGTACAAGCCTAAGAGACTTGTATCATTTATTATTTGATTTGATCTATGGTAAAACAAATGGTGCTATTGTTTATTGTGGAACTGGTGCAAGGTCTTATGATTATTTGGCAAGTATCTTACCCAATTCATTTATACAATGGATTTTGACTTAGAATTGAGAGAACAAGTGTTTATGTTTATAGGTTTGTATATATAAAGTTCATGTAAGCTTACGTCTTTCATCCTTATAAATAGATTAGTTTCCTAACAGTTTATTAGAACGATGTATTAGAGTTCTGAACCGGACTTATTCGAATCTATATTGATGATTCCCTTTTCGTCTTTGAAAGTCAGTTACAATTTCAGTTGTTTTGATTTGATGATATTTTATACTGTAGGTGTAATCTATCACTTCGGTTAGATTTATTCATTGTGTTATAAAAACAACATAAGTATGGATTTGAGAGCAATTTATGAATCTAACTCATAAGTTCATACTTTGAAGGATTACTCATCTCTCCTGATCTTACATATTTAAGCACTATATTGTATACCTCTATATTGATTAAAGGTTACCCGCCCATGACCTCTTCTCAAGAAGTTCTCACTATAAAATTTTCTCTACGTTCATGGTCAAAGAATTGTTTTCGAAGTTTACAAAAGACCTTTATGGTATTAATACTTTGGGGAAAGTCTCCTGCCTAACATGCGGAAACGTAACGAATCAATCCATTCGTTTAATAATGCGATGATATTCTACCATTATAAATGTTTGAAATTTTTATAAATTGGTTTTGTATAATAAGATTTGAATTTCAAATTGTCATTGTTCATTACTTCATATTTATAATTATTGAGTTTATAATGGTTAATATTGTTAGTATTATTATAGGTTACTAATCATTCGGCAACGGGATGGTGAATCCTAAACCATAGTTATAACAATTGATTTATAATTAACCCAATGGAGCTTACTCTTGAACCATGAACGTCCTCTTTACAAGCTTGTATGATTTAATTAATGATAATTAGAATCATGCATAGTCAAATATGCCAAGCTTATATTTAACATAATTAAGAGGTTGCTGAGTTTAATGATGAAACATCAAGCAAACATAGAGTCAAGCTCTGAGATTAGTTCATTGTCTGGAAAGATGACAAGTTCTAATCATAGACGAGATTTGCATTAATTCTGATACTTAAAAACCTTTTGATTGTGTTAAGTGTAAGACGGTTCAGCTTGCTAAACTATGGCAAGTTAAACTGGAGCTCAAAGCAGCATATAAGAGAACAAGTAAGCTATTATTGTACGAACGTAATATACATTAGAATACACTGTAATCACTAATCAACTTTCCAATGATTAGTTAAAGCATTACCATTAATATGATTATTATCATTACCTATTAACTCTAATAGATACAACACTAAAGTTGTAGTCATATTAATCCAATTCCAAAATTGTAAAGGATGAATAGGTAAATCAACATTACCATTCGAAGAATTAAAGACCCCCCATAATTTTAAATGAGTTGCTAATTCACCATTATATGACATTAACAAATGAGTATAAACTGGGATTATAATACAAGGAGAATATGAATAAATTAATGTTACAATAGTTGATGGAGGTTTTGATGATTGAAATGATTTATTGATAGTTACTGAACTGGAAGATCTTGAATGTTTAGAATCAGATTTTTCCAGTTTTTGATCATCTTCATTATTGGTTATGGTTGAAGAACTTGATAAATTTAATGAATTAATTGATGTCAATGAACTGTCTCTTGATCTCATTAAGGGTGGAGTTCTTGGTGGTGAATTTGATGGATATAAAGTTGAATGATATAAAGCTGGAATAATTTTTGTAGCTGCAAAAAACACCGTTATTCTATATGAAAAATTAAATAATACTGGTAATGGTAATTTACGAACTGAAACTGTTAAAAAATCATACATAGTTTTGAATGAGCCTGGTAAATTGGCTGCTAATGATGGTAAAATTGTTGATAGGGTTTCAAATAATTGGGGTGATATGTAAGGTATTATTGGTATATCAATTGATATTTTAGTATTAGTGAACATATTATTAATAGCTTGACTAGCATTTTCACTCAATTGTGGAAAGGTTTCATAAATGCATCTCACTATATAAGCAAATAATAATGAACTTTCAATTATTGACCCTTTACCACTTAAAATTCCAAATAAACTCAAGCCTAAAGTTAAGGTTAATAATGAACCTAATAATGATGCACTTATAACATCAATAGTTATTGGTAAAACATAAATTCTATATAAGAAATATAATGCCCCAGTTATAGTTGAACCACTGAATACTAATGATATTATAAGCCAACTATCGGATTTATAAACTGTTAACCAAGTTATAATTTGACCTATAGCTTGAATTGCTAATAATGAACAAAACCCTTCTAAAATTGTAAAAATTGGAGTTGAATTTACAATGAAAAGTTTCCAAACTTCAACTGATGTAAAGCTTTGTAATTTATTATTCTTATAATATGATAAATAAAGAGTTAAAATTGATGGGATGGTTAAATATTGTAAATAATAAAAAATTGATACCCACCTGAAATATTTAGTTTTTTTACTCAATAATCTTAGCGTTGTTAATACGAAATATAATGCAAATATTGTGAATGAAAATGTTAGTCCACATTCTATACCACCAACATCAAATGCCATAGGTATTGATAATATTATGAGTATAAGATAAATCACCGATAACAATGATCTTGTAAACCGTACAAGTTGAATATTCATGATGTAAAAATGATTTGTTTATAATACATTAACAATTTTCTGAACTTATGACTATCAAGTGTTGAAACTTCACGTCTTAATATATTTTGAATTTCTCACACGGGATGGAGATATGGTCTTCTGACTGTTAAAACCTTAAAATTTTCTAAATGAGGTTTATTCGTTATTTACCTGACTAAAGTTATTATATATAAAGTGTAGAAGTTGAAAAGTATTTAACTCTTGGATGATACACTGGATTATACTAATTATTTATTAAATTTGTTATTGTGGTTCTTCTGAATTTTTTGTCCCCTTTTCTGAAAAACTTTTCTCACAAAAAAAGTATTTTAATGTATGAGAATTTTTAACTATGTAATAATTTAATTAATTATTACTTTACGTGTTTATAAGGTTATTCTGAAGTTGATTTAATGTTTAACCGTTTATCAATTGACCTTTAATTAGTATGGAGAAAAAAAAATTTGTTAGGAATTGCTGAATGGATCTTTTTATAGAGATAAATGAAATTTGATGGTCATGTAGTTACAATTAACTACTGAAAATTTTTAAATTTCAATCGTCTATTGAATATGTAAGATTACTAGTTTAGTAGAGATTTTCTCCTCAGGGGTCAGGGGTCTGTATGTCATCTGAGAGTACTTATAGGTCTTTTCAGGGGACTTGAATATTCTGGGGACACTCAGAAGGGATATAGGTTCTCTAGACCAATGGTACCTTTAAGTGTTAAAATTAGACCAATTGGTCTATCTAACTTATCTAATCTTACCAGAATTTCAAGAGTTGCTTGAAACTGAGGGCAAGTGCTCTTAATGGTCTAAACTCACACGACACATTCCAAGATGTTAGACATTGTCGGACATTCACACAGTTTGTTCTCACCCACGATTGTTCTCACCTTCGTCCTCGCAGACACTGCAGTCGGTCTCATCTCTCATCTCATCTGTGCGTACACTACAATGGCCCGTGTAAATAAGAATCATGGTAGAAAAGAAAAGAGGACAGTAGTAAGGACTTCTAGGAGGGATCAAGATCATGAACCCACTGTAGAGGAGAATGAACCCGAGCCACAAAGTGAAAGTGAATCAGAACCAGAAATAGTCGAAGATAAATCAAGAGCTTATAATGCTCTCTTAACATTGTTAGATACTGATAAAGACGAAAAAGCCACTAAAAAGAGAAAGGTGGAAGAAACTGAAGATAATGACCAAATCGAAGGATTAAATCTTCAAGCTAGTGAAGATGAAGATGAAGACGAACAAGTAGATGATGAATCAGATGATGAGAGAGATCCATTTCAAGTTCATTTCAATCAAATATCTGATGAGTTTCTTGAATCACAATCTGAACAGATAAAGTTCAGTAATAAATCAAAATTAACATCCAATGGATACAGTAGTATATTTCAAGTACCTTCAAATCCTATTCCTACAAGCGACAGTATCAAACCACTAGATCAACTTCATATAAAACAAAGAGTATTAAATACTGTCAAAGATGATTTGAATACGCAAGAAAAAGTCTTACTTAATGCCATGACTCAGTATAAAGATGTTCATTACCCTTACCATAACTATAAGAATCAGTCATATAAGAAATTATACGTCATTCATGTATTAAACCATATATACAAGACCCGTGATTCTATATTAAAGAACAATGCCAAACTTTCGGATCACAATGAAAAACTCAAACAAGGAAAGTCATTGCCCGATTTAGAGATCCGAGATCAGGGATTCACAAGACCAAAGGTTCTTATACTTCTTCCTACCAGAGAAATGTGTTATGAAGTTATAAATCTTATTCTCCAGCATTCAGCTACTGATCAACAAGAAAATAAGAAAAGGTTCACTGGTTCTTTTCATACAGATGCATTTCCACCAGAAACCAAACCTGATGATTTCAGGTACTATTTCAAAGGTAATACTAATGATTATTTTACTATAGGACTTAAGTTCACCAGGAAGTCAGTTAAATTATACTCAGCATTCTATTCATCTGATATCATTTTAGCATCACCAATTGGATTATCAATGATTCTCGAGAATGAAGATAAACGTAAACGAGAATATGACTTTTTATCATCCATCGAAGTTTTAGTTGTTGATAATGCTAATCAAATTGAAATGCAAAATTGGGATCACATTGCCACAATTTTCAAGTATTTGAATAAAGTACCTAAGCTGTTTCATGACGCAGATTTTTCTAGAATCAGAATGTGGTCAATCAATGACCAAGCTAAATGGTTTACTCAAAGATTGATCTTTTCAGAGTACTCGACTCCTAATATTAATAATGTCTTGAATAAATCATCAAACTTAGCAGGGAAATTAAAGTTCAAAAAGATTATTGATTCTGATAATTGTATAATGAACTCTGTTGGGTTGAAACTTAAACAAATCTATCAAAGGTTTGATAGTGAAACACCACTTCAAGATCCTGACACGAGGTTCAAATTCTTTACTAATTCTATACTTAATTCATTATCAAACTCCACAAGTTATGATGATGGATTATTAATCATTATCCCATCATATTTCGATTACGTTAGAGTCAAGAATTACATGTCTAAAGAAACCAAGTTAAATTTCGACGCTATTGATGAATATTCATCACAATCAAAATTAACTAAAGCAAGACAAAATTTCGTTCAGGGCAAAATAAAAGTTCTATTATACACAGAACGTTTACATTATTTCCGTAGGTTCGAAATCAATGGAGTTAAAACAATATTATTATATGGTGTACCATCAAACCCAATCTTTTATAAAGAGTATTTGAGATTCATAGGGAAATCCGTATTCAATAATGTCGTGGACATAAATTTATCATTCATAAAGATAATTTATTCCAAATGGGAAGCTGTTGCATTAGAAAGAATTGTAGGTAATGAAAGAGCCCCAATTTTGTGTAATTCCATGAATCAAATTTATGAGTTCAAGTAAACACGTCTATACAACCACAGTAAGTATGAAGTAGCAAAAAAAACTTAATAATATACATTATGTGTACAACATCTCTAAGCTAGTAAATTATTGAAAGCAACAACTAACAAACCAATCGATACATAAGGACTTAATCTTTCACCGATTCTAGCAAACTTCCAAAATACACCAAGGATTCCAGTTTTATTTCTATCCAAAACAGCTGGCCATGTAGCATGGATATATGTGCAAGTACAGATCAATAATAGTATAACTTCAAGTAATGAAGTGAAATTAAATAATGCAGACTATTGTTAGTAATTGATTGGGTTATGTTAGGTCATAAGACGTACCATGTTTGGATTGAAAATTCTCAGTGCGCTGCTCACAAGACAGAGATGAAATGAAAGAGGACCTAATTCACCGGTTATATAAGAAATCTTTTGACATTAAAATTTCTAGTACTAGTACTTTTCTGTTTAAACCCTTATAACAACTCTTTGGCTCTATGTTGGGTAATTCCACTGTGGGGCAACGTATACACCGCCCAAAAGTCGCACCGCACTGACATTATCAGTGAACGTGGTTTCATATTAACTTTTATAACCAAACAAGAATCATCAACTAGTGTGAATATTTAACATATTCTTCAACACATCATATACTGAATAAGTAACGTCGTAAGATGGCCGAGTTTTCCGAAGATCCATTTCAAATGGATGAGGAATTAACCGTATATCAAGATAATCATTTAAAAGATGACATTACACCAAGGTATCCAGAAATAAATCACCGAACCCTTAAGGATGCTCATGATAATATACGATCAAGGTTAGATGATATGAAACTTGAGCCGGGGCCGAGTGTTGATCCTGACCAACAATACGAAGAAGATATAGATGATAAGTTCGATGCTAAAGTTCATGAAGCTTTGAATAATGAGTATACAAAGCACCATTTAAACTCCAAAATAAAAGAACCGTTAACTCCACCTGAAAATTTTGCTCCTGTGATCAATAATATATATAGATCATCATTTCCACAAGCAGTAAACTTTGAATTTTTGAAAAGATTAAAGTTAAAATCAATATTATGTCTAATCCCCGAAGAATACCCAGAATTACATCAACAATTCTTAGAAGAACAAAATATCAAATTGTTCCAAATGGGGATGTCAGGGAATAAAGAACCATTTGTGGTTATATCACATGAATTAATAACCGAAGCGTTGAAAGTGGTTTTGAATCCTGAGAATCAACCGATTTTAATTCATTGTAATAGAGGGAAACATAGAACTGGATGTTTAGTAGGAATACTAAGAAGATTACAAAATTGGTCATTGACGATAATATTTGATGAATATAGAAAATTTGCTGCTCCAAAGGAAAGACCAATGGATCAACAATATATTGAATTATATGATGAAACTGATATAATAGAATTTGCAGAGAAAAATCAATTGATACCTTTAAGTTGGGATGGGAATTAGAACTGGATATAGACAATAAATAATGTATTACGATACAATTACTATTTATAAACTTGGGCCTGTAAGCAAGGGCCTTAAGTCTCAAGAACCTTCTTATTTGGCCAGAAGAATTTCTTACCATAAATACTGGCATTACCTAAAGCTAAAAGACTAAGAGCTAATGGACTAACTCTACCACTAAAAACACTTTTAATACTTGCTCTACCATTCACTATAAGATATAAAGTTGACCAAGCAAATGTGAAACCTGCTCCATTTTCTAAATTATCATCATATATCATGTAACCTCCAATCAAATGAGCTAATCCAAATGTATAACATGAAGCTTTGGTTGGTTTACCAGCTGCTAAAGATTTTGCAAACTTAGCAGAAGCTCCTGAGCTTCCTGAAACCGTAATTGGACTAGTAGCAGTAAGACCCTTATATATCAACAATGTTGAAAATAACCATGGTGGGAATGGAGTATCAGTAACTGTATCAATTGAATCCCAGTTGGATGCTAACCCAGTCATTAGTTTAAGTTTACGACATTGCTTGCATGCTGCGAATTTCAGTATCACCTACAGCGACAAGGGGCTCACGAAATAATCAAACATGGCGACAAGCCTTGCGACACCAGATGCGACAGAAGAAATAGTCCAAAACATTAAATACGTTTATTCTAATATACACAAAAATCAAAAGTTAAAAAACTTATGATCTTTCACCTCTTAATCTTCTGGCTAATTGGATATCTTTCTTTTGGATAGTAACTCTCTTGGCGTGGATAGCACATAAGTTAGTATCTTCGAATAAGGAAACTAAGTAAGCTTCAACAGATTCTTGTAAAGCACCAATAGCTGAAGATTGGAATCTTAAATCAGTTTTGAAATCTTGAGCAATTTCTCTAACTAATCTTTGGAAAGGTAATTTTCTGATTAATAATTCAGTAGATTTTTGAAATCTTCTGATTTCTCTTAAAGCAACAGTACCTGGCTTATATCTGTGAGGTTTTTTAACACCACCAGTTGATGGAGCTGATTTTCTAGCAGCTTTTGAAGCTAATTGTTTTCTTGGGGCTTTACCACCAGTTGATTTTCTTGCAGTTTGTTTTGTTCTAGCCATTTTAACTTGATGATTTTTTATCAAGGAATTGATCAGTTTTTATATTAAAAAAAACTTTAGGGTGTGAAATAAAAATAAACAATAAGTTATCACGGTTGCAAAAAAATAAAAAGCTATAAACATTAAAATATGGTGTAAATATCAGGGTCTTCAAGAGTAAATCTTAGACTGATACCATCAAAACATTGATGAAAATAAATAAAATCTAAAATTACGTAATTCCTGATGAGAATTGGTGTCTTGTGATCCCAAAAAAGGCGTCAAGTATCCTAAAAAGTCAACTGGATTACTCGCTTAAGATTATTTTGAATCTAAATCGCACGCGAGATTTGTTTACTATGATCGCAGACTGAAATAAACTTCGGGAGCTGTTGCTTATACGCGTAAAACATATCCCACAACCACGAATTTCGTTACTTTTGCACTGTCAAGAATCACTACTCGTTTTTTTTTGCAGCCTTTTAGTTTACGTGACTTTTTATTATGAAACACTCATACAAAACAATAACAAATAAATAATTTAATATAAATAATTGATAATTTCCTTCAGTTTTAATCATCAATAAATAACTATCAAATATGTCAGGTAGAGGAAAAGGAGGAAAAGGTTTAGGAAAAGGTGGTGCTAAAAGACACAGAAAAATTCTTAGAGATAACATTCAAGGTATTACCAAACCAGCTATCAGAAGATTAGCAAGAAGAGGTGGTGTTAAACGTATCTCCGCTTTAATCTACGAAGAAGTCAGAGTTGTCTTAAAATCATTCTTAGAAAATGTTATCAGAGATGCTGTCACTTATACTGAACACGCTAAAAGAAAGACTGTTACTTCTTTAGATGTTGTTTATGCTTTAAAGAGACAAGGAAGAACCTTATATGGTTTCGGTGGTTAAACTTTTTAACTCCATGTATTTCTAGTTTATGTATATTAGAATATATTATATTATAAAATGCTCTAGCTATGTTACTATTTTTAGCTAATAATAATAGGTCGTGAAATTTTAGGGGTGGATTTGTATGATTGTATAACACTAAGAAATCGGACGTTAGAATGGACTAAACACGCAATGGCTAAGTGGTTAAATCCTCAGCTATATGACTCTCTCCTAATTTACCACCCTTCTTTAAAAACCTATCCAATCTTCTATTAATTTTTTGACGATAATAATCCAAATCCAATGGAACTGCTGGTGTGTAATCATCTCTCGTTACTCTATACCACAGCTTTATACATCCCCCAGTTCCATCTTCAACATCTTTGTGCCACGTAGGACATTTACATCTACACCCAACTCCATTAATTTCGGGCTTATCTGGTGTATACAGTTTGAAATACTTATTCTGTTCAACGGGAGTGTATGGTAATTGATTCAACTTAGAGTTACTGGGGCAATGACCAATAGTCGAATGCTTATAGCCAATATCTCTGAAATAGTGAATCTCATTAATATCTAGAATCAATGATAATGCTAATGAGTGGACTGGCGCATCCCCCCATCTTTCTTTATAAAACCCACCCGATTTATCTAGATGATTAAAATATTCATTATATAAGTCGGAAGTGAATATTTCCGTCTTGGCAATTTCAAAATTCGACCAAAAGTGACAAAGATTAAATTCTTCGTAATCCATCCGGTCTTCGTATAGATTTGGACCGTCCTTGGCTCTTTGCACCAATTGTTTGATCACATCTTTATCAACTCCTTTGAGATTGGTTTTACCTTTGATTCCCAAATATTTCTCGAAAGTTAATTGAAGTTCCAATTCTTGAAGTATATCCCTTTGACCTTTGATCCCATCAAATTTCCATTCGTCTTTACCTTTAGAATATTTAAAATTTCTCACTAACATTCTCCATAACTTATTAGGTTTGATATTGTTAAGCTTGGCAAAATATTTAGTCTCTCTAAATAAACCGGGGACTGTATAATACAATTCCAGTAAGGCTATGGTGAAACCATATTTCTTGCCATGCTTTTCCATTTCAATAAACGGATCATAGGTCAAATCACAAAAGAATTCAATATCAGGTTCAACTCTCCAATACCAATCTCGTTTAGCCACTAAAGGATGTTTATAAAATGCATTTGAAAAGAATCTACACATCTTGTGATAGGATGGCTTATTCCCATAAAGGATCCTCCGATCACCTTGGTATTCAATATACTCATTAAATTCATCTTTATCGATATTTTCAGGAAACTCCCAATCTTTTTTATCAATAGTTCCAAACTCAACCTGTGATTTTGTATACTTTCTAACAGTTTGTTTGAAGTTGGAATCGAATTCTTCATCATTAAGAAATACCCATGGATAATTATACCATTGATTGAAGTGACGTTCCAATGATATTATTGATTTAACCACATCTTTGATTTCAGAATTTCGGGCTAATACTACAAATGCAGCCGATGCTCTTGGTCCACTATTATCAATTTCCCTACATCCAACTGAGAATGGTGAATCGATAGCTGAGTTCAAATTCCTTTTACTGACTTCCAAATCATTAATACGACTGAGTTTATACTTCTTCATTAATTCTTCATCTGTCATTTCAACTATACTATCTTCTGGATCTGGCCATCTATACCATAGGACCAATAATAGAATCATAATGATGATGGTATATCGTAGTCCACGAGACTTGAACCGTAATGGCTTTGGTTGGAGTATACTTCGAGGGTGTAGTAGACCTGCCATTTATAAAATTATTGAATATGATAAGTCTTTTGTGCACTCTACACGTTAACTGCGGATCTCATCAAGTCCGCGTCTTGTTAAGGATAGAGAATGATGAAATCCCACCTTTATTGCTATAAAAAGATTACATAATTATGCAGAAGAGTATTGATGAATAAATGGTACACAAGGTCCTGAGCCTATGAGAGATGAAGCCATCTTTTTTGCATTCAGATGGACGTTCAGGTTGTCCTTTCCTTCTTAATCACCGCATTCCTTAACAACGTCAAATCATCATTCAATTCCTCAGGTTTCAACCCCTGGACCCCTACAAACTGTTTACTACTACCCCTAGTAGACCTAGTACCCGGCTGATTCCTATCCTGTAAAATAATCGACATTCCCCCATCTTCATTATTCATAATTATCGTATTTAATGCATCATAATCCTTATCACTTAAATTACTATCATTACCCGAACTTACCCCACTGAAATGTTGTTGATTCAATTTCAGTTGATGATGGTTCCCATTATGACTGTGAACAGCAGAGGACATTTCATCATTAGATGAATAACGTGTCGCATAATGCCTTCTTCTCTTTCCACTCGATGATAAGTAACCAGCAGTTGAAGTTCCACCATCAGATAAATCTTCAGCTTCACCAGTTGTAAATCTATGAAATTCTCGTTTTCTTAATGATCTTCTATCGTTTAACGTACTACCAGCTATAGCATTTAATGCCACAGTTGAAGGGTCTTGTGTATTTGAAGTCCATGAATTAGCATTGACTAAATTCAATAATAATTTGTCTTCCTTCAATTGCTTGATTTCATTTTGTAGTTTATCATATAATTTCTCTTTGATCAATTTAATCATTTTATCATGATTCTCTTTAGCTAATGTTAAGTCAGCTTTATATTCATCTTCACATCTTTTAACTTGATACTCTTCCCAAAGTCTTAATCTAGTAAGTTCTGAATCTCGTTTGATTTCGGCATTGGTTTTTAATTCTATTAATTCTTCATTATCACCCTGTTGTAATGAATGTAGTTTATTTTGTAACGTATGTAATGACACTTTATAAAAATTATCTCTATCTATCATGAATGTTGAATCGAGTTTATGTAAACGTAAACTGACTTGTTGACGTCTCTTATCTCTTTTACTTATATCTGTTGTTAGTAAAGGTTTACCAATAGTGTTTTGGTGGTACATACTATCACTACTCATTCTTGTTTTCGCTTCTTCAAAACTTAGCATGCCAGCAATTTGAGTCGGTAGTAATTCTCGTTTTCCCTCATTGAATTCGGTGGGTTCCTCATTGAATTTTTGTGGGAATCCGGATTTTAATTCCGAATTCCTTTATCAACGTAATGTCATTTGATAACGTTAAAGATTTACCATTTGCTGATGGCAATTTCCCTACGATAATTACCGAATTGATTCATTTCAATTTATCTAAAGATAATCGTCCAGTTACTCTAATTCCAGTTCATGATTATAAGAAGATTCCAATTGGATTAGTTAAAAGAGTTCATAAAGAGTTTAACTATGTTATCGAAGAAGGACAGACTTATCCTCATCACAAACAGTTCACGTTAGAAGATTTTATTCCTTATTGGTTTCACCATTTCGTGGCCATCCTTATTGAGGGTCATGTAACTGATTTAAGTCTGTTAAATGATGAGTCTGATGAGTATTGGGATAAGGTGTTTTTAGGTGATTTTTATGTTAAACCAAATTATATAGGAAGATGCTCGCATGTTTGTAATGCTGGGTTTATTGTTAATCACGACAAAAGACGGTTGGGGCTCGGTACAGAGTTGGGGAAGAAGTATTTGGACTTAGCACCAAAGTTAGGGTATGTTTATTCGGTGTTTAATTTAGTGTTTGAGACCAATGTAGGTAGTTTACGAATTTGGGATGGGTTGGGGTTTGATAGGATTGGATATGTTAAGAATGTAGCAGTTTTGAAGGGGGAGGATAAGTTGGTAGGGGCTGTTATGTATGGGAAGGATTTAGTATGAACAAAGTAAGCGAAAAGTTTGGCAGTTCTGAGTTCCTGGCTTACTACTTATATAGTTTACTTAGATAAGAATACATTCATTAGAGCACTCTACTACCATAATTACTGCGAGTCCTCGCCAAAGTGTCGCCATTCCTCGCTACCCTGGCCCTGGGCCGCCCTGGCTCGGACTGGCGAAAGCTCCGCGACGATGAGTAAACAATATTCTTAAAAATACCCACAGTACAGTGTTTACACATCCTATCAATCACAAAATGCTGAAATATGATGAAGAGAACCCCCATGATGGATACAAACCCGTGGATTTTGCTCCAGTGCAACTCGATAGGTACACTGTATTATTAAGAGACGGTGAAACTACAGCAACCATTTATCCTATACATTCAATCAATGAATTACCTGAAGGATTACTAGCATTTTTATGTGATGAAATGAATATGGAAATAGAAGCAGGTGAAACTTCAACATACTTTGAACCCCTTGACCTAGAAACATTTCAAGATTATTGGTTTAGTCATTTTGCTGCTGTAATGATATTAGGTGATAATCCTAATTTGAAAGGGCCAAAACAATGGGAAAAAGAATGTCTTGGAAGTTTCTTTATTAAACCCAATTTCCCAGGTAGAAGTGGTCACATATGTACTGGAAACTTCATGGTTAATGCTGGGATTAGAGGTAAAGGAATAGGTAAAACTATGGTGGATTGTTATTTACAATGGGCTCCAAGATTAGGGTATACTTATTCATTTTTTAACTTAGTCTTTGAAACTAATGTAGCGGCCAGAAGAGTTTTTGAATCAGCTAATTTCAAACGGGTTGGTAGAATCAAAGGTGCTGGAGTTTTGAAAGGTCATGATACTCCAGTTGATGCTATAATGTATGGCCGAGAATTAATCAGTAATGCTGATCCTGCTTTTGGGGCTTATAGATTTGATAAGATTAAATTTTATTTAGAAACTGGTAGGTACCCTGCTATGGCTGATAGGCAAGAAAAGAGTCGGTTGAGATCTTCTTCTTCTCATTATAGGTTAGAGAATGGAAAATTGATGTTAAAGGATAAAGAAGTTATTGCTGATCCGGTCAAACAAATTCAAATATGTACGGAGATACATCTAATTAATCATGGTGGTATTAATAAGACCACTTCTTTAGTCAGTGAAAAGTACCATTGGTCTAGAATCAAAGATACAGTAGCAGCTGCTATCAAAAGTTGTGCAGAATGTAGAGACCATTCACGTGACCCAACCGTTATCAAACGTAATACTACCAAGAAACCACCAGTTATGCCACCAATTCCAAATAATAATTTAATTCAAGGAAACCGTAGAGTTCATAAAGTGTTACATACTCAACCCAATAATCCAAATGCTCGTAACATTATTAAGTCAAGATTGAATAATCAAGTTGATGATATGGTACATATGAGTGGAGATCAATCGTTATTATCACACGATTTGTCGTCATTAGATGATAATATTATAGCAGCAGTTGAAGCTGCTCAAAGGTCCCAATTACGGAATAATAATCAACATAATGGTCAGCAAAGTTATGCATCAGCAGCAGCACAAGCTGTTCAGAACGATTTCCAATATAATTATAACCGAGGTGATAATATACCTGTTGATCCAGATGTAGAATTTGGGCAGAAATATGATACGAGGGAGGATATGGAGATAGCTAGAGCGTTGATACAAGCAAACGAAGAGGAGGAGGATTATGATAGGCATTAGAGAAACGTAGAATACTCACGAAAGTCAGAATACTCAGGTAGCCATGGACTATACTAGAAGCATTAACTCTAGGGACAAACACAGAGACAAAGGAAGAGATTGTAAATATAATGTACATTATGAGATTAACGGAACATTTATTAAAACAAACTAAGATATTCCCCCAAATATCTTCTATATGTCTAAGGACCTTCTAAGCTTCTGTAAGGAAGGTTAAGAAGGTTAATTATGTCAAGGCAAGACTCAAATCAGAAGTCTACACCAATAACCATAGCCAATAAGGCCATTCTAACAAACAACCCATACCTCATTTGTCTAAAGTAAGCAGCTCTCTGATCAAAATCTACTTCCTCTCTAATTTCATTAGTTCTTGGTAATGGATGCATTACACACATGTGTTGTTTAGCATGAGATAAAATCTTATTATCAACAATGTAAACATCTTTCAATCTATTATATTCCTCAACATCTTTGAATCTTTCAGCTTGAACTCTAGTACAGTACAAAACATCTGACTTAGCAATGATTTCAGGTGTCAAAGTTTCACTTTCTAATACCAACATGTTATTTTCAGCTAACATTTGTTTGATTCCCTTTGGTAAAGATAATTCTTTTGGTGATACTAATTGAACTCTGACATGGTAATGTTTTAATAAATGACATAAGGAATGAACTGGTCTACCATATTTCAAGTCTCCCATGAAAGTAACAGTGATTCCATTGACGGTACCTAATTCTTCTCTAATGGTGAATAAATCTAATAATGCTTGAGTTGGATGTTCTCTTGAACCATTACCACCGTTGATGATTGGAACTGGTGAATATTTAGCAGCAATATCAGCACTAGCTTCTTCTGGGTGTCTTAATACAATAGCATCAGCATAACAGGCTAAGGACCTAATAGTATCTTGTAAGGTTTCACCCTTTCTAACTGATGAAGCATCAGCAGCTACGGCAACAACTCTACCACCTAATCTTTGCATAGCAGCATCGAAGGAAGATGATGTTCTGGTTGATGGTTCATAAAACATGGTAGCTAAAACTCTACCGTTTAAGATATCCAAAACTCCACGTCTTTCAACTTGTAATCTCATTTCTTGAGCTACGGTAAATAATGAGTGTAAATTTGATCTAGTGATGTTTTGAACTGATAAAACGTTATTTCTGAGGTAGCTATTGTTGTTTCTAATATAATTGATCAAAGCATTGGTTTCGCCTAATCCTGAAGTTGGTGGTTGACTTACCAATTCCTTACCTAATTTTTCAAATTCAGCAGGTTCATGGTCTTCTTTGAAAGATGGACGACGACCCTCACCGAATGAGATTCTATTCTTTCTGTTCAAGGTTGGTGATTGTGGAGTAACCGATCCGAACCTGGCTCTAGAAGTTTCAACCTCGTATTTACCTGATGCTTCATTAATGATAAGATGACCATCTAAGACAACGGTCTCGTTATGTACAGAAACACGGTTGATGTACCCGTACAATTTCTCACCAATGATCTTGGACTTGGTAGTAACGATTCTATCTGAATCAACTTCAATAGTAGCATCTTGTTTAGGTAAGTTGAATATTTTGATTGGAGCATTATAGAAATGATCAATAATGGAATCAACAGTTAATTTACCTTGGTTAACAGCAGTAAACAATAATGGCAAAACTTCATCAATACCAAAACTTTCACTATTGACAGATTTACCACTTAATTTAGCAATAGTATATGGAAGGACACCAATAGAAAAACAATCAATATCATCAAGACTTTCCCATAAGTATTGTTGATCTTCAACGGTTGGTAAGAAAGGTAAATTGTAATCCTTTTGAGATACAAATAACGAATAAACACTTACATCACAAGTCACTTGTAATTGTTTGTCTTTAGCCATTTTGATCAAATCCAAATCTTCTTTAGAGTTAACTTCAGTAATATGAATGGATCTTGAATGTAATGAAGCTAATAATAATACTGAAGCCAAATCGGTAGTTTTAGCATCAGTAATGATTGGTTTATGATCAGGCCATGAAGCAAAATGAGCTGAAATTGATGAAACTTTGGATTGAGTTAAATCATTGAAAGGTAAGAACAAGCAACCAGCATTTCTAGCAGCATCACTAGCAACTTGACTATTGGACTCTAAACCAGCAATATCAATGGAAAAATCAGTATATGCTGATTGACTAGCAGAATCAATAGCTTCATTAAGACTGTCACTATCGAAGATGATTGACCCTTGTAAGGTTTGAGGTAAGAAGGAATTATAAGTAAACCCATTAACTAATGAGTTTTTGGTAACAGTTTCAATCTCATCAAATGATGGTAAGAATGAAGTGATGTTAACCAACCCTGGTAACTCAATAGTCTTGTGAGAAGTTTGAGCATCCAAGTTACTAACATCTAAGGAAATGTTTCTAGCAATGGCTTCAACTAACAATTTAGCACATTTGACATTAGTGACTAAAGGAATGGAAAAATCAACAGCCATACGACGACTTTCGTACCCTTTAGACATGTATGAAGCTGGTCTCCTAAATCTATTGGAAGATGGCAAGTTGATATATAAATCAATCAAGTTATTAGCTAAATGTTGAGTTAAAGAATATTCGGATTTTTGGTCTTCTTGTTTACTCAAAACTTCTAAGTAATGAACTGGGATATTGTGTTCTTTAATAAAATCAGCAGTACCAGCAGTAGCAAAGATTTTGTATCCTAATTCGTATAACTTTCTAATAGAAGGTAATAATTCTTGTTTTTCCTTATACGACCCAATTGAGAATAAAATGTTCTTTTTAGGCAATTTGAAACCAGTAGAAATCAATGATTTTAAGTAAGCTTCGTATTTGTTTTTACCAAAAGTAGCAACTTCCCCTGTTGAAGCCATTTCAACCCCTAAAACTGGATCAGCTCCTGCTAATCTTGAGAATGAAAATTGAGGAACTTTAACAGCACAATACTCTTCTGGTAATTTTTCTCCTGGGTATGGGGTAACTGGCAAGTCCATAATAGCCTTAGTAGCCATTTCGATTAAATCAGTACCTACAACCTTAGAAATGAATGGGAATGATCTTGATGCTCTGACATTACATTCAATAACCTTAATATCATTATCCTTAGCAATGAATTGAATATTATAAGGACCAGTAATGTCTAAAGCTTTACCGATTTTAGCAGTAGCTTCGACAATTCTTCTAACGGTTTCAGGATCTAAATCTTGTGGTGGGACAATTAATGTAGCATCACCAGAATGGACCCCAGCATTTTCAACGTGTTCAGAAACAACATGCATGATCATTTTACCATCCTTGGCAACAGCATCCATTTCGATTTCTTTGGCGTTCTCAATATATTTGGTGATAACCACAGGGTAGTCAGGTGAAACGTCAACAGCTTGACTTAAGTAAGAAGCTAAATCGTCTCTGGAATAAACAGTATTCATAGCAGCACCACTTAAAACGTAGGATGGACGAACCAAGACCGGATAACTAACATCTTCAGCGAATTGTTCGGCTTCTTCAATCGATGTCAATTCTTTCCATGCCGGTTGATCAACTCCAATTTTATCCAACATTCTGGAGAATTTATACCTATTTTCAGCACTATCGATCATTTCTGGTGAAGTACCTAAGATCTTAACGTTTTGTCTGTACAATGGTAAAGCAATATTATTTGAAGTTTGACCTCCCATGGAAATGATAACCCCTGAAGATTGTTCTAAGTCGTAAATATCCAAGACTCTTTCTAAATTAATGGTTTCAAAGTATAATCTATCGGCTTCATCGTAATCAGTAGAAACGGTTTCTGGGTTATAGTTGATCATAATGGTCTTGATACCAGTTTCTCTAAGAGTTCTAATGGCTCTAACAGCACACCAATCGAATTCAACTGATGACCCAATTCTATAGACTCCTGACCCTAAAACAATGACCCCATGATCATCAAATTCAACATCTGAAGTATCGGCATTATAGGTGATATAAAGATAGTTGGTAAATGCTGGAAATTCGGCGGCAACTGTATCGATTTGTTTAACAAATGGAACGATGCCGTTTTCTTTTCTTAATCTTCTAATAGCAACTTCATTAGAATTCAAGAATCTGGCAATTTGTCTATCTTCAAATCCTAATTGTTTGGCTTGTTTAAGAATATCTAATGGCAAGTTTTCCTTGGTACCAAAAGAACCAATAAAGTCACCAAATTTGATTAATCCATATAATTTGTTCAAGAACCATTTATCGATATTGGTCAACTTCCAAACCTTTTCAATAGAATATCCATCACTAAAAGCATTGGCTATGGCAAATAAACGTTGGTCACTTGGAGTTTGTAATTCACTATCAATATCAATGGACATTAATGCTGAAGTCTTGTTGAAACCTAAATTATGGTAATCAGTAGATCTGATAGCTTTTTGAATGGCTTCTTCAAAGGTTCTACCGATAGACATAACTTCTCCAACAGATTTCATAGATGAGGATAATAAAGAGGAAACTCTGGTGAATTTCTTTAAATCCCATCTTGGAATCTTTACAACAACATAATCTAATGATGGCTCGAAACATGCACAAGTGGACTTAGTAACTGAGTTCTTAATCTCATTTAATGGAATATTCAACCCTAATTTGGCTGCAGTATATGCTAATGGGTATCCAGTAGCCTTAGAGGCTAAGGCTGAGGATCTAGATAATCTGGCATTGACTTCAATAATGCAATACTCTTTTGAAAATGGATTTAAAGCATATTGAATGTTACATTCTCCAACAACTCCTAAATGTCTGATAACATTAACAGCGGTGGTTCTTAACATATTATAATCTTCATCACTTAAAGTTTGAGATGGTGCTACAACAATAGAATCACCAGTATGAATACCTAATGGATCGAAGTTTTCCATGTTACAAACAGTAATACAATTATCAAATGCATCACGTACAACTTCATATTCTACTTCTTTCCAACCTTTCATTGATCTTTCAACTAATACTTGTGGAGATGTAGCGAAAGCTTTTTGACACAAAGCAACTAATTCTTGTTCGTTATCAGCGAAACCTGAACCTAAACCACCTAAGGCAAAGGCAGCTCTAACAATTAATGGATATCCAATATCATTAGCAGCATTAATAGCTTCTTCAATGTTATTAACAGCTTCAGACTTGGCACATTTTTCACCAATTTCTTCCATAGCTTGAGCGAATAATTCTCTATCTTCGGTGGTAATAACAGTATCGATTGGAGTACCTAAAACTCTAACACCAAGAGATTCAAATTCGTCTTTTAATTTAATACCAACATTCAAAGCAGTTTGCCCTCCAAAAGTACAATAGATCCCGTCGGGTCTTTCGAATTCAATAACCTTTCTAACAAAATCTGGAGTAACTGGTAAGAAATAGACTTTATCAGCCAATCCTTTGGATGTTTGAATAGTAGCAATGTTAGGGTTGATCAAAACAGTATAAATCCCTTCTTCTTTTAAGGCCTTGATGGCTTGAGATCCACTGTAATCGAATTCTCCGGCTTGTCCAATAGATAACCCACCAGAACCTAAAACTAAAACTTTCTTAACATCTTCTTTAGGATGAGCTGTTAAGTTATCAGCTAATTTACCACCTGGGAATTCAACTGGTTGTAATTTACCGGTACTGTTGTGGTGTTGAACAGTGCTGATAAAGACATCGAATAAGAATTCAGTATCCCTTGGACCAGGAGTTGATTCAGGGTGAAATTGGACGGAAAAATATGGTAAAGTTTCATGGTAGATACCTTCATTTGAGTTATCATTAGCATTAACAAATAATTCTTTCCATCCATTGGATAAAGTAGTGGTATCAACAGCATAACCATGGTTTTGTGAGGTAATGTAACATCTGCCACTGATGGTTGAAGTACATGGAATATTATGACCTCTGTTACCGAATTTCAATTTTAAGGTAGAAGCCCCTGAAGCTCTAGCCATTAATTGATGTCCCAAACAAATCCCGAAAACTGGAGTTTTCTTTGAATCTAAAGCGATTTTGATTTGTTTAACAGTTGATTCCATAACTGATGGATCACCTGGACCATTAGAAATAAATAACCCATCATATTGTTCAGAACTAATATCATGATCCCATGGTACAACTTTCAATTCAACACCTCTTCTGATGAAACATCTGATTTGGTTATATTTTAACCCAACGTCAATGGCCAAGATTCTAATAGGTTTGCCATCTTTACCTAATTTAGCATTACCTAAAGGTTTAAATAATTTAGGTTCTTTAATACTAACTTTAGCAACTAAATTCTTAACATTTGGATCATCCCATTCAGGTACTTGAAAGAATTTTTCCCAATTGGAATTACCTAAGATTTCATTATGTTTGAATTCAGTCTTTTGGTAACATAACCTACCTAAAGTACTACCTTCTTGTCTTAATCTCTTGGTTAAACCTCTTGTATCAACACCATAGATTGCAGGAATGTTTTGTTGTTGTAACCATTTACCTAATGAAGAAGTAGCCAAATGATGACTATATTCTTCAGTATAATGAGCCACAACTAAACCAGCAATGTGAATTCTATTAGATTCGAAATATTTTGGTAAATCTGGAACATCATCATCTTTTAAATCACGATCTGGTACTCCATAATTACCAACTAATGGATAAGTAATAACTAAAATTTGTCCTTCATATGATGGATCTGTAATTGATTCAGGATATCCAACCATACCAGTTTGAAAGACAACTTCACCAGCCATTGAAACTGGAGCTCCAAATGAGTAACCTTGCAAGCAAATACCATCATGAGTTTCTAAAGTCATTAACTTATCACCAGTAGAATCCATTGGTGGAGAAATTGGTTGAGATAATTTAATAGCCATTTTTCTTTAGATTTTTACACTTTCTTGGGGGTAGAAGGGTTTTAAGAAAAACAGTTAAAAAATTCAAATCTGCTAATTAGTATATCATCGCGAAGATTTTCACAATTATATATGGGGTAGGCAGGGACGACCAAAAGCCAACTCAAAATAGGCTATATGATCTTGTGGCACTGAAAAACGGTTGGTTAAGGCATTGATAATATCATGACCTTTTTGAACGGCTGAAAACGTTCAAGTCATCGAACTGCACAAACATTATCTTCACCATACACGTCTTAAAATTTTTCACTCGCCAAAATCGACTTAGAACTGGCACCAATCATCATATTAGCCACATATGCCTTGGTTCTAACTACTCCATAGATATTCTGTTGAGGTTTTAGTACATACCAAGAAGAACAAGATTCGGTTATTAAGAGAAAAAGAGAGAAGAAAGGAAGGGGAAATAAAATAAAATAAAAAAATTCGTGGGATCTCACGTCTTTAAATAGTGAGAGATGAGAAGAGTCGTGGATGGTGAATTTTCCTAACGTCATCTTGTATACATTGAAATATGGTGAAAACTTTTTTGATGTAAGTTATGGTATAGGCAGTGACTGTTTTAGGATCAGAGGAAAGCCTGAGGTATGGTTGAGTAATTTGGATGTTAGATGGGAGAATTCATGAAGTCCCGATGACGGATTGGTTATTTGCCGGACATTAAATCGGTATTTAAGTTTCTTATTATTATGGCTCCAACCTGATGCAAGGAAGTGCAGAAATCTGAATCGAGAAGTAAGAAAAGTATAGAGAAAGTGTAAAAGTCACTAGGCCAAAACTTCCGAAATTAAAGTACTTTGTAAAAACAAAGAGTCAATATTAACTTGCGTTTCCCGGGCTGCGAACCAGATTCTTTGAAGCTCTCTCAATGTGTACAGTGAAGAGGTTTTTCCTTTATGGTTTTTCCTTTATGGTTTTTCCTTTATGGTTTTTCCTTTATTAAAAACCTCTTTGAGAGAAGAGCGCCTGTCCGTGTCTTAGAATCCTCATCTCTTTAACTATTAACCCTCCTAAGCCACCTAAAAAACAACCTGCTGGTTGACGTCAAGTCGAGAACCTCGCACCTCATCCCAAATTTCAACTCACTCAGCATTCAATGCATAGAAAGCATGAAATAGGACCAAAGGTCCGAAAGGTCATTGGTGATGGATTTGCAAAGATCCATCCCTGGTTAGTGATCCTTATTCCTAATTTCAAAATCGCACATTATGTTTACATAATAGCCTGGGTAATCATCGGGTCAATAATGATGTACCCAGCAACTACTAAAGAACATCCTAATCATTTTCCATATGTTGATATGTTATTCTTTTCAGCTGCTGCATCTACCCAATCAGGTCTTAATACTATTGATGTGAATACCATGTCATTATGGCAACAAATGGTTGTATATTTAGTGCCTATGTTCACTACCCCAATCTTTATTCATGGTTCATTATTATTTATAAGATTATTTGCATTTGAAAGGTACTTTGATGATATTAAAGTCACATCGAAAATGAATCATAAAATGAGAAGGTCTTTAAGTCAGTCTGGTACCGTGGATTCCACGAGGTTGAATACGTCACAGAATAAGAATTTGGGTATCCCAATGATTAATTTAAATAAAGGGTCGGGGTCAACAGATTCTGAGGTGGACTCAACTAATTCTAATGCTATTGAATCGGATGTTGATAGTATGGAGAATCGTTTAACATCCGGAGATCCTACATTAATCACAGAAACTCCTAATTATCATGTAGAAAACCCTAGCAACAACGTGTATAATGGTCACACCGATAATAGTAATACCCTTCAAGCGCCTAACAATATAGGTTCAGCATCAAGTCTATCATCCCAGGATCCTATTTCCGAAGTTCCTCCCCCAGGTATACGATTTGGTAACTTGCCCCAACCCAGTAAAGCAAAGAGAGAAGTTAATCCTTCAGAAATGTATAGATCTATTGAGATGTTACAGCGAAACCACAAGAGTCAGAAGTCGCCGCCATTAGAATCTCCACATCCTAATGGCCATACTGACCACGACCATGACCGTAATCATGACCATGACCATGACACTGATGAAGAAATCTTAATTATCAAATCGCCTAACCAGATTGAAAACGATGAAGGGCCAATTTTTACTAAAAAGATTCAATTTGATCAACCTGTAAAATTCAAAGTCAATAGACAAAAACGACCAAGAAAAGGGAGAACTTTTTCATCAACTTCAGTAGAAGATGAAAACAATTCTATTGATTCTGAAACTGAAACTAGACACGATGATGATGAACATCACGTCAAAAGAGCAACTTCAAATTTAGGAGTGCCTACCACTGAACAAGGTAAATCATTTAAAAGAGCTAACACTGATTCTAATCTCAGGCCATGGAAAAGCATCACCAGAAGATTAAGTAGTTATGGAGTTGGTGGTAGAAGAGGTAGTGATGATGAAGAATCATTATTCACAAGTATTTCCAGAACTTTTTCCAATTCTTTGTCAAGAACTCGTACTGTAAATTATCTTAGTTGGGAGCCTACAATCGGACGTAATTCAAATTTTGTTCATTTGAATGAAGAACAAAAAGCCGAATTGGGTGGTGTGGAATACAGAGCTAATAAGCTATTGATCAAAATCGTATGGATATATTATATAGGGTTCCAAGTATTGGCTTTCCTCGTATATACTGGATGGATTCTTGCTAAGCCTAAATTTGAAGAAATCATTAGAGGGTATGGAGTTACTCCAGTATGGTGGGGGTTCTTTACTGCTGCTACTTCTTTTAATGATGTAGGATTAACTTTGACCCCCAACTCCATGATTGATTTCAATAGAAGTTATTACCCTATGTTATGGGGAGCATTTTTTATTGTGATAGGTAACACTGGATTCCCAGTATTATTAAGGTTCATTATTTGGGTAATGTTTAAATTCTCTAAACCAATGACATTGTTTCAAGAAAGTTTAGGTTTCTTGCTTGATCATCCAAGAAGATGTTTCACATTATTATTCCCTTCAGGTCCTACGTGGTTATTATTTGCGATCTTAATCATATTAAATGGTGCAGATTTGATCTTTTTTATAATTCTAGATTTAAATAACTCATACTTGAAAGAAATTCCTACCGGGTATAGAGTTGTTTGTGGACTTTTCAATGCTGTAAGTACTAGAACTGCTGGATTAACCACGGTTGATGTAAGTCAATTACATTATGCAGTTCAAGTGGGATATATTATTATGATGTATATCTCAGTGTTACCTATAGCTATTTCTATTAGAAGAACCAATGTTTATGAAGAACAAAGTTTAGGAGTTTATGTCAAAGATAAAGATTACGATGATGAAGAAGAAGACATTGAAAAATCACCAACTAATTTTATTGGGAATCATTTACGTAATCAATTGAGTTTTGATTTATGGTTTATTTTCTTAGCATTATTCCTTATTTGTATATGTGAGAATTCTAAATTATCCAAGAATGATGTTAGGTTCTCCCCATTTACAATTTTGTTTGAAGTGGTTAGTGCTTATGGTACAGTTGGAATGTCATTAGGATACCCAACTGCTAACTCATCATTTTCAGGCCAATTCACAACATTGTCTAAATTGATTATCATTGCAGTAATGATCAGAGGAAGACATAGAGGATTACCTTATGGATTAGATAGAGCTATTATGATTCCTAATGATAAGATGTTAAAGAGAGATGAAGTTCAGCAACATCATGAATTAAGAAGACAAGAGACTTTAGAAAGACTGAATACTCAAATGACAGGTGCATCAAGTACGGGTAATGGGTTGTTTAAAGCTATTAGTAGGAAGGGAGATGACTTTATAAGGAGAAGAAGATCGACTGCTGGTTTTTGGTAAACTCCTTATTGAGCAAAAATAACGAGTGATACAACTCTGCTGTGACCACTATCTCCACCAATCACACGAAACCATCACATATATCCTTCATTTAGTGAAGGACATGAGTTTATAAGAACCGCTGGTTATTGGTAAAAGGAAATTTGTCTAAGCAAAGCAAAGATAAATTGCTTTTTATCCCGATAATATTTGAAACAGTATAAAACTCTTTCCAAAACTCACACATGCTTAAAAATTATTTACTTCACTTAATTAATATTTATTACGGTACTATGTGAATCTCATAGTTAAGTCTCTCACACAAGTCTTCTCATTTCTCACTATCTCATCTCACATCACATCTCTCATACAATGATTAGAAAACAAGCAAGGGAAAGAAGAGAGTACCTTTATAGGAAATCAGTTGAACTCCAAGAGGCTAAACTCACTGAAAAGAGACAACAGCTTAAAGCAGCATTGGCTAGCGGAAAACCCCTTAATAAAGAATTAGCAGAAGATGAAGAATTACAAAAAAATTTCGTTTATGACCAAAGTGAACAAGTTAACATAGATGATGAATACGAAGCTACTAGTGGAATAATAGAACCAAGAGTACTTGTAACTACATCTAGATCCCCATCAGTTAAATTGTTACAGTTCAGTAAAGAGATCAAATTAATGTTCCCAAACTCACTTAAATTAAATAGAGGTAATTATATTATACCTGAACTTGTTGAAAGTTGCAATAAAAGTGGAATAAATGACATGATAATATTACATGAACATAGAGGGATTCCCACATCCATCACATTAAATCATTTCCCGCATGGGCCAAGTGCCATCTTTACTTTACATAATGTTAAATTAAGACATGACTTACCAAATTTAGGTAATATAAGTGAAAGTTACCCCCATTTAATTTTCGAAGGGTTTACTACGAAATTGGGAGAAAGGGTTGTGAAAATTCTTAAACATTTGTTTCCTCCTGGAGATAAAAAAAATAGTCAAAGAGTTATATCGTTCATAAATAATAATGATTATATCTCAGTAAGACATCATATTTTCATAAAGACGAAGGATGGAGTTGAACTAAGTGAAATAGGGCCAAGGTTTGAAATGAGATTATTTGAATTAAGGTTAGGAATGATTGATAATAAAGATAGTGATGTCGAATGGCAATTAAGAAGATTTATCAGAACTGCCAATAGGAAGAATTATTTGTAGAATATAAGTTTATCTTTGGGCCATCAGCCTCTGCTATAGTGGAACTGCCTCTCATAATGTGACGTCTCTCCAGGAATGGTCTGTCCTTATTACAGTTACCTTGCTCTATTGAAGCCAACCTTATTAATGTGAGATTGCCTCTACTAACCTACAATACATATACGTCAGAGATTGAATAGAGTACCTATTCATTACATACTATACAACCGACCATACTTTTAATATCATAACTTAAGAATTGTTCTAACGATTTCTAAGAGCCTTCCGGCGACTAGTCACTGAGCTGAACCGTTGCTCACCTCAATGACTCAGATTAATCTCAGTAGTTGTTTTTCTAATACAATCACCAATAGAACTTGAAATTAAACTCTCTTCATCATTGGATCTTGTAGTTGTAATTTTTGACTTTCCACTGATTTTGGAATGTGAATCATCTTCACTGTCACTGGATTCCGGACTAATTAAAAATTTATTCAAATTTGAATTGAATCTTTTTCCTGACATATTAGTTGAAGATGGGAAATTTGCCAATTTACTACTGGAGGAATTTTTTCTTGAAGTTGGAATTACACCTTGACTATAACTTTGTTTAAAATTTGGTCTTTTAGCAAATTCATCATTATTAAGTAAATCAGCATAACTATAAAATGAGATAGATGATTTTGAACTGGTTAATTTTGGTGGAGATGTTGGAGATACTGGATGGTTCATTGATGATGATTGATTCATTGATGTTGGATTTAATGTTGGCAGATTTGATGGATTTAAATTATTAGTATTTAACTCAGGAATTTGGTATCCGTTCAATTGGGACATGGAATAAACCGAATTTTTTCTTGACGGAGTTGATCTTCCCAAGGCCATACTCAATCCCATAACACTAGAATTTCTCCTTGATGAATAAATCATTTCAACATCATCTAAATTAGTTTTAGAATCATTTAAAATTTGTGTAGTAGCATCTAATGCTGGAGGAACATAATCCTCGGGTTTAAAGTTGGATAAACTGATTGAAGAATTAGCTCTTTGATTAGACTTTAATCTTGTTACCGTTGGTCTTCTGGTAGTAACAATTGGTGAATTATCTTGAACGGACCTTTCAAAAATATTTAATTCTGATGACCCATCTTCAGAAATTGGTGAATTAATTGGTGATGATAATTGTTCATTCATAGTATGAACTGATAATTTATCCTTTGGTTGATGTGATGGTAAATGATTTTGTTGTGACAGTATTGGGGCCAGTTGCAGTGAAACGTTGGATCCCAGGGTTGATGGTGGTGATTGATGATGATCATTAGATGTCAGTTGATTATTTGAAGACCCAAATGAAAATAATGATAACCTTCTTCTACCAACTTGTGTCATTTTAGATGTTTATATTATATTTGAATATTTACAATAAGAATGAAAAAAAACACACTTTACAAACTTTTGACTTTTTAAAACTATATACTATAATGAAATATAAATACAAATTAGAAAAATTATCCACAAGTTAAATAGTTATAGTAACACCCCTTACCTTATCAATTTTTCAAAAGTGGGATATGCAACTATTTAAAAAAACTTTTGAGGGAAACTGGATTTTTAGTAAATCTATGGGAGGAAGAGGACGATAATACGACATTTTAGGCTTTAACAATTATAAGGAACGGTACATCACGACTTATTCCGGATCCATGAAGTTTACAGTGAGATAAAGCATGGTACAGACACACTTTTTACTCCAAATGTATGACCTTTTTCTTTTTGCGACCGACATTCTCTCTATAGTTTAAATTTATCTAGATGAAATAACGTCTCCAACGTTTTCAATTTGATTGAAAATTGATGGAAATAGTGACCATCTAATTTTAGATGGTGATCTAATTATAGCCCTATTTTTTTGAGATTGGTACTTCAAAAATTGATGGAAATTTATTGACATAATTACCTCAATTAAGCATTAACCGAATCACTATTTTCTACGACAATTACTTACCAAATTAGATGTTAGATAAATATAAGCGGAGACACGACCGTGCCGTCCCCACTCTCATTAGATAAACCAAGACCCAACATTAATCCGATTTATCGTAGCTGATAGATGGGGAAGTTCTTATTACGAGAACACTGTACTATAGACTAGGGGTAAGGTCATGATAAGATGTTATCGGTTGTTAATTATGATATATTTTTTCATAATAATGTCTTATTATCTTCTGTTCAGAAAATAATACGGTAGAGACACGTAAGTTGCCACACTCATTTTTTTTTTGGTCAAAGTTACATTATGAGAATCTTCCGTCTTGTTAAAAGTATATGCAGTAAAACCCGCTTGAAATCTTAATTTTGTAACACCATTATTGTTCTATAAAGTTATAAGCGAAAGATTAAGTTTCATAACCAAAATGGTCAAGGGGTCAATCAAAAAATAAGTCAGTCGGTTTTATTTTGTAACATTGCTATAAATAAAGTTCATGTATAGTTTATGGTACCTAAGTCAAATGTATCTAATTAGGCATATTATGTGATACGGCACTAGTCACACCATAATTTGATTACGATCTGATTTTGTAAATCCCCAACGTTTTTGGAGTTTAAAGTGGTGCTGTTTCAGATTAAGTGGAGCTTTGGCTCTTTCCGATTTCCTATGGTGTGGGTGGTAAATGCGGGTTACATCATAGTTAACCCGCTTCAGACGCCAGAACAATTTTGTCGTAAACTTTTATTGAGCACTGCTTATGTAATCTTATCATGCAAAGGAATAATCTAAAATGTAATGATGGTCATGATTAGGCAAATCAATGATGTAATAATACATTGTTGATCAACTTCCATAGAATTCTATGTTAAGGTCATTCATTGAGTATATTGATGGTGCTAATGAAAAAGTCGTATTGGTTTAGTTGGTGGTTACGTGAGATACTATCATAGCCTTCATCTGTTTATGAGTGGCTTAATTGGTCCATGTTATGGTAGCATAACGCGTAATAATCTCTATGACTTACCTTATTAGTCAATATTGATGGGTGTTCGTGTAACATGACGTTCGGTTCTATTTTGAATACTGAGACCACATGATCAATAATTCTGACCACATGACCTATTAATGTAACAGCAATTGCAAATGTATGTTATTCACTGCACCGAATGTATCATTCAGTCATACAAGACTTCTAATCTCTCCCTGAAATGCTGCTAACAGTTGCTGATTGCGATATACAACCCTAGTGTACCAGAGTGTCAAATGAGTTAGCAATACCTTCACTATTAGAATCACGTGACTGTCTGATCGTGAACAAGTATAGGTCCATCATCACTCTTCCGTAAAGACGATCTTGCCTTAATATAAACGGCGTCATTGATCACTTATAGCTCTAACTATTTAGATTTAATTTTCTTCGGAATTATCATTATTGCTAGAATAGTCAAGTAAAAGCTTGAATGATCCATCTTGTTTTATACAATAATCTTCAGAAGTTTCTTGACCTACAGCCAATTTGATTGAGTTGGCATCTAATGTAGAGATATTAATGTAGAATAGAGTTGATCAAAACTGGAACTACCCTCCAGAATTCATAAGGATCATTTTTAGGTAAGCGGATAAATGTCTAGTTAGCAAGACTAAAGTGCGTAACCCATGTTGGAATAGGATCTAAATATAGGTTTCTTAGCTAATCATCCCCACCTCTTTTAAAATTATCTGTATACTCCTTATTCTGAATGATATAACTTTCATCGTGGTATAATAATCGGGAATATGATAAATTAGGTGCCAGTACGGAGTCAATGTTATAGTTGATTACCTTGACATATCTTTCATCCAGTACACCGCTTTAAAATTATACGATAAGAGCACGACACTTCCTTTCGTCCTAGATCCATTCAAGCCTTTTCATACATTGAACACGATGTTGCTGGCAATTAAGTTGTCAATTTAAGCACTTAGTTAATATCATGATGTATCATCAGGTCGACGGCGAAACTGGTGATGGGTGATTTCCCCAGGTCAACTCGGATTAATTAAATACGAAGTCAGACCACCGTACCACCGACGGCCGCGATGGGACCACCGAACTCCGTTGAGATGCGCAAGGCTACTACAATTAGCCACAATCATTAGGGAATGGGGGTCATTATCTTAGTAATGAACATCGTAAGAGAAACCCAGATGATCATTAGCCAATCACCGTGGGGATTTTTTTGGTTACAAGGATGTTGCGCAACTTAAGAGTCTTGACTTAATCTTAACTTTAGGGGAAAAAAAAGCGATCCTGAATACCAAAATTCTAACAACTAATTGGATAACCCTTAACTAAGCCAAATTGAAGATCGTAGCTCTCAGAAAGATAACCCCCTAACCCACCAATCATGTAAATCCTCTACTTTACCACAAACCTTAATTAGCTTACGCAGTGACGCACAGTGATTAAGCACCACATTGTGCGAAACTGAAATTAAGAAAGAATATTCTTTGTTGGGGCAACCATCTATTAAAAATAAAACGTTGTGAGGGTGACTTGACTTATTAAGTAAGTGATACAATTAAGGACGAAATATAAACGAAACTAATTAATTCTTAACCTGGAACTTTTTGGTGAACAATCTCCTTAAATAATGACTGAATCTAAAAAGCATCATATCAGACATTTATTCAGAAAAGATTCAGGATCTGAATCAACTACTCCAACTCCTGTATCATCTCATAAGGAGAAGAAAGACTCGTCATTTACTAAATTATTTCATCATAATAATGCAAGTGTTGCACCAGAATCTGAAAGATTATCAAGAACTCCATCGGTACTTTCAATTAGGAGACATGATTCATTTAAAGATGATAAGAAACCAGGGATCAAATTATCCAAGGAAGAAACCATGGCTAAGTTACAACATTTGAATGAAAAGAATCATAAGCATTATTTGGCAAATGAAAGGAATGGTCAAGCTCATGGTGATCAACCTTCTAATAGTAGACATGGTACAAATCATGAAAAAATTGTTTATAACCCATTCGGATTGAATAAAGATTTAGTTGATGACAAACCAAAAGACTCAAGTTTTTATATGACCAACTATGATAGTGGTAGAATCTTATCAAACCCAGTTGCAGATCCTAATGATTATTTACCATCGGATTTACAAGAAGATCATATTAATTTATTTGATGACTTTGAAATTGATACCCATGAGAAAAAATTAGGTGATGGAGGTTCATCAGATGTCAGAATCATTTGGTTGGCTGCCAATAAAAGAAAATTATTTGCATTGAAAAGATTTACATTGCTTGAGAAAGAAACTGATGAAGACTTTTATAAAAGAGCTATAAAAGAATATGTTATAAGTAAAAAAGCTAAAAGTCGACATGTTATTAATACTTTAAGTTTAGTTAGAATTCAAAGTTTGAATACTTTAAACCGTGGTTGGGGTTTTGTTTTGGAGTTATGTGTTGGAGGTGATTTGTTCAATTTGATTACTAAACCTGGTTGGAAAAGATCTGCATTACCTGAAAGATATTGCATTTTCAAGCAAGTATGCTATGGATTGAAATACTTACATGAACAAGATATTGTCCATAAAGACTTAAAACCTGAAAACGTTTTAATTGATCATAATGGGATCGCTAAATTATGTGATTTTGGAGTTAGTGATTGGGGACATGAAACTCCTGGTGATTTTGAGTCTCCGATTAAATATAGTTCTGCATACGTTGGGTCGCCACCTTATTCACCACCTGAAGTGATGAAAATTAAAGAAATGAGCCATTCAGAAATTAAACATCAAAACTATAATTATGATCCTTTCAAAATGGATTGCTGGGGTTTAGGTATGTTACTATTCGTTATTGTATATGGTGGTGTTCCATTTAATGCTGCCACTACTGAAGATCATGGGTTCAGAGAGTATAAATTTAATCATCATAGATTTTGCTCAACTAATGCTAATTTTAAAAATAATGTTGATTACAATAGAGGGCCAGGTTCAGAATTTAAATGGGCATCCCAATTTCAAAGTTCAGGAGCTGCTAGAGTAGCATGGAAATTATGTGACCCATCAACTGAATACAGATACGATCTTGAATTGTTGTTCAAAGATCCTTGGTTTACTAGTTTGGAAATGTGTCTTTTTGAAGATGAAGATCAATCTGTTAATGGGGTGATTTATCCTAGTAATTCCGGAACTCAATCATCATTCCATTATAGTTCAAGCAGTCATTCTGCTAATAATTCAAATCCGCCATCAAGATCCACTTCCAAACAAACTAGAACTAATTCCAATGATGAAGAATTTCATCAAAACTTTAAGAGTATGTTGGACTTGGCCGATGTTAAAAAAGTAGTGAAACATGAAGATGGGGAAACTGATAATGAGTCGATCAAATCCGCATCATCTTTAACGCCATTAAAATTAAACAATCCAAGTAAAGATGTCAAAGATTCTAAAGAAGCTAAAGAAGAGAAAGATTGTTGTGAATGTGAAGAATCTAAACCTAAAAAGACAAGATCAATGTTGGATGTTAATTTACCAAGTGTAAAAGAGAACCAACAATTAGAAAACCCTGATTGTGGTTGTGAGTGTCATAAAGATCATAAACGTACGTTATCAAGTATATCTATGGATAGAAAGAATAGTGGACATTTTAACATTGATGAAAATTCTCGTAAACCTAGTTCGGTTTATCTTGATGTTGAAGAATTGAAAGAACCCGAAGATTTAGGAATCGACGAAAACGGTAATTGTAGATTAGGGTACAAGATTAAGAAACATCATCATTTAGAGATCAGTGGAGCTGCAATTTCTGGACAATTATCAAAGAGGAGGTAAAGTAGCACACCGAAGTTTAACTCATTGGAGTAGCTGATGTTATTAATCACTTGTAATTAATCACAATTACAACCTCTTCATCACATAACGAATAACGATAGATATACTAAATTTTTATATTATAGTGAATTTACATACATTATACGCTTAAGCTTCTAAAGAAACTCTTCCTTTTGGATTAGTAACTTTAACACCTAATTTCTTAGCTTTAGCAACAATTTCAACTCTATTTTTGGCACTAACATTGTGAGCAATTTCAGCAGCATAAGTTTTAGTATGCATTAATAAAACATCTAAATCTTTTAAGTTTTTAACTAAATAAGCTTTGTGACCTGATGGCATTAAGTATTTAGTTTTGTTGTTTGATCCATAACCGATATTTGGTTCAGAAATATTACCTCTGAATCTTCTTCTAACAACGGAATCAATACCTTTTTGCTTTCTCCAGTTTTCAGCAACTCTATGGTATCTATCAGAGTGATGTCTTTTGAATTTTTTAGTATGCTTTTTAACAATTTTTGGATGTGGTAATGAAGCAGCCATCTAAAATGTTAGTATTTGAGAGTAAGTGTGGATGGATATTGATATATTTAGGTTGGAATGATGATTGATGGGTCTTAGTAGTGAACGTATCATTGTGATACTTATATTCAAACCATTTTTCATGACTTTCCCTACTTTCATACATTATCTCATAGTCTAAGGTTGGTGATGGTTTCAAGGAGTATTCATCCTATATCATAATTAAATCTTCTTTATTTCTCCTGCATTATCTTCTAATGGTATTCTTTTGTTATATGATGATTCTACAACAATATCAATTATCCACTAATTTATTATTCAATATTAACATACTTTTACAATTGATGATTATAAAAAATTTTTCAATTTTCAGAGAAGTTTTTTCTCACTAGTAGTAGATGCAGACACGACTAACATAAGCGATGTTAGTGAGGCATTGGAATTGTTAGTGTGAGCGAGTGGGTGCGACACGTAAATAATCGCAGTCGTCGGTGCCCTATAAACAGGCACGTGAAATGTGTCAAAAAACAAAGAACACTAAGAGTATTTATTATGAAATGTAAACAAACTGAGGCGAGTGTCAGCTATGTGGAGGCTTGGATTAATTATAGTAAATGGTCTTTACACACTCTATTTTTGCGAATTAAGGATGTCAATACTGTAGTAGGATATTCTTCCTCTGTAGAGTTGTCGTATACGGCGTCTTGCTTATAGTAAGGCCATAAGGGTTACTTTTGATTTCTTTTATTCTTCAATCTTAACAAAATTGTTACAATTCATATCTCTACTGTTCCCGGGATTAAATTTCATCTTGATTTTAATTCAGTTGAATAACCTAAAATTCGCAAGCTGCAAAAATCACACCGCATAAATACGAATTGTAAATAGTCGCATTAACTGTTTATATAGCAACAAACATATATAATCAATAAACGAACCCAAGAAAGCCAAATCACCGATGGTTGATATAGCCGAAATACTACGACTGAAACGGTCATGGGTTCAAGAACTAAATAATTCAATTGTAATTTATTTTGTTAACTTTATAGTCATTTGGGTCGTTTTATGGTACATAATCTATAAGATATTTGGAATACATCTTGGATCTATAACTATAAACAATGGAATACTGTTCAATAACATTAGTATTGATATAAAAAAGTATAAGGTATCATTGAAGAGTTTTAGGTTTAGGTTGTGGGGCAATAGTAGGAAGCTTATACTAGATGGGTTAATCATAAATAAAGTAGACATAAAGAAAAAGAAGCATAACAAGCCGAAGAAAGACAAGAATCTAAATTTGAATGTATACCCAAAGAATAAAATTGGACAAGTCTTGGTGAAGTTTATCATATGTCATATTCCTAATATTGAACTTGAATTAAAGAACTTTGCTTATTATGAGAATGATATAGTTAGTAAAGTGTCATTTATGAAGTTTCTGTCTGTTACAAGGATATCACACAAAGTATCGACCAATCTTAAAGTAGAATTCAATTTATCAATTGCAGATATAATTATTCATGACATTCGTAAGAAACCTGATCATTTCCCACTTTTGTCCACCAGCACTATAACTTTCAATGTGAAGTTTATAATTAACTTACACAATGGTGTCATTAATACAATTGGAGTTAAATTATTCAATGATAGTTTCAAGTTATCGATATTCAAATTACTTAAACTTTATGTCAGAGAGATTGAAGCAATTTTTCATCCGTCTAGGTCGGATAAAAAGGACACTAACCTTCAAAAATTTAGTGATACGTTTATGGTATTGTACAACAGTATTGATCAGATTAATATCTTTATAGAGAACTTCAATATTCTAGAAATTCCATTCATTAAGAGTAAATCAAATCAAACGTTTAAACAGTATTTGGATAATTCGTTCCCTATAACATCGTTAGACCTTACTACCAAATCTATGAATTTGAATGTGTCTAAGTTATCATCCACATCAGCAGGGTTTCATGCCTTATTCTCATCCAACGATTTACCTATTAATATTCTTCATTCCATACAATCGTTTGTAGTTAATTATGGTGACTCTACGGAGGTTGCTGGGTACATTTCCAAACAAGTGAGTGAAATTGTGAATATTCCTAATTATTCAACGAATTTTAAAGGAAATTTGTTCCATAAATTATCCAAGGGGGAAGGGTTTAAGGATAGTATTATCGAGATGTTTTTATCATGTTCTAATCCGATAGTTGATTTGGATCTGATGATAATTCTGTCGGTGTTTTATAATTTGATGTTAGTGAGGAAATTTTTGATTTTCAAGAAGGTTTATGGAGTTTATAAGAGATTAGTTAATGAGGAGTTCAGTGATGATGAGCTGGGAGAACGTGAATTTGAATTTGGTGAATTCAACGGTACTTTCAATGATAAGGAACTCGATGAACCTAAAGACAAACAGATAGGGATCAAAGATAAATTCTGGTCGTATCTTAATGACTGCTACCCCAATCTCGATGTAAAATTCATAATCGAACAACCAAGAATCATTCTCAGACACTTAGATAACATTTCAGGATCTATCCAACTTCTTAACTTCCAATACGATTCACTAATGTTCCAGATCTTTACTCTTAACCAATCCTACGATTTGGACTGTCAAATATCACATCCTTCAATCACATACATTGAAAAATCACTTAATGATTACATACACCATGAGATTGTAGAAATCAAAAGCTTTAATACTAGAGTACAAATTCTTAATGATCTTAAAGTTAAAGTTGATTTGGAATTAAACAGGTTTGATATAAACTTATCGAATATTCTTGTACTTATTGGTATCAATAAGATCCTTAACGAGTTAACTGTATTGATAGAGGAGGATACAAAGTTGGGAAAAACCAATTCTTATCTAAACACTATGATCCAACGGTATAATAAAGTGATATCCAAGACCAAATATCAGACTAAAGGCAAGGAAAGCAAGACTGAAGGGATCCCTGAATGGTTGATGGAAGTGAAGTTCAGGTTGTATGATATGAACTTTAAGTTTGGGTCTAGGTCCATACTCATCCCACCCGAAGAGTTAGAGAGTATAGAAATCAATGATTTTATTGATGGATATGATTTGAGAAAGGTTTGTGTGAGCTTAGAAGAGTTTAGTTGGGAATACAATGGGCCAGAGACAAAGAGTGTAGATAGTGCGAATACTACTACAATTGGCACCAATTCTAGTACTAATTCTAGTATTTCTAGTGTGAAATCAAGCAATTCCACTGATACATTAACCAATAGTTCATGGAGGAACGATATAAAGTTGAAATCATTAGAGTTTGGAGTGGAAGATTCTAAGTATCATAAAGTTCTTGAGCTTCCTACGATAGAGACAAGTATCACTGACAATCACAAAATCATCATTAGTTCGGTTATTAACCAACTCAAAGGAAATATTGACTCCTATAAGATCTTCATTATCATTGGAGCAGTTTATATAATTCGTCAAAACATTATTAACCCCATACTCTTGATCAAGAGTAAGTTTAAGAAGGATATTGAGAAAACTAACAACGGTTCGAATCTGACCAAAACCAAACTCAAAAACGTTTCTGTTGATTTAAAGATCAAGAAAACTGATTTAATAGTCACTCTCCACCAGAATTATAAGCTTAAACTTGATGGGTACCAGACCAAATTTAGTTACAAGGACAATGAAATCAAGTTGTATAATAAATTTCTTAGGCTTTTAACCCTTTCCCCCACATTAGATAACTATTGGACCAGAATCGTTTGCATTGATGATATAAACTTTGCCGTCAATACTAACAAACCTAAAGATTTATTGGTGGTTAGTGAGATTATCAAAATCGTTCAACCTCATAAGTATGTGATTTATAAACTTTTTGATAATCTATCTATTACTATAAAGATCGTTAAACATTTGGTGAAAATCCTTGCACATAAAGATACAAACACGCTTGTGATCCATCCAAGTGAAAGTGTGCCTAAAACGATTCCTAACATCAAATTCAAGTCATCAAGAGTGTTGTTCAATATGGAAGATGATCCATTTGAAAGTCAATTGAATATGATCTTCCAATTAGGGAAAACCGAACAAATGAAACGGTTGGATCATTATCAAGTTTTTCAAGACACTAGTCAGCATAAGTCCTTAACTGTTGAAGAACTCAGGCAGAAACAAGAGGAAATGGAAGATATGTTACTGAGATCATGGATCAGAAAGGTCAGGTGTTACAAGAAAGAACTCAATGATGAACTTGTAAAGAACAAGAAGTTTTTATTTGGTAACGAATCAAGATTGGAGAGTAAGTTCCAACAAGGAATCCAACCATTTCCGATCTTTGCACCTTTATTATCAGTAATGATGGATGATTTGGATTTGACTATAACTCCTCCAAAATTTGATCTATCAGACTTGCCCGACTTTTTATACGATATAGGACAAGGACTCCCTAAGGATAGTCGATGGTCATTGATTCTCCCCACTTTCATAAGCTTAAACCTTGGAGAATTGAGGATCCACTTAAGAGATTATCCTTTACCGTTACTTTTCGTGCCTAGAAGTAAAACTGCGTCTGTGAAAATGTCAGGGCATTTGGTTATAGGAGAGAACCTCGTAACTGGAATAGAGCATATTCGTAAATTAGCCTGTAGCCTTGCCGGACCTGAACATGAAGGTAAGTACTATAATCTCGAGATTGAAAAGACGTTGGCTACTGTTAAACTTTACCACGATCTTCATGTTGATTTCAGTTCCAACCTGCCATCACGGTTCGTCTGGGGACAATCATACCAGTTTGGAATCCAGCAGATCATGTTAAACTTTGATCAGTTCTCTAAACCACCCATTGATCCCTCAACTAAGCTTGGTTTCTGGGATAAATTAAGATTAGTCATGCATGGAAAGTTTGCGATCAAGTGTAATAACGGACCATTGGAAGTAGCGTTTAAAGGATCAACTGATCCCTACGATGTGTTCAATGAAGGTTCAGGGTTTATTCTTCGGTTCAAAGATAATGTGGTATGGACTATCAATGAGAATGATGACTCACGACATTTCTGTAATGTTAAAAGTGATAAGGTTAATTTCTATATTCCTAATTACTTAGCAGCTCCTTTAGTTAGTTGGTGTAGAGAGAGTAACAAGCCCACATTTTTGCCGAAATCTAAGAATTTTATTACCTCATGCTATGGGTACTATCTTAATGATGAGAATTATAGTGGGAGAGGAAGGAGTGACATATTTGAGAAGAAGGTTGTTAGTTTGAGTGGGGGTGTCAATTTTAAGGTTGGCTTTGTTTTGGAACGAACGCCTCTGCCTCTGGACGAGGGAGATTCAGATACGAAAGAGGCGGGAGCTGATGAAGATGAGGACCACGATGACGGCGATAAGGACGGTAAACAATCCAAAGACGAAAAAGAGGAGAATTACAAGACAGAAGAGTGCAAACCACATTATGAGATCAACCTCTACAACCCAGAGTTCACCAAAAAAGACCACGATTCCTATAAAGGATTCAGGTCTGATTATATAAATATGATGATTTGTTTGGATGCAAATTACAACGAAAGTTACAACACCATACATTTCTCACCAGCCGTGTTTAGACACTTTTTCAAATGGTGGAAGTTATTTTCAGGAAACACCCAATTACCAATTAGGAAAGGAAAGATCTTCAATTCACCGAAGAAGGCCAGTAAATTCTCACAGTATTTAGTCAGTAATCGGTTCAAGTTCAATTTGGATTCATTATTCTTATCCCATGTGTATAGAGACGATCACTTAGATGGAATGGGTGAGGAAGAAAATGAGGAAGATAGTGCTGAAGAAGATAATGATGAACTCGACTCTATACAATGTTATGGGTTAAGAAGTAAGATGAATAACTTTATAGTTGACCTTCATCAACGTAAAGAAGAAAGAATATCAATCAATGAGAACCTTAGTAGGAATGAACGAGTCAAAAAGATGAACTTCCATATCGGGGATATTCATTTAGATGGAATAGATCTCAGGGTTCTTAGTGCTAAGTTTGATTATAATGTTTATAAGAATCAGGATAATCATAAGATAGACTTTAAGGATCCTAAGAACTTCAAATTCAAAATTTTTGATAATGATAAACAATGGTTTGACATTGAGGATTATGAAGATGCGTTTATGCCATCTTTAACTAATTGCAAGCGAGATGTGGCCATATATCCATTGTTGTATACGGAAAGTTTTTCTTATTTAAGGGACACCGAAGTGGATGGACGATTTAAGGAAATTGATTTGTTCTTTGATAATAATGATATTATTGAGTTACTGAAAAAAGGCTTCAAGACTCGTAGAGATGTGATTGATTCTAGAATCAAACAGTTGAAGCAATTGGGCGAGGATGATGATATCAAAAAGAGATTGGAAGTTTTAGCAAGGGAAAAGAAATTGCTTAAACAAGAACAAGACAGTTTTATCAACCAAGACCGGAGAATGTCAGTATCAAATCAAGAAGCTAAGTTCCATAACAAGTTTGTAATTCTTCATATGTTATTCAAGTGGAATAATAATAATAGGGACTTGTTACTCAAATATCTTCATTATATGAGATCTCAGACCCTGTTAGTACGGTACCTTTCATTTGAAAGTATAAGCGTACTTGAAGAGATTGTGAATAGAAGCGGACTCGACCAAGCATCTGAGTTTTCTTCTATTCTTAGGGACAAGAAGGTCCATGGACAAAGGGAGAGTAATTGTCAGGAACGACTTGATAATTTCGATAATATTTTAAGCAAAGTGGGCGAATCAGAGAACTTAACTCTGGATTTCCTTATTGAGATCATATCACCCCAAATCCAATTACAGAGTGAGGAATTTAATGATTCGATAATCATCATGAGTACGCCAAAGATCAATGCCAAGATTTACTCCGTTTACGAAAAGAACAAAGATAGACTAGTTCTTGATATTGATGAGCTAGAGAACCGGTATGGAGTGTTATTAGAGAATACCAATGCCCTAGTTTTCCAGAAAGACAAGGTAGAGAATAATATCTTTGATGAGTTCTGTTATGGATCGGCCACAAACTGGCCACCATGGTTAGGATTTGAAGTTTGTAAGGATGGAAGACTAGCAGGAAAAGAAAATTTAATCATTGAGAATTTCTTAGGAATGGTGACGTATATCCAACAAAAGCCTCTAGGAAAGAACCTTAGAGTGGATGATGATGATGATGAAAAACAGTTAGAGAGTACGCTTCAAAAACTTAGAGTGGATATCCCCAAGATTGTCGTGAGTTCCACATCTTCTCAGTATTACACCCTTTACCTTATAATTATGGACTTGCTTATTTATACAGAACCAAGTAACAAACTTTATTTGGAGAAGTTAGAGAAGCTTAAGTTTTCCATTGATTTCGAGGATATTGGAGCTCTCTATCAACGGATTAAAACACTTCATTCTTACCAAAGAGTTATTGAGTTTATGAGCCGGAATTATAAGTTTCGTCAAGCTATGCTTAGCAATGATGATTTGAATGATTATTTGTCGATCAAATCTTTACAGCATGAAATCACCACAGAGATCAATCTCCTTATGCACTCTGTATTGACAGGGAACTTCCAGGCAGATACGTCTAAATTACCTAAAGCTGAATGGATCATTAATACTGATGAAATCATTCTTCATATGTTAGAAGACGACAGAACCCCAATCATTGATATTGCTATGGCACAAGGAAAGTTCCATAGAACTGTAAATGAGGATGATTCCAATATCAACCGTGTTGAAGTTATGATGATGCAAGGGTTCAATTTGTTGGAAAACGCTCGTTTCCCTGCGTTTTTAGAACCTCTACAATCGTCCACTGATGGAGACAATTTGCTCACTGTTGATTGGTCGATGTATAAGGATGTAGGGGGCATTAAGTTGATCGACAATTTTGAGATCAACTCCAAGCCTTTGAGTTTAAGAATGGATCAAAAAACCGGGAAGAAATTAATGAATTATATTTTCAAAACTGACTTGGAGAATATTGATGAAAGCCCTTTGTTGGATTATGATGATGATGAAGAAGAAAGGGTGGAAGAAGTTGAATCGGATCATGGACAAGAGGAATCTGAAGATAACGAGTCAGATAATGACTCAGAATCGGAAAATTATGGAGTAAGATTCGATAGAAAATCATATAAGAAGTCCCATACTTCAACAGAACAGGAATATGAACAGCAAGTCGAAGATATGGTATACCGGTCTAAGAAGTATATATCCATTAATCATTTGAAAATTAATCCTGTATCATTGTCGGTATCACTTAAACTTAAAGGTGGGTACAAACGACTTTTAAATGTCACCGACTTCAAGTTTGTTTTACCGGAGGTAAAGATTCAGAAGAGAATTGTTTCGGTGTTGGAGTTGACGATGATGTTGAAGAAGTTGATGTTGAGAGCGATTATGGGACATATGGGGGGATTGCTAAAGAATAAGATGACGGTAAGTAAGGCCAAGAGGGTGGTTAGTAAGCCGTTGAGGCCGTTAAAAAGGTATGCTCAGTTTACACTGATTAATGAATTACGTGACGAAACAAACTCCTAAAGAGCATGACCAGTTAAGGATAAGTTAAGTGCTACAAATTAGTGAAAGCAAAAGTTATCGGAACGTTATGATTAGATTTACTATAAACAGTCTTAGATACACCGAGTATTATAACTCGTATATGTAAATTATGTATAATAAATGATATTAGAAGTTAAAGTCTAGAATTCTAGGATATGTACACGAATCACGGAGCCGGACCCGGTTGAAGGTTGTCTGGTGAAGCTCAAGAAGGTCTTTTCCAAATCTTTTAGCAGTATATTTGGGTGTCATTGATCTGGTCGAGATTTGGTCGAAACTAGGTCGAGATGGTATTAATAGTACAGTGTGTGGTGCTAGGGATAAAAGTCGCACTGACAACTTTCCACTTGATGCGAAAGGCTGGCTATATATGCTGCCTCTTGACCTCCCCATTAACCTGCTTTTTCTTTCTCTTCCTCCCATCATCTTCATCATCTGACCCATCTTCCCTTCTTGTAAACCCATCTTGACTCTGGCCGATAGCTAAATCTGCCTTATCAACCCCTGGTAATCCATTTTGGTGCAGCCTTTCAAAATCTAACGCTTTCAGCAATAACTGTGGATCTATTGGTTTTATAATACTAGGAGCCTGTCCTATCATTGGATCAAGCAATCCATTGGGTAGCGGCTTAGGGGCTGGGATATTATGCTTTCCGGGTAAATCTGCTATATGCTTTTTATAAGATTTTCTTAATCTAACTTTCTTACTACCATCTCTATTAGTTCTAGCTAATCCATCAGCTACAGGCTCTAATCCATATAATTTGAGTAAATTTCTAGTAGGCGATGGTTCCACCGCTTGATATTTTTCTATTGTTAGTACTTCTCTCAATATTTAGATGATTGTACATACTTTGTCTGTCTATTAAATATATATCACTCAGAGTGTCCATTGTCAGTTTCAAGCCGCGCTTTGATAAGGATGTTTAAAGGAAATTCAATATATGAATCTATTAGTTTATCATCAACAGTTCCAAGGTCTGATAGGGCAAGTGATGAGGAATTGGATCCTGCTGAGTTTTTGTCACCTGAGTCTCCGGAGTTATTAGCTCAGGATTTAAATCGACCAGTTTCTCCAGATCCATCAAAGTTAAACGTATCACAACCACAAACCCAATTACATTCACAACACCAACCACCTACACAACCACATATACAAACACAACCACATATACAGCCTTCTCAATCGCAAACGCCCACAATCCAATCCAATTCGTTCTTTTCGGAACACAAATCCAAATCTCATACACCTGTATACACTTCAAATGAAACATTTAAACTTAACAACTCCACCGAATCCTTACTGACACAAACCTCAGATTCCCTTTGTAGTGTCCCTACTACAAACGAGTCACCTATCAAGTTCCTCCATGAAAACTTCAACAGTTTAACTACCAGTCTTTATAATAATATAAAAGCGCATAAATTAGCACTTGAAAACGGTAGTGATAACCTTAATAAGATCCGTCATACTATCAGTGAAATATTCCATCAATTGTCGGAGAACCAGTATGCCTTGCATGAGCTTTACGATAAAGAATCGACTCATAACCTCAGTATGTGCAAGAGGTTTAGGAAATGGGACGATAAACGTACGAGGCTCTTACAGAAGATTCAATCAATAAAAAGTGCTGATAATGAGTATGGTATAAAGCTTGGAAAGTTACTTGATGATAATCGGAGTTTAGACCAGGAGATCAACGAACTTGAAGTGAAATTAATGAACTTAAGAGCCAAGAAGAAGTTGTTAAGTAACGAAATTGATGATACCACTTCAGTGCTTGAAAGCAGAACTTCAAGGTTTGTAAAGGCGTTTCAGGAATTAGATAAGAAGGGGGAGTTGGTGATTTTGGATACATTACAACTGAATGGATTGAATGAGATCAAGGCTAAAGAGATGATTAAATTGAGTCCAGTCAATGTCAGTTTTGCTGATTTTTACCAGAAGACTACGAGAAAGGATATAAGAGAGAGAGAGGATATTAAGGTACATACAAACGATGCCAGAAAGAATAGTACTAACATAGGAACACAATCATATGAACCAATAGGTACGCAACCATATGAACCAATAGGAACACAATTGTATGAGCCAAAGGCTACACAACCAGCCAAATCAATGGGTACACAAGCATATGTTCCAGACCTTGAACCCGGTGAAAGTATAGTTGGTGCCAAACCTTACATCCCTACCACCACTTCTACCAGTAGTGATCCCTACGACAAAGGGTTCAACAAAGGATTCCAAACGTCAGAGAAAGTCAAACACCAATTAACGCACATTTATGAAACTTATATTAAACCCTTACTTGATCAAAACGACTCCACTATTCCCAACATTGATGACGTAACCAATACTATCCTGTCCAAAATCAACTTAGACCCAATCCTTTCATTCTTAGAAACGAAAGTCGAAGCGTATCTTGAATTATCGAACAAAACTGGACATATGTCGACAGTTTTCCATAGGTACGGAACTGTATGGCGAGATACGTGTTTATTACTTGAATCAAGAGAATCAGAACTCCAAGACAGTTTAATCCATAAAAATCCTGAGTCTTTGATCACTAACATTATAACCAAATCATTGAATGATCTATTGGAAACACTCAGTCATGTATCGAATGATGAGAGTCTATTACACTTGGTGGAGAACGAAGCGAGTGTTCTTCTCAGTGCCCTTTCTATGACAAATGGTGAACCACAAAAGCAACAGTATGAATTAAAGTTCAAACGTAAAGGGTGTTTCAGTGTTGCACTGACCTCAAGACCACAAATGAAGTTTATAAATTCGGAGTCAGATTATTTATATAATGTCAGTAGTAATGCTATAGAACATAGGATGGTGAAAGAGGTTCCACCAGAGAAGGAACCTAAGGTTGCTCCGGTCACCATCAACAAGTTAAAGGGGGAGTAACCACCAGAACCTGTATAGAGAATAATCAACAGAGGTATAGATAGATAATTAATGCATATATTAAAATTTTCTTTTCCTTTGGATAAAGATGCTACTTTTCTTTGGTCTAGGTGGAAGTTCACCGGATCTTTTAGGTACTGGGGCGGGCTTATCGGTGGCTCCTGGTGTAGAAGAACCAGATGGGACGCTGGGTATTACTGGAGGACTAGTTGTAGAAGGTTTGGATGGGAGGTTTGGATTTGGAGGAAGTGTACCTGATTTAGCAGGCAATGAGCCTGATTTGGTAGGAATTGGATTGGTTTCTTTAGAAGGTTTAGGCTTCTTATTAGGTTCATTTGAGTGTTCAATTGATCTTTTTTCTGATTTTACAGGAACGATTTCAGGGAGATTTTCCAACTTTTCTGATGCCTTTTGAATCTTGTCAGGAACTTTTTGAGGTCTTTGGATCTTTTCAGAATTCTTTTGAACCTTTTGTGGGGGTCTTGAATTAAGATTTAATTTGTCTGAAGACTCAGTTAAAAGCCCCCTAGCCTCAGCGTCGTTAATTAAATCCTTCCATGTTTTATTTCGTTTTAAAGAACTAGCATTCCCCAAAACCCATAACGTAGACTTGGCACGAGTCAAAGCCACATTCATACGACGCACATCACTTAAGAACCCAACCCCTCCAGCTTCGTTAGCTCTAACACAGGACATGATGATAATATCCTTCTCTTGACCTTGGAACCCATCCACCGTATTGAAATCGATTTCATTCAATATAAGTGATCCAAACTTACTTGTAAATACTTGCTTAAGAACACGAATTTGTTCCTTATATGGTGAAATGATTCCTATCTTTCCGGGAAACTCTTTTGTAGGTAAAATGTTCATGATTTTCTCTACCAACTCTAATGCCACATTGGCTTCTCTACTGTTGAACAAAGACTTTGACCGTTCATTCTGTTGATGTGATCCACCGATATTAAAGAACCTATACGGACTTAAGATATCGTTATGCCAAAGTCTTTGATTGTCTTTTAATGTATTATCACCATCCTTTAACCTACCATCATAAAACTCTTTACTGGGGAATTGGGAAATGTATGGATGCATACGGTACTGAACATCTAACAAGTAAACTGATTCCGGGTTCAGTTTCTGAATTCTAACGAATAAACTTTGATCGTACTGTAAACTAGCTGCAGTTTGGGAGATAACAGTTGGGGGTAACTGGTTAGGATCTCCGACCATTATACACTGATGACACCCATACCTTAATGGAACAATTGATGATAATTCCACACACTGACAAGCTTCATCGATGACGACCTTATTGAATTTCATATATAAACTAGCTAAGAAATCATGAGCTGATCCTGAAAGGGTTGAACAAATGATTTGGGCATCTTCGAGGATCTTTGCCTGAGCGTTCCTCCTTTCAATTTCTCTGGTACGGTAATTAACATTGGCCTGCTCACGTTGTTGGTCTAATTTTTGTGAAAGCAAGTGTCTACGTTTAGTTATGTCCCTGATCAGATTTTCAATATTCTCTAACTCCTTACTGCTGTTAGCTTCGTTCTTGAGTGCTATTAACTTGTTACGTTCATTAGTAAGACGAGAATGTTCTTCTTTAGTTGATTTGTCAATAGATGTGGCCTCAGGAGCCGATAATGCTAACTGTCTTTCGACCAACTCTTCCAAAGTACAATCTTTGACGGCAGAATTCACAGCATCACTTCTTCCTAGCCTTACGACTCTTGGTATAACCATTTGTCCCGAACTATTCAACACCCCGTTTTTGATTCTTAACACTAACTCATCTACAGCTGCATTACTGGGGGCACAAATCAAAATTTTATCATCTGTTTTACGTTTCTCTTTGACAATGTTAATGGCGGATTTATCCTTTTCTTCTTGAAGATTATACCCAATGATCCCAAGAATGGTTTTAGTTTTACCTGTCCCTGGGGGCCCTTGAATTAATGAGAACCCTTTAGAATCTTGTGTCCCTAAAATGGCAGTAGCTTGTGAGGCATTCACTTTAAATGTATTCATAGCTTGTTGGATTTTATGTTGAGGAATAGTGGAAGGAGTTACGGCCTTAGAAGCCAAAATGTCATCACACAAGTCGTAGTACTTTAAACCCTTTAATGACGAATATTCTCTTTCTACAGTTATCATAGGCATAACTTTCATACCATTGATCAATGCTCCATGAGTAAGATGTTTCAACATTGGCCCATTGGATGAGATTCTAAGCGTGACATCAGCTACGTCAGCATTGGCCGACTTTATATCCTTGACCTTTGCCAACGTAGTAACAGCACCAGGGATTTGAAACTCAACTGATTGCTTGGCAGTGTTTGACACCACAATCAAATCAGTATCTGTCAACTTTATATCATTGAGAACTTTCTTCTCAATGGAACAACTAAGATCAAAGAACCCGTCAGTCAATGTTCTTCTGCCGATGAACAATTGAAATACTTTCTCTTGTTGACGCTCTTTACAAGATTGGATTTGCGACCAGGTTTCTAATAACAATAAAGGTTCTGCAGTCTTAGTATAATCATTGACATCGTTATAGAAGTTTTTTGTGGCTTCAGGTCTGAAGATGCTTTGATCAAATTCTGTGGATGAATAATTCCAGCTCAAAACAGTTTGGTAAAGGCTTCTGACATCGACATTTAGACGTTGTTCCATTCTTTGTTGCTCAATGATCTGAGGATCGACTTCAGGGATAATAGCCTTTTTGATAGGACGACCATAAATGTCGACTTGAATAGCCTTGGATGGCTTTTTGGCCTTAAGGAACAAATCTGACGAATCAACTTCATCATCTCCTGACTTATACATATCTTGCATTCTCCTTCTTGCTTCTTCAAGAGACTTTACTTCAGTAGCACCGGAAGCTTTGGTCTTGGGGTTGAAACCTGGTGCCCTAGCTGGAGCTGGAGCTTTTGATGGAACTGTTGGTTTACGATTATTGTTTATCATTGACCTGGCTATATCTAACTGTGATAGTGGTTTTTCTTTCTTTGGGACCACAGGCTTGGATGACGTTGTAAATGATGTGATCTTTGGCTGAGCTCCTGGTTTACTGGAATTAGTAGTAGGGGGAGGAGACGGAATCTTTTCAGCCTGAATTTCTTCTAAAACTTCATTGACTAATAAATCATCAATTTCTCTCACTTTTTTGAAAATTGACGCTGTTTGTGATTCAGTCAATTTATTATTGAACCTCTTGACTCTTAACGAGTACTTCACCAACGCCACTAGTAATTCTCTATCCACAGTCACATCATTACTTTCGGCCAAGTCTAAACCTTTAAATACTAACTCAATACACGATTTCAATAAACTTGGATCACTTAATCGTAACCATACAACTATGGAACTAAATACATTCATAATTTTGTGGATAAACTCTTTCGATTGACCATCTACTACATCCATAAAGATCCCATAACTGTCCAACAATAAATGACTCAAATCAAGAGTATCTCTGGTAAACTCCACTAGTTCATTGGAATAGTAAACCCCAGCCCATTGTAATGTTTTACGATATAACAGAACCATAAATTTCCAACATGTATCCCATAATTCTATAAGCAATTGCTGTTCACTATGATTAGGCTTATAGGCTATAAGAATTCCATTTGTGTCGCTTAAGATCTTGATTATATCCATAATAAACCTAACAGTTTTGGGAATTGGTTCGTAGGCTTCAAGGTGAATAAGTTTCTTCATAACATCAATTATTCCATTCAATCCATTTCCCAATGAGTATTGCAAGAGTTTACTTAACCCTTCGAAACGTCCTTCCATGTCAAAGATTTGATAAACGATGTCCAAGGTTGTTTGGGATAATGAGCTAGTAAATAAACAAGACCAGAACCCCTTCAGAGAAGATGACAGTGTGAATATTTCAAACAATTTGGCAGGTTCTAACATTGATATTTTCTCTAACACTGAATTAAGGGATCTACTGAATGACTTTACTTGATCATTATGAGTTTTGAAATATGCTTTCAATTGCTTATCTTGATCATTATAGGTTTGAGGAATAAAGTTAATGACAGTACATGCTTTAACAAATTTTTCGAATAAATCGCCAAGGTCTTGTTTAGCAAAGTCGAGTTTAACAATTTCTGACCAAAGTAATGGGAATGAGTCGGAAACAGTTGGAGATTTCTTTCTCGATAAATTGAATGAGTTTGTAGAAAGAATCGATAAATCGAATGACAAGGAAGTATTAATGATATTAATACAATTAGCATTACCTTGTTCGGCATGTTCGACAACCATAGATGAATAATTATCAATGATGGCTCGTAAGTCTCTGAACTTGACAATATCATCCTCATTAGCGAAAATGAATGTGGAATTGAGGATTTGAAAGATTGGTGATAAATTTACAGTGATCTTATGATGACTGGCAATAGTAAGGTAGTAATTAGATACTCTGATGCAGCAAATTATTTTATCTTTTTCCGTCAAAGATTTCCACATGACCAGCACCCACTTGATAAGGGCATCATTCTGAAGCTTTGTCAAGTATAATTTAAGATTATTATTGTTAAAGATCATATCCAAGTACCCCACAAACAGGATATCAGACAACCTCCAAAACTCGGTTCCGTAGTACTTAAGTAAGGTGTCAAAAAACACGAGGCCATTAGCAAGAGGTGGACCAACATTAGCCACGAGGTGATTTCTGAAAACCCTCAATAATCCGAAATAACGAACTTTATCAAATGGTGACACAATGTCAATGTCCTTAGGTATATCGAAAACTTTGAGGAACTGATTCTGATAATAATCAAGAATATATGTGCAGTTTTTCCAAAAGAGGGAAGCATTATTATCGGAGTAAAAGTTTTGTTTTTGAATATTATAAAGATGTTGGGAGAATTCCAAAGCATTGCTGACTTTTAAGTTTTCATTTTCTTTAGGGGTCAACAGCCTTACTTTTTTCACTGCCAAATCTCTTAAATTCAAATCTTCATCAAATAATAACGCTATCAACCCTGGTACCAACTTGTCCACCGTAAACTCTTTTTTGAACCATGATTTCAAACTTGAATCTCTTCGAAATATATCAGGGTCCTGTAAACACAATACCATGTACCTTGCATAGTTAGTTTCATTGATTTCTCTTTTAATAAACTCGACTTCCCAGTCAGTCATGGTATACATCACTTTTCTAACTCGATCTATAGGAACTTTTTTATCTACGGTAAACGTATAATATAAGTCAGATTTAGCTCTGTTAAATCCAATACTGCAATCTTCACAGTTAATTATACATTTCCTTGTGGCTTCTCTAGTCCAACTAATGTCAGTAGGTAAGGAAAAGAGAATAAGGGTATATTCTGCCATAGGGTAAAGGTAAGGATCACAGAACCAATGATGGTCAGTTTTATCTTTAAGGAACGAAAGACTGCCAACTAAAGCATTTCGTTGAAGCTCGTCGTTACTTATATCGGCTTTAGCACGTTCTAGGACGTGAATAAGGCCATTGTATCCTGGTGGTTCTTCAGTGTATTTAGGATACATGACGCGAGCTATCACAGAGCGAAGTCACAGAGCGATGCGATGTGAACGCGATGTGATGGCATTTACGTGAGATGGAATCCAAGGTGCACATTGTCACGTAATGTTAGACAGATACAGCAATCAATGTCTTAAAGAGCCACCAGAGTTGTTATCTAATAACCCCCTCGACCACAAATCATAGAGACTAAAGTAAGAACCTTCTCATATATTCCATGCATATCATTTCTCATTATCTAATCACTCTATCGTTAGTCGTGTCTACGGCGTAATAAAATAAGCACCTTCTAAGATTAAGGGTTTACTAGGATTAGACACCTACCAGATTTCATTTATAACCTTGCTCCTCTCGATTATCTTCGCTCGTTAGAGAAGGGTAACATCGATGTTAAGCACCCTCGACGCCTCGATCCAATCCTCTCCCGTCTCCCAACACCTCTTCATTATCATCAACCCCCTCGTCGCTAAAACGTTCCCCATTTCCGATAACCTCGTGAACCTCTCGCTAAACAATTTCTTCATTCCCTCATCTAAAGTGTCACAACCGGCACAGAACAAGCAAAAGATCGAACAGATCTCAGCTGATGATCCCAGGGCGATATTCGCCTCTAAAATTGTCCCTATTTCATTGGTCAATTCTTGTATAATAATCGATGATCTAGGTATTTGTAAGACTCTTCTATTTAAATTTAAAAGCCCCATATTGAAGAAAAACTTATTAGTACACCTCAATACAAAATCTTGTTTAACCATGGTCTTATACTTCTTAGTCTTCTTGGGATCATCAATAAACCCTCCTAACTTGTCAAGACGTTGTTGACGCCTTGCCTCACCTTGTTCATAAGCCTGTGTGAGCTTGAGTTTAATCTCCAAACCCCGGGTAATGTATTCTACAGGTAATTGATTCCGCTTACCATGCTGAAAATGATTATCAACTTTCCTAATAAGGAACACCAAATCTGCCAAGATCGGTAGGAATTGTAAATCAAATCCGGCAAGGTAATCGATATCTCTTTTAGGGTCCAGAACATCAACTGCACTTGTATAGTTGGAAATAGATTCTCCTAAATCATACTTATTCTCTTCCCAATTTAAGTAATATTGAGAGTTTTGAGTAGCACTTAAAGCACCGATAACATCAACATATGCAAACCATCTCATTAAAAAGAAAGCTATATCACTTTCCGTTCCTAAAGTAGAAGAAGAAATGGAATCAGGTGAATCTTTTGGTGAATCGTGTTTTGGTTTGATGGTCTTCCTGGCCTTAATGATTTGACCTGCCCCTAAAGTATGGGCTCTGTGACGATCGAAATTGTAGTTGTTCATTACTTCATAACACGATAATAAAAGGACGGTGGCTAACGTTCCATCCGAGGTGGCCTCCTCTTTATCGTTTAACATTTTAAGTAGTTGGCTACAACTCCGTGATACTAAATGATCTACAATCTCAGTAGGTGCAGCATTATGCGTTATCAGAGCCATTGATGTAGCAGCATATGCTAATATTGTAGTTAACACCGCAGGGTACTCCATTGCCATTTGTGGTAATAGAACCTTAAACGGGTTTTCCCTATAAATATGTTTGGGGGCAGGCACTAAATTATCAGCCGCTGTATTCACCCAAAAATGCATTAGTTGTCTATAATATGGGACTTGATTAAGAAGTTCAGGGTATGGAAGTAAAGATGGAGGAATAGTATCGAAATTTGGAGTTCCATCGGAAAATTCCTCTTCTTCTCTTTTGATTGGGTACTTGTTAAGGAACTGAAAGTCTAAAGGACTGTGTCTTATACTTCCCGGACTATGTCTCACACTTCCAGGACTGTATCTAAGATAAGCTTGACTCTTTTCTAGATCCATAGAGAAATCAAAATCGTTGATTTCCGGGGATTGGATGATTATTTCATTGTTGGGAGATTCCATATTATTAAGGAACCGATTGAAGATTTCGGAATTCTGAAGTCCAAATTGCATTCCTCCATCTGCTACATTCTCTAAGGCATTGGATAAACTTTCAATTCCGGGGATAGCATTGAGAAGGGAATTGAATGAGTTGGTTTTTTTATCAAATTCTGGGGTTAGGCCGGAACTTATGCCAGGGAAGTTATCAACATCTAGACCTTCAGTTTCTTCTTGACCTTGTCCTTGATTTTCCTGCACACTGATGTTCACTCCATTAATTCCATTCACCTCATTGATTTCATTATGCTCAAGATATTCAGATAATCTTGGAGAAAAGGCATCTTCTAACTTTGGTTCGATCTGGGATTGTATAGAATCATTCCTGGAAGGAACACCATTAGCCATGTTAACACTATCAACACTTCCTAATGGAATACTACCAAGAACACCAACTCTACTGGAACTATTACTCAATCCAAGACTATCACTACTACTGTCGAATTTCAAACTATAATCACTTTGAACCAGGTTCAGCTTACTTAGCGGTGTGCTGGCTTTATTAGTTACAAACTTTAAAGTTGATTTCTTCTTCTTCTTCTTCTCAGTATCTCCCGTAATAATGTTCTGAAATGGATTCTTTCGTTTACTAGCATCTTTATAAGGTCTACCACCCCAAGTTAATTTTATGGAATAATCGCAATCTGTGTTGGTCTTTATACAGTAGGAACATTTAGGTTTGGCTTCGTCACATTTGATCTTTAGCCGCTTACAATTATGACATCCTTTTCTGGACCTTTTGATAGGTTTACCTTCTACCGGCATAATGCGAGGGGGGTTAACTGAGCTTGGGCTGCGATAATGATTCTTCGAGGTCTGCGTGCATTTGCGAGCATTTGCGAGAGAATTGATAGTGAGTTAGAGATGATTTATTTATCTAGACATGTGAATTCATTTGTGTCTGTGAGTCGTATTTATCATTTTTTTTTTGTACCTTTTGCTGGCAACCTGTGTTTGTGGTTTGTGATTGTGGTTGCGGTTGATTTCTCTTGCAGTTACTTCAAGAATCTTCCATCTTCGCTTCGCTCAGTTTGAGTTCGCTTCGCTCAGTTTGAGGAAAGAAGTCCCCCCTCTTTCTTCTCCCTCTCTCTATCTACAAACCTCCTACCAAAAAGTACCCTCAACCCCTTCTCATACAATTTAAACAAGTATCCTGCTAATATCATTAACCCCCCTACAATCGTTCCTAATCTAGCTACAAACTGTATAAAAGGAAGTCTCTTTTCCTGAATGAGTAATTTGATAGGTTCAAAATCATACTTAAAATGAATTCCTGGTACTTGATTCGGTCTACCATTCTTCAACTTGGCCACAGTTTGATATTCCGTTAATGAATACTGATTTGTATCGATATACATTCCTAATTTCTCATATGCGGTTGGTACCACCTTAGCAAAGTACTTGTACAGTTGGAAATGTTCATTTGTGGTCTTACCAGTGAAATCTAAAGGATTATCAATCAAAGGGTAAAACGTCCCAAAGGAAAATTCGGATATGACATGGGAAAAGTTTAGTTGTTCTTGTGGTGTAAATTTTGCACGATCTCTATATCCAAAACCCTTAGCAGTTATATGAAAATCACCAGTGACTTGATTTACTGGAATTGATCCAAATATATGACAAGCTGGGGCTTTCTCATTGAATCTTTTACCTTGAATACTGTATTCTGCTCTGAGGTTTTCAGCCATAACATGATCTAAATCAGGAGTTTCATGATCATTGTTTTGGTTATTCATTACAAACATTGGTGGGACTTGAAATAAGATTCCTTCGAAATTAAGGAGTTCCCCTGCCAAAAAACGATCGTCGGTGATGTCTACGACATTTGTGTGGAGGAATTCACAAGGCATGGCTACTATCATATCTACATTGATTAATAAATCTGTTCGTATTTGATCGTCTACTATGAATTGATGGTCAACATATCCACCAAGAAATCCACCAATTTCTATCCAAATTATTCCGAGGGTGAGAAATGATGTTATTAGGGTGGAAAGGACTCCTCTTGCTGACCTCACGGTGTGTTGGGAGTCAACTTTAGGGAATGCATCGAAGGTTCTTACTTTGTCGGTGAAGGATTCCATACTCGAGATTCTCAACTTCTAACGTTAGTGAGATGTGCGAGAATGAGAACACCTAAGCGAGATCGCCGCACCATGTATTCCTATAAAAATCCTATAATGTCCACTTTCCGGGAAAACTTCTATGTAACTAGTGTTGAATCAGGCAAGTTAGGTTTCTGGTCTCCATGGTTCTCTTCCATACCTAAAACACTTCCTATACAACCTTCTTCTCCTAAAAATATAATCCAGATCTGGTACATTCTTGGCATTATCATAAATCCATCCCTCTGTCTCTCCCTCCTTCAAATGTATAGCGGAACTCATTAATGACCTGGTCTGTAAGAACTCCTTTGGATGCACATCAATGGCCCAGGTGTTTATATAACTCATTTCAAATTTCCAGTCTTTTGGAGGATGAACCTTAGAAAGATGATCAACTCCTGGTGGGGTCTTTCCACTAATTCTTAAATGATCTTTGATGCTAAAAAGACGTGGTGAAAAGTTGTATAATTCGTAACTTCCTCTGGTAGGTGATTTGTATTGTAATTCATAAATTTCTACGATTCTCACTTCAGGTTGGTCATCAACAATGATATCGTGTCTTTCAAAGAGTCCATCTTTGGCTTTAGGTCTGTCAGGCAATGGAGGTGTTACATCTCTTCTTGGTGGTAATTCTGGTCCTTTTTCTTCATCTTTCTGGTCCGTTTGATTCTTCCGTGGTGGTAACTCTGGTGCAGTCTCCTCTGCACTTGGTACAGATGGTCTCCTTCCCTTCTTTGGTTTAACAGCAAGAATATACTTCTTACTATTAGGATGGCAAATCAAAATAACCGTCCATCCTGATTGAATGAATATCAACCTCCATGGAATAAATTGTCCTAAGAAAATGATAACTGATGTAATTAACATGACTCCATAGAATATCAATGTGGACAATTTCTCATCCTTAAACCCAGCAATATCGTACCAGAACATTTCTCCTTTGTCCATCCCCTTTAAAACTTCAGTGGTAAGGTTCTGTAGGTCTCTCATGTTCATTAAAAGGTTCATTTGTTTCTTTATACGTTTATGATGATCTTTCTTTTCTTGAACTGCTTCTAACTCTTCTGGAGTGTTTGCTGGAGAAGATGATGTGGAAGAAGTGGTTGGAATCAAAGTTGAAGAATCTGATGATCTTGAACTAAACGGTCTCAATTTATAATCATTCTGATCAATTCTGTCCATAATCTCATCACTTATTAAATCATCTACAATACTGGTGGAAGAGCTATCACTTAGAAACTCCCAAATCGATTGTCCTCTTTTTTTGACTTTTATGAGTTCTGGAGTTTGCATAGGATGCCTGTATACATACCCAGGGATTAAAACACCAAACATTAAAAATACTAATGGGTATGCTAATACTAAATGGGGCCATAAACATATGGATGTGTATAGGAATAAGAAACACAAGGTTTTGGTGGGTTTTTTCCATGTTATTATATGAATGAGCCCATACTGAAGGGCAAAGAATCCTGTCATTTTCGAACTTAACTTCTTAAAATTCCCAATCAAGATTCTAAATGAAAGTCCTGGGGATTCTTTTCTACTACTATCATTAACTCGATGTTCGATCATTTCGCTTTCAATTGACCCGTCACTTATAGAATGTCTAACTAATCGTTCAAGTACTCTATCTGTAAAATGACTATTGGATTTTTGGTTCTGTTCTTCAGCACTTCCGGCCATTTCCTTAACAGCTTCTATCTCTTCCTCAGTATACTCAAAACTTGAATCATTTTTGTTGAGTTTGTCAATTCCCATACTTATGAACGCAGCAGCAGTTCCAGCTGCTAACCCACGATTTTTACCTTGATGTTCGTTAGCTAATTGGTTAGCTGACTCGTATGCTTTTTCAAGCATTCTAGTGGTTTTATCTTTATAAGACATGATTTACATGAGATTTTGCAATCCGCGGGGCTAACATGCGAGCGCTAAGCTTGTGATACACACTGCCTGATTGACTACCTGAAAGAAGTGACGGAAGTGATTCCTTATACGTTCATCCACTCAGATCTATTGATTGAGGTTTACATGGTCTGTCACTAACTTAAGAGCATCCTCTCTATCCTTTTTCAAGTAGAATTGCCAAAGATCTGTCAGATCATCTATGATTTATGGGGTATTACTATGCGAAATGTATGTATTCTACAAACTCCTCTAACTCAGTCAATATTTCTTCTTTTGCCGTCTAAACTGCATGGTTGAATTTATATTCTCTTAAATCATTACATTGTCCTTTTAAAATACAAATTTAAGGTAAAAACTGACCTTTTTAGACCCCCAAATTTCCTTACCCTACCAAGGTATGATATTTACTTAGGGAGATTTTTTACGCGTACCTTTTATACTTGGTAATATTCAATCTTAATGCTGTTATTTCCTTATCAACTATTATAGGCTGTCAAAATTCGACTCATATTGACAAGTTGATTATACATCGAAAATCAAACATTTGTAAGAGACCAGAGGTTGAATCACGTCAACTGTATGCTATTCTATTACTTCATGCCTTACTTACCTTGTTGTCAGCTTATATAAAGTCCTAGATCCAAATTACCGTCTACTTTGACCCATTTATCACTCCAACCACTTCTGCTTCACTCAGTTAGTCAAGAAGGGATCCAGTAAGAGTTCTCCTGCATCAGCTCTCTCTGCCGGATTCCATTTAAAGATCCTTCCTAAAAACCTCATAAACTCTCCCCCTACCTTAACATCTTCCTTACACGCCCTCAACTTCAACCTTACCTCCAAACTCTTAGAAGCCACCTTAAAAAGTTTCCTTGACTGTACAAAATTCGGGTTATTAGGTGAAGCATTGATCCTCATATTCAAGAATTGCATATTGATCTTGCCCTCCATATCGAAGAGTGTATAAAGTAAGGTCTTCTTAACTGACTTTTCATCAGGAACAACACCTTTCAAGGATGGATTAGTAGTATCATTAACATTACTTGGAGACTTTTGATCTCTAATTGATTTCATTAATTGAGCTCTTTGTTGAAGTATTAATGAAGAACTAGGACTACCGAACAATTCTAAAATCAATCCAATTTGTTCCAATTCGTTCTTACCTGGCAATAAAGCATCACCAGTGAACAATTCGGCTATTATACACCCCATTGACCAGATATCTATCATTTTATCATACTTTGCTCCAAGGATAATTTCAGGAGCTCTATAGAACCGTGATTGAATGTAAGTGTAAGATATTTCATTGGAGAAACACGAGGAACCAAAATCGACGATTTTAATAATAATTGACTCGTCGTTGATGTCATTTAAATCAAAATGTGATGGTAGTTTAATCATAATATTCTCAGGTTTGATATCACAATGAAGAACATTCTTTCCATGAATAAAGTCTAATCCAAGAAGTATCTTTCTCACAAACACCCTAAGAAGTGACAAACCTAACCCTTGGAACTTGATAATTTCTAACAAAGAATACAAATTAAGGGATAATGGCTCAGTCACTATACACATATGACCTCTGAAATGGAAATGTGTAAAGTATGTTAATACCGGGCAATTTTTGTTACCGTAATCTTTGATATAAGCATCACCTTCTGGCACATCAGAAACTTGGTTTAAATGTTTCAACATTTTGATTTCATATATGGCTTGTAAGGACCAGTTCAAATCATTCTTGATAATCTTTATAGCTACAATTTTATCGGTTCTTCCTTTATACTTTTTATCTACACATTTGACCACATTCCCAAACGCTCCGTTACCTAAAACTGACAAGATTTGATACCTATAGTTTATATGATCATGAGGAACAATCACATAGTTACCTGATTGATCATCGAATCCATAATTGTTACTATAATTTCTTATATTGATGTTCCTGGTTTTATCGTTTGATTTTGGAATAAAGTAAATATCTTTTCTTCTGAGGATTTCTCCTCTTTCATAGATATCAAGTGAGTTTTGTGTACTTTGATCATCCTGAAACTCTTGAGGAGGTTTTGGTTCGGTTTCATTGAACTCATCGTCAATCGTGTTCTCGAAAAGGTACGGATCTTCGTCATATATAATACGGTACAATTCCGCCAATGTTCGAACTTTCACTATTGGCTTTTCAATATCAAAAGTTGAAGTTCTTCTAGGTTTTGATTCTGGTTCTTTTCTGGCATTCTTCTTCGAATCATTGTATAATCTCGTGTAAACATCCGGCTGTAATTGGGACGATAAAGGCTGGGAAACGTACCGTTTTGGTGATTTTTTTTCATAATTGTTGGTGATATCCGATGGCTTGGGTATAGACAAAATTCTTCTTTGTTGTTGTGGAGTTTTGTTTTGTGGCTCCTTATAGGAAATGGTTCTTCTTGATGATTTACTTGGTGAATTCTTACTTGGTGAAACTGTATTAAAAGGATTACTTATCTTCCTTAACGATGAGGAAGTGTCTCTCATATAGGACAATTCTCGTACTGGCGTCTTATCATTCAATTGGGAAATCACCTTGGTCTTAACTGTCAGTAACGATTTATTGGCTATTCGTGATGGTGTTTTAGATATATGAAGACTGGGTATGTTAGTTGTAGAAACTGACTTGGAAATGGCCCTAGACTCAGCTCTTTTCGAAGTAGATAAGAATGGAAGTTTCGGTACTGTTATATCCTTTGATTTCCGTTTATCATCCAACGTATCTATATTTATTTTCGAAAGCCTGTCTTCAATTTTAGGAGTTTCAGCCATGGTTGTGCGAGACGATCTATTTACGATTTACACGTCTCACGCTCCACGTCTAATGAAACTAAAGCTATTCACCCAAAATCCTCAGTCACTCAAAGATAGTCTATCGCTTATAAACCGTAAAGAATTGATACTACGGTTTACTCATGACATTCTTTATGTGATATCGGTTCATAATGAAAGTATTGCCCAGGAACCTCAAATTTGGTGTAAGATCAAGATGGTATCTATCTTTGAGGATATCGAGTTACAAAGTATAAATGATAATATTATCCTGATTGAATTGAACGGGGAGTTGTTATTACAGACCCTTAGACATTTCGAAAAGGCTAATAGTATTGGGTTGAATTTACGACTCCAAAAGAAAGATTTGAATGGTAATGAAACCAATCTGTCAACTTCAAGAAACGCTACTTTGGCGATGTTTTATTCCCACATGAATGTCAATTCCAATACTATAAATCATACGTTCAAGGTACCTGTAAAGATATTGAAGACGAGCCATAGTTCAATGTTGATAAAAGAGCCAGAATTGACCAATGTTGACGTTTTACTTAATCTTCCTAATGCTTTTGTGACTACTTATAAACGTTTAGATAAGTTCAGATCATCAAATGATTTGGTCACGCTACGTGTAAGTAGACGCCATGGGGGGTTCTTAGGGTTTGTGCTACAGGAGGATAATAAATTTAAGGTAACTATAAGTTGGAATGAAAAATTGGATATACGTAAACCAAGACCCGAGACTGATTCTTTAAATACATTCAATAGTCGTGATACATCCCATGTGGATGATGATGATGAGTCGGAAGATAAAGAGATTACCATTAAGTTGAAGGATTGGAAAATGGCATCAAGGATCATCGGGAATTGTAAGACGATTATCTTGTTGTTGGCTAATGATGAGGCGTGTGTTTTGCATTGTTTGTTGGAGGATAATGATGATGTTGAGGTGGTATTTTTTATAGGAGGTGTGAAGATAAGGAACGACATTAATTGATCGAAGAGTGGTTTCTTATTCTACATGATTCATATAATTGATTTGTAAATAGCGTTGGGCATATCAGTAAATAGTGTATAATAGTGTGTAAATAAATGGCTGCAAACTGCGATGCATCATGTCTATGTAACCGCACATGTTTATCCTTTAATCCAAGACGCCCACGAATAAGAGTCCATTTTACTACCACTCATCACATTTTGCTTTATAATTGCTGTTAAGTATCTTCACGGAATCATACCATCGCCAAACCTTGGCCGAATCCGTAGATACTTATAATCGTGCGATGAGTCTCAATAAGCAACATCACTTTAGAAAACTTCCTCAAAATTCCAACATTTAGAGGAGCCTTGGAGGCTTTAAGCATCAATGGTTCCAGAGATTTGTATTGCTTAAAATGTAAAGAACTAACAGGGGAATTTCTTTATCAGAAACATCTTACAAAGAGCCCATTATTTGTGAATGTGATCAATAACGTTCCTGCAAGATATATCCTATTAAGGAATGATGAGATACAGGATATAAACAAACTCGGAGATGTAGTTAGTGTAAGGTGAAAGTGTTACTATATTCTCTAAGATTTGTTATGTTGCGTTCAAATCTTGCCAGTTGTGATGTTAATTCGCAGCCAATTAAAACTACAAGCAGGGCCTGTGACATCGCTTACAAGTTCCTGTTTGTGTCACCTGTTTGTGTTATGTTGTGTTATGTTCTGTCTAATTGAGATTGCATTTCTTGTGTGAAATTATATTTGCATAATCCTCTAAATCATCCTGTGTGACACTCTCTGTGAGCTCCTCTGCATAAATCTCGCGATGACTCAGTACCAGTCTCGATCTCAACCTCACTCTTTTCACTACCCAATGTCATTAGAAAGAGAACAACCACATTATTTCGGAGCAGGTCCTGCCCTTCTCCCTCAAGATGTCCTTAAGCAATCAGCCCTTGATCTCCTTACATATAACAATGAAAACTTAGGAATTGGGGAAATCTCCCATAGATCAAAACCAGCCATTAAAGTCATTGATGATACTAAGGCCAACTTGACTAAATTATTGAATATCCCAGACACCCATGAAGTTTTCTTCTTACAAGGAGGTGGTACTTCAGGATTTTCATCCATTGCTTACAATTTGTTTGCCAACTATGCTACCACACACAATGGTAACAAAGGTAAAGCCGCATATGCTGTTACTGGATCATGGTCAAAGAAATCATACGAAGAAGCTGTTAGGTTAGGATTCGATGCTGAAGTTGTGGTGGACACAAAACCACAAAAGTACGGTGATATCCCACCTTATTCTGAATGGAAACCTCTCGATAAAGATACGGCTTATTTATATGTTGCTGATAATGAAACCGTCAATGGAAATGAATTCAAGGACGTCCCTTCTCAAGAGTACTTACAGGGAGTTGAATTGGTGGCTGATATGTCATCTAACTTCTTGAGTAAACAAATTGATATTTCAAAATATGGGTTGATAATGGCCGGAGCTCAAAAGAACGTTGGAATTGCTGGATTAACTATCTATATAATTAAGAAATCGTTGATCCACCAAGCTTCAGATGATGAATTAAAGTCCTGGGGTGTTCCTTTAGCACCAATTGCGTTCCATTATCCAACAGTTATTAACAATAACTCCGCGTATAATACAATTCCCATCTTCACTTGTCATATTTTGAAGTTGGTCACTGATAAGCTTTTGGCTGATGGTGGTATTAAACAAATTCAGGAAGTTAATGAACAAAAGGCCAAGATCTTGTATGATGCCTTATTGAAATATCCAAATGTTTACACTTTGGCTGTTACTAATGCTAAAGTTAGATCTAATATGAATGTTGTATTCACATTACCAAATGATGATTTGGAGGCTAAGTTTCTTGCTGGTGCTGCTGAAAGAGGTTTGACAGGATTGAAAGGTCATAGGAGTGTTGGAGGGATGAGAGCTTCTATTTATAATGCTGTTTCTTTAGAAAGTGTGAAGGAATTAGTTAAGTTTGTAGAACATTTTGCAACCTCATCCTAAACAAAGTGAAGGTGAATCGTATCATTTTTGCCCTGGATTCCCATAGTAACCCGTACTCTATACCATCATACTCGTATTAGATTAATAGATATAGTACTAACTACTTTCGTGTGAATTAAAACTGACTGTCCTAGTCCATTTCTTGACCTTGACATAGCTCAGGTTGATCGTTTGACTTCGCGGAGAGTAAAATTTGCAGCATGTTCAAAATCACCCAAAACCTTGGACAAATCCTTCCCCTGCAACTCCGACACTCCCCTAACCTTCGACCCATCCATAAATTTAGACTCCTTAGTCAATCACAACCAAAGCTCCAATCACAAAAACAACCCCCACTTCAGCCTCCACTAAATAATTCAATAGATAAAGAAAACTACTCAAAATCAATCCAAGAACGAATAGCTAAAATCCCCATAGAAAATTTTAGAAACTTCAGTGTAGTGGCCCATGTTGATCATGGAAAGTCAACATTATCTGATAGGTTTCTTGAACTCACCGGGGTCATAAATCCTGGTGATAATAAACAAGTTTTAGATCGGTTAGATGTCGAACGAGAAAGAGGTATAACCATTAAAGCTCAAACGTGTACGATGTTCTACCAGGACCCAGTCACAAACGAAGACTATTTGTTACATTTAGTTGACACGCCGGGACATGTGGACTTCCGGTCAGAGGTTTCTAGAAGTTATGCTTCATGTGGAGGAGCATTATTATTAGTCGATGCTTCACAGGGAGTTCAGGCCCAAACCGTTGCCAACTTCTTCTTGGCGTATAGCATGGAACTTAAGTTGATCCCTATTATTAACAAAATTGATATGGATGCGGCTGATATTCCAAAAGCTGTAGAACAAGTTGAAACAACTTTCGAATTGCCCGGCGAAGAATGTATCCCAGTTAGTGGTAAAACGGGTCTCAACGTAGAAAAGATCTTCCCTAGGATCTTGAGTGACATACCACCACCAAATGGAGACTCCAACTTACCTTTGAGGGCATTGTTAGTAGACTCGTGGCATGATCCGTATGTGGGAGTAGTGATGTTAGTTCATGTGGTTGATGGAGTCATGAAAAAAGGTATGAAGCTTTTATCTGCACATACCGGTAAGAGATATGATGTAAAAGAAGTAGGAATTATGTACCCCAATAAATTGCCTATGGACAATCTTAGAGCAGGACAAGTGGGGTACGTTATCCCCGGGATGAGAAATCCTAGGGAGGCCAATATTGGTGATACGTTTTTCCATCTAGGCAAACATGAAGGATTAGAGCCGTTACCGGGTTTTGAAGAGTCTAAACCCATGGTATTTATGGGAGCTTTTCCAGCCGATGGGTCCGAATTTAAGACCATGAACGATGATATAGAGAATCTTGTATTGAATGATAGGTCTGTTACTCTAGAAAAAGAAACTTCTGGAGCCTTGGGATTGGGTTGGAGGTTAGGGTTTCTTGGTTCCTTACATGCGGCTGTTTTCCAAGAACGGTTAGAGAAAGAGTATGGGTCTAAGATCATCTTAACAGCTCCAACTGTTCCGTATAAAGTTGTGTATAATAATGGAGAAGAGAAGGTGATTACTAACCCCGATCAGTTCCCTTCTGTTGGCAATCAGATTGCCAAGATTATGGAACCATATGTAGAAGCAATCATGACTGTACCCGAAGAATTCGTAGGAGCGGTGATGTCGTTATGTGAAAATAATCGTGGGGTTCAGACGGAAATGGAATACTTAACAACCGGACAAATTTTGATGAAGTATGAAATCCCATTGGCCCAATTAGTTGAAGATTTCTTCGGGAAACTCAAAGGATGTACAAAAGGATATGCCACCTTGGATTACGAGGACAAAGGGTACAAGAAGTCAGACGTTGTAAAGATGGAATTATGTGTGAATGGAGACCCTCAAGATGCGTTAACTCAGATTATGCATAGGTCTCAGATTCAGTCCAAGGGGAGGGCAAATGTCGATAAGTTTAAGAAGTTTTTAAGATCACAATTATTTGAAGTTGCTGTCCAAGCTAAGGTTAATAACAAAGTTATAGCCAGGGAGACAATCAAGGCGAGAAGGAAGGATGTTACACAAAAATTGCATGCGGCAGATATTTCCCGAAGAAAGAAGTTGTTGGAGAGACAGAAGGAGGGGAAGAAGCAGATGAAGGTCGGGGGTAGGGTGAGTGTAGGACATGATGTTTTTCAGGAGTTCTTGAGAAAGACGGACTAAACAACGTAAGCATTGTTGCCCAGCTTCGCTAAGGTTGGTAAGTAGTCTTTCGTAGACTCACCCTAGCTAGTTAGCATTTATAGACATTCGTGTAAATATGTATATACTAAGTCATAGACTATCTAATTTTATTCTTTTTTTACTTCTTTCGAAATATTCAACTTCTATAATATCATAACTGCTCTAAGAGAGGAACTTCTTGTAGATAATATTGTCGGTTTCATCAACAAACCTGTAACCCAAAGTCTTTAAGAACTCTTGAAATTCCTCTTCAGTAACATCTTCCGGCGTGACAATACCACACAATACCTTCCCAACATCATTTCCATGATTCCTGTAATTGAACAAAGTTATATCCCAATCGGGCTTCAAGGACTTTAAGAACTTACTCAAAGCCCCAATCTTTTCAGGAAACTCAAATTCATAAACTCTCTCTCTAACAATCTTATTTGGAAGCTTTTGTTGGTTGAAAGCACCACCTATCAAGTATCTTCCGTGACTCTTGGCGACTTCATTATTGGAAATATCATGGACTTCGTAACCATATTCGTTTTCCATTTTATTGATGATAGTGGCCAAATCTTTCTCTCTATGGGCGACATAGAAACTAACAAAGATATTGGCAGTGTCACGATTATTATATCTGTAACTAAATTCGGAAATTCCTCTTGGGAGAATAATGGATTGTAATTTAGCGAATTCACCTGGTCTTTCAGGAATACTTACGACCAAACTGGCTTCTTTACCTTCACCCAAAACTGCCCTTTCACTAACAAATCTTAATCTATCGAAATTCATATTGGCACCACTTAAAATTGGAATATATGACTTCTCGCTATGCTCAATAGATGGGTTTTGTTTGACGTATTTTTTGAGTCCAGCAACTGATAAAGCTCCTGATGGTTCAACAATCAGTCTGGTATCTTCAAAAATGTCCTTAATGGCTGCACATAACTCGTCTGTCAGTACGAGGACAATATCATCGACAAGGTCCTTACAGACCCTCCAAGTTTCTTCCCCTAAAACTCTTACAGCAGTACCATCAGCAAACACACCAACGGTTTTCAAGGTCTCAAGGCTACTGTTTTGTTTAGACTCAAAAAGAGCATTGGCGTCGTAACTCTCAACACCAATAATTTTAACATGTGGGGCAATTTTTTTCAAGTATGCAGCCATCCCGGCGATCAAACCACCACCTCCTACCGGAATGAAAACTGCGTCTAACTTATCTAATCTGAGCTGTCTGGTAATTTCCAAAGCGATGGTCCCCTGACCGGCAATGACAAAAGGATGGTCAAATGGTGGAATATTAGTCAAGTTATCACGTAAACTTAATCTTTCACATTCAGCTTTGGCAGAATCAAAATCGTCTCCATATAAAACCACTTGAGATCCTAATCTGCTGACGTTCTTATACTTGATGGATGGAGTGGTGGTTGGCATAACGATGGTGGATGGGATCTTTAACTTATTAGCAGAATAAGCAACTCCTTGGGCGTGGTTACCGGCTGAACAAGCAATGACTCCACCTAATTTGAACTTAGGATTCGAGTGTAAGTTGGCGATCATATTATAAGCACCACGAAGTTTGAACGAAAACACTGGTAATAAATCTTCACGTTTGAGATAAATGTTAGTACCGATTCTTTGGGATAAATTCACCGCATGAGTAAGTGGAGATCCAGCTTCATCTATAACATCATAAACTCTTGATGTTAAAATAAGTTTTACATAATCGGGATTTCCGTCGCTGTCATAGTCTGACTCGTGTAATTCCGGGAACTTCTTATTGAGTAGTACTCTGGTATTCAGTAGGGGTCTTATGGCCACCTTAGAGGTCGTTGACACGGTTCTAAGTAACGTATTAAACCTCATAGTTAGTTGAGTCATTCTCAATTTTTCATGTCGAGATGCCAGTGCGGCGGATTTTCCCCATACATAGTGAAGGTGGTATGATTACATCACCTATAAATTTAAGCTGTAAAGTAACCGGAGCAAATATTATCAGCAAATTTGGTAAGTTCTCATGGATATCGGTCACAAATTTGATGATGGCGTTATATCTCGTAGTGTCAGATTACAAAAGCCATTAAGGTTACCTAGTTGTAAGTTGGCTGCGAAACTAGGAAACCATAATGTCACGTCACAAAGTAATCTCTAGACACTCATGTAAGGTTATGTGAGTAGGTTCGATATAACAGTTGTAATTATAGAGTAAAGGCAACTGCAACCCAAAAAGAAATTTGCGTGTTAGGGTGTCTGTGTACTCATATCTCAAACATAACACAAACCCAGAGATTTAATAATTTGCCAATTCTTTGCTGATACTTTGCTAACTTTGGAGAAAATGGATTCAAGCAACGACCATTTGATTTACACCAATAACGATCTAGTGAGAGGAACCTTTTCATCATATTTCCAAGATTACAATGTAATAGACCAACTTGGATTCTTCGAACCTGGTCATAAAGATGATTATTTTAACGACCCACCTTCAAATACTTTTAATAACAATTATACTTATGAATCCCAACCAATCTTTGAAACAGAACTTAATTATTCCAGACCAGTTTATGATTATCAGGGGGAAGTAGTTGAATCACACTCTAGTCAAAGTGAAGATTCTCCAAGAGGTAAAAAGAGATTGAGAAGTCCGCTAAGTGATATTGAAACAAAGCAGAAAATTAGAAAAATAACTGCACCCAGATCCAAACCTAAAGGGAAGAATTCGGATGACTTTGGACATAAAGGTTTCAAGCTAACCGATGAAAAACCGGGAATTATGCATCAACATGATGGCCAAGAAACTGAATATCCTATTGGAAGAATGAAACTCAATAAACTGGTGTATACATATGCTAAGAAGAGTGCCTTACAGGTTTTACATACTATTGAAACAGAATGGAAACAAGATAATATCTTACTGGATTATGATAGAGATGCTAGGTATATTCAAGAAACTCATAGCTTACCATGGAGACCGATGTCTGTGTATACAGCGTTTACGAATATTCCGAATCCTGTTAGAAAATCCAAAACTTCTGATGATGAAGAAACCGGCTCAATTCCGTATGTTTCGTGTTTTGGGAAAATCAATATGAGAAGAGATAGAGCTTGGGTGAGATCTACAAGCAAGAAACCAACTCCTGATTATGGTACACCCAGCACACAACTTAATCAATTTAATGATTGGGCTGATAAAGATAATATCTTTGATAGTTTTGAAATGTTTTAACTATTAATTGTTTTTTTAGTACTTTTTGTCTAGGTTTAATAAGTAATATATGATTTGTGATATTTGCAATTTAATTATTTTTATTTTTAAAATTTTTTCTAATGTATTAAACGATGTATGATTAATAGCCCGGTATTAAAAATCTCTTTGCATGTCTTTATGGCTTATTATTTATCGGTTTATTACAAATATTTGACGTTATCACCGGGAAACCGGACTTAGTTTTCTTACTAAAGTCGCATTTGTAATCTGTGCAACACTAAACTCCGATCATTTCTAAGCTTTTCGCAGCCATATAATCGACTCAGAAATGTATAAAAGGGTGAATCTTTTGTGTTTTTTATTCATTGACACAAATAGCTTCTAGTTCAAATAAAAAGAACTTTTTAAAAAACAAAGAAAATACAATTACAAAAGATGACAGTAACTTATAATACAAAAACACTTAGTAATGGAGTTGAAATCTTCTATAGAGAAAGCGGTTGTACCTCAAAACCAACCTTAGTTCTCTTACATGGATTCCCAAGTTCTTCCAGACAATACGATTCATTAATTCCTTTATTATCAGCAAAGTACCATATCATTGCGCCAGATTTACCAGCCTTTGGGTTAACTAAGATCCCATCGGACTTCGAGGTCACTTTCGACAACCTTTCCGAATCAGTTGCTTTATTATTGAAGGCATTAAGTATTACCACTTTCAGCATCTATGTATTTGATTACGGTGCTCCAACTGGATACAGGTTATTGTTGAGACCAGAATTCAAGGTCAAAGCTATTATTTCTCAAAATGGTAATGCTTACGAAGATGGTATCAAAGAGTTTTGGGATCCTTTAAGAATTGTTTGGGCTTTGACAGATAAACCAAAATTAACCAAGGAGGAAAATACTCAATTAAATGACGTCAAAACCCAATTGACTGACTTGTTCTTGACCATAGGTCCTTACAATACCCAATACTTCGATGGTGAAGAAGACAAACTGGTGGTCAATCCTGAGAGACCAATTATTGATTTTGAGTTATTGAAATCTTATCCAAACGTCACTGAAAACCAATTGAGTTTATTCGTGGACTATAGGAAGAATGTTGCTATGTACCCAACTTTCCACAAGTACTTCAGAGATACAAATATTCCAATTTTAGCCATTTGGGGAGTTAATGACCCTATCTTCCCTAAGGAAGGTCAATTGGCTTTTGTCAGAGATAGTAAAAATGTCAAATTAGTTGATTTACCTGGTGGTCATTTCGCTGGTGCCAATCATCCTGACGTTGTCGCCGATAATATCCTCAAATTTTTTAGTGAATACGGTATTTAGTTTAGTAATTGATGTTTTTGTTTTCTTACTTTATGCGCCTCATATATTTTTCATGCACAAAAAATGCATACACAATGTATAGTTATCTATCGTAGAAAAGACCTCATGAGGGGGCCCATGGAGGGCCAAAGATTTTTGGGCTTTTTCCTGGGCTTGCTTTGGGCCCTTTTTTCTCTTAACTATGCGAAGTGGACACTACAGCTTACACTAAACTAATTTGAAGTGTATTGATTTTAATGGAAAAAATAAAAAAAATACAAAAAATTCATTTAAATCAAAATTCAATACCTATCATATTCCTTAGTTATATTAGTACCGATATTGATAATATTGACATCTCAAACAATTAGCTTTTTGGTAAGTTGTTTCGCAGGATGTTTTGGTTTATATTACCTTCATTTTGAACATTTCCGTGAAAATTAACATTGACCAACGGTTCGCCGCTCATGGTGGGGCAAACTGGTTTATGCAATGTCCCTTGGGATCGGCTGGTGTCCCTTGGGTTGAAAATCTCTTTGTAAAGCGTGTCATCTTTATGCAAGGACAATGCTAATCTTCTCTGTGACACTCGGACATGTCATGACGGAGTGTGCGCGGACGTTTTCTGGGCCCTTGGTGGGCCCTTTTCTCATAAAACGGTCCCTTGGCCCAGTTGGTTAAGGCGCGGTGCTAATAACGCCGAGATCAGCAGTTCGATCCTGCTAGGGACCATTTATTTTTTGATTTTTAAATTTTTGATATAGTAAAGATAACCGGGCGAAGCTAATCTAGAATTGAGGAATTTGAGAAGTTATTTGGGGTTATTTTGAAGCTAAGAGAAACAAAAGAGTTCGGAAAGATAAATGGTCGTGAGTTCGAGGTTGAGGTGAGATCTCATTTTTCTTTGGTTGCAAAATTGAGTAGAAATGAAGACCATAAAATTTTATTTCCTGGAAGTGATTACCATCGTCACTAAGTTAGCATAAGAAAAGGATTTAGACAATGACATAGGGATGACAATCAATAGGTTCGCTTACGGCTGAGTCTCGATTATTTTCTTTCTAAACCACATTTGTATCATGTAGTTTAATGCACTAACTGGTCGTAATTTTTTTTTTAAATTAACAATTGTATATTCTTATAAGAAAACTATGCACCTATTTATAGCAAGGGAAACCCGTAATTACTTACAAGAAAAACGGACTTGTTTTCGGAAATAACTGTTAGTAGTAGATATTCAAGTTTTAGTTAAGTTAAGAACATTCATAAATCGGGCGTGTGGCGTAGTTGGTAGCGCGTTCCCTTAGCATGGGAAAGGTCTCCGGTTCGACTCCGGACTCGTCCATTCTTTTTTATTTTTTGAAATTATTCTTTTTTTCTATGAACTTCGATAACGGTATAATCGAAATAAACTACTAAAGTAACATAAGCATCAATAGTCTCAAAATTACTGTAAATACTCTTGTTAAGTCTTGTGTAAAATGGTGGGTGCAAACTTGATCTCGGTGGTGCGAACAAATTTTTCATCATGGACTCACCGTTAGCTACAACGATAGGTACAAGATTAAGTTCTTACCTCAATACCACCGATGATTATCACAAATACAGAAAGAGATTGAATAAGCAATTACAGAAGTTGCGTCATGAGTTGGATCTTACTGTCAGAGATACAAAGAATTATAAGACCAAGGAAAGAGTTAGTAAACTTACTAGTGAAGATTATGATAAAGACTCAAAGTATGGATTGTTATTATTATTAATAGCCGAAAGAGATTTGTTATATAGTCTTGAACTCAGAAGTTCGCTTGAAATCAGTAATGAAGGATCCCTGTCATACAACACCTTATTGGTCAGTAAATTAAAGAAATCAATTAATGGTATCAAAAGGCTTTTAAGTATACTTAGCAATGAATCTGATGACATCAAATTACTTGAAGTTTATATTTATGTAGCTATCAATGAAGGGACTTTGGCCGTACACAAAAGAAGATGGGAACAAAGTTTGGATGTTTTCTCCAAAGTCAAGTGTGGATTAGAATTTTTAAGTGATAAGAAATCAGAAGAAGAGTTCTTTAATAAAGCTATAATCAACGAAATCATCACCACTATAGTTGATCCATCCTTAAACTTATCGATTTCCCAATTAGATTCAGGAATCAATGATTTAAAGACCATTTCTCGTAAACATTGTCATGATAATACCATTCCATATTTACATAAAATCGTTGATATTATTGGTAAACATGATGACCGTTATATAAGTGAAATATCCAATTCTGTTGAGTTGGTCGATAGCATACAATGGAGAGACCATGAAGCATCATTGTATAATGATGAAATCAAATTCAAATTGATCTCTCTTATCAAACCTGAAGTTAACCAGTACACTGAAATTGAACAATTCGATACATTGATTACTGGGTGGACCGAAGTATTGGAATTACATCAACAAGATTTAAGTAAAAACGAAGACGAAGATGATAATGAAAAGATTCAAGACAGAGCCATTTTATTAACATTTATCAACTATAATTTATTATTCACAAAGATCAGAAGAGATTTGATTTTAATTGATGAATTACTTAAAGAATTCGATGATGCTGATACTTCAAAACTCAGAAAATTGGTTATAAATAAAGATATCACCAGATTATACTCATCAATCATTTTAACCTTGGAAGAAATCAAGGAATTACCTGGGGTTTTCAATGATGAAGATTTAAGTGAATCTTTAGAATTAATGATTAAATTCTATACCAGTAAGAAACTGATCAGATTGTCTAATTCGTTCTTATTGAATGAGAAATACCTTGAGAGTTTGAAAGTGTTGTCAACTATTGACTTGTCAGACTCCACTTACCAAATCGAGGACTTCCCATATTCTATCACCAACAATAAAGAGTTGGCACAATTCAAAACTGAATTGCAGACTTTATTACGCAATAACCAAATTTTAGGACAATTCAGTTACGAACTTAATTCTAATGTCAAATCATTCATAGTCGAAAACATCTACAAATACCCACAAGATTTGGATCATATTGTTAATTTAGGTGCTAATGCTAATATTCAAGCCATCTTGCCTAAACCGGTATTGTTCGATATAGGGTTCAATTATATCAATTATTCTTCAACTTCCAAGGCCAATACTCCTGAACCTTCTACTGCTGCTACACCCACTACCGAAGAGAAGAAGAAATCAGGGATCTTTGGTATTTTTGGTCGTTAGTATATATGCAATATAGTGAATATAACTTAGAGAAGTTTATTATACGCTTTAGTCTCTGTGTCTGTCAAACTTTTGTCATTGTATTTATATACATAACCATGTTTGGGTTGGTTTTATTGAACCACGTGTGTATGTGGTTTCGGTATGTTTGTGTATCGTGATTTTTGTGTACTTTTCCTGATTGCACTTCACTCACTTTACTGCGTTCAGTGAGTGTTTGAGTGCGATGGGTTCAGCTACTACTTTAATAATATGTGTCCTAGGACTCTATGGTTCCTTCATAACCTGGTCTTTACTACAAGAGAAGATCTATACCACACCATATGATGGTCAATACTTCAAGTCGCCTGCCACAATCACCATTGTCCAATCATTATTTGCGGTCTTCATATCTTACGTATACAGTATAGTTAAAGATAAAACCAATCCATTATCGATCTTCACCCAGAATTCCAAACCAATTTCCATCAAATACTTCAACCAGTTGGTAGTGATATCAATAACTTCAAGTATCACTGGTCCTTTGAGTAGTATGTCCCTACAACATGTAGGATTTCTCATTTACTTGTTGAGTAAATCATGTAAGTTGATACCTATAATGATTGTTCATGGTTTGCTTTATAGAACAAAATTCCCGTTATATAAATATATGGTAGCCGGTATGGTAACATTAGGTGTCATAACATTTACATTAGCAAATACAAAGTCAAAACCTTCAAACACTGATGGTCAATTAGGGTTAGGTATTGGCCAACTTGTCTTATCGATGTTAATAGATGGGTTAACAAACAGTACCCAAGACCAATTGTTCCAATACCAAAGACTGAACCAGGATAAAGTCAAAGTGAAGATTAATGGGATCATTCTTATGTGTGTTTTGAACTTATTAATGGTTATAAATACTGTATTGTATACGGTTTTATTCAATTATGATCATATTGAATATGTGAAATCCTTCATTGGAAATCACCCGGAGGTGGGTAGAGACATTCTAGTATATGCCATTTTCGGATCAGTGGGACAAATCTTTATATTTATCCTATTAGAGCAGTTTGATTCGATCATTCTTACTACTGCCACAGTTACAAGAAAGATGTTAAGTATGGTCAGTAGTGTCTTATTATTTGGTCATTCACTTAATGTTCAACAAATGTTTGGGGTTTTATTGGTTTTCGTAGGTATAGGATATGAAGCGTTTCTTAAGACCAGAAGTAGGGGGAAGACCGTTAAAAAGGATTAGATAATGGAAAAAGTATACACAAAAGAGTGCACAAAAATCCTGAAAGGCACACAAAAGTACACAAAAGTACACAAATAGAATAAAAGTACGCAATAGACACAAATGAAATGTCCACAAAAACAACACAGGTCATTTACACAAACTCAACTCTTCACTCTAATTACCTCACTTAGCTCGGTTCAGTGATAGATCGCGCTATGTTGATATCACAGCCGTCATTAATAATGAGACAATGCTTCCAATTAACCGGACTGATATGCTCATTCATGGGCCTGGCATTCCCTAAAATATTCTGTACCTTCACATTAACGTGGGCGGTGTATGCTCTAGTGAAAGAAGGGTGTTATAATCAAATAGGTCAAAGTAATCCTACACTCGGATGCATCATAGGCATAATAGGTACGATCCTTTATGGGTTGTCGATATATTCATATTATAGGGTAGTGAAGGAAGGGCCAGGATCTCCTTTAGATTTCCCTCAGTTAAGAATTAGAAACATCGAATCATTAAATAATAGAAAACCTCCTGAACAAACATCATTACTTGAGAATTCAGAAGTAAATGAACAACCAGAGGATATCGAACCTGATACCCCTCCAACAGAGTTGGTGAGCTTCCACGTACTAAAACCAGGCGTAAGTCCGTATAGGTACTGTGTGAAGTGTCAAGTCTGGAAACCTGACAGATGCCATCATTGTTCGAGTTGTAATAGATGTGTATTGAGAATGGATCATCATTGTCCTTGGTACTCGTGTTGTATAGGATACCATAACCAGAAGTTTTTCTTCCAAAATTTAGCATATGTTAGTATATTTGCTGGATATTGTTTTTGTATATCGTTAGGATTACTTTGGGGGTTCTTTGTTGATGCACAATATGAAAATGGATACCTTTCTTTAAACTTGGTGTTTTTGTTTATTTTAGGTATCACGTTCAATGTAACTGTGGGAATCTTTGCCATATTTCTGGGATGGTTAATAGCTAAAAACACCACTACTATTGAGTTTCAAGACACAAAATGGACTGGCAAATCATCGAAATTCCAATATGAATTTGATAATAATGGTTCAAAAAGAGATATAGGAAACATATTTGATATTGGGACCAAGAAGAACTGGCAGTCAATTATGGGGCCAAACTTCTGGTACTGGGTCTTACCATTAAAATTCACCCAAAAGACAATTACTTCAAGAGTTAACGGGATTAATTATGAGATCAATGATGAAGTTTATGAGAAATGGTGTTATAATATACGGTTACAAGAACAATTGAATAAGCAATTAGATGATTATAGGGATAGTGTTAGAAGGGAAAGAACCAGTAACTCAGAACCACCAGTATAAGGATCTTAAAGTATATATGTAATATAGATATTTATGGAAATATTCCATTGATTCCGTAGTGTTTGCATCAGATAAAAGACGTGTCCGCACAATGCCGTCAAACACACAGTGGGAGGGGCGAGCGTACAGAAAGTGCGAAGAGAGCGAAGAGAAAGTGAGAGGAACATGTACGTCCAACTACCATTTGACGAATTAAAAGTAGACCCAAGTCAAAAGAAAAGAGTGGCATACTTTTACGATGCTGACGTAGGAAATTATGCTTATGGTGCTGGTCACCCTATGAAACCTCATCGTATTAGAATGGCACATTCTTTGATTATGAATTATGGGTTATATAAAAAGATGGAAATTTATAGAGCTAAACCTGCTACCAAACAAGAGATGGCTCAGTTCCATACTGATGAATATATTGATTTCTTATCAAGAGTTACTCCTGACAACTTGGATTTGTTCAATAAGGAACAAATCAAATTTAATGTTGGTGATGATTGTCCAGTGTTTGATGGGTTATTTGAATATTGTGGAATTTCGGGTGGTGGGTCAATGGAAGGAGCTGCCAGATTGAATAGAGGCAAATGTGATATTGCCATCAACTATGCTGGTGGGTTGCATCATGCTAAGAAATCTGAAGCTTCAGGATTCTGTTATTTGAATGATATTGTATTAGGAATCATTGAGTTGTTAAGATATCACCCAAGAGTATTGTACATTGATATCGATGTTCATCATGGTGATGGTGTAGAAGAAGCCTTTTATACCACTGATAGGGTTATGACTGCTTCATTCCATAAGTATGGTGAATTCTTTCCTGGAACTGGTGAATTAAGAGACATTGGGGTTGGTAAAGGTAAATATCATGCTGTCAATGTGCCATTAAGAGACGGGATTGATGATGCTAGTTTCAAGTCAATTTTCGAACCTATCATTGGGAAAATCATGGAATGGTACCAACCTAGTGCCATTGTTTTACAATGTGGTGGTGATTCCTTAAGTGGAGACAAATTAGGATGCTTCAACTTATCGATGGCAGGTCATGCAAATTGTGTAAATTATGTTAAGTCATTCAATGTCCCATTAATGGTGTTAGGTGGTGGTGGTTACACTATGAGAAATGTCGCCAGAACATGGGCTTTTGAAAGTGGATTATTGAATAACGTGGCTTTACCAACTGAATTACCTTACAATGAATACTATGAATACTATGGGCCAGATTATAAATTGGATGTGAGACCTTCAAACATGTACAATGCTAATACTCCAGAATTCTTGAATAAGATATTAACCAACATCATAAGTAACTTAGAACAAACCAAGTTTGCTCCTTCGATTCAAATGCACCAAGTTCCAAATGATTTAGAGGATAATGGTGATGAATTGGAAGACACCAAAGAAGCTATTGATACAAAGGGAGGGTCACAAAAAGCCAGAGATGAACAAATTGTGGGGGAGAATGAGTTTTATGATATTGATGATGCTAATAAGGAGAAAAATGTGGAGTTGACCGATGCGGAGATGAAGGAGATTGATGAATTAAACAGTAACTAACGTGAACAAAGTGCGTTTCGATTTGGAACCCAATATTGATTATGTGGAATTGTATGTAAAAGTAATAAGAGAATAAGTGTAAAACCAACCAGTATTAACTCTAGTGCGAGTCCGGGTCGATAGTCATCTCGCGACTCACATCTCTTGCTCCAGTAAGGGCGATGACTCAATTCAAAAGATTCCTCCATCTAGAATCGGCCACTAGACTATCCGACCGAATAATACCCAAGTACATCCCTGTACAAAGACTTTACAACCTACAATGGCCATCACCCCCCAAAAACGTGTATATCACCAAAAAACCTCGAAACCAAAAGGTATTCAATGCCCTTGTACAGTTTATCAAATTTCTAGATAAGTCATATCCTGACATAAACATCATGTTGAACAACCAGATAATCAATGAACTTAAGCAGTACGAGTTCAATACCAATGATAAGGATCTCGAGAACTTACGGATTTATAATGGAGACATCGAGTCCATTAAACTCAAGACTGACTTGCTTGTAAGTCTTGGAGGAGATGGGACGATTCTTCATGCCGTGTCCCAATTCCTGAACTATAGTGTACCACCGGTGTTAAGTTTTTCTATGGGGACATTAGGGTTTCTATTACCGTTCGATTTCAACCAATTTGAGTCGGTATTTAAGCAAGTCCTCAATAATGGGAGTAAAGTGTTGAACAGATCAAGATTAGAATGTCATATGATACGGAGTACTTCACCAATCAGTGTCGATACCAATAAAATGACATTTGCTATGAACGAAATAAGTTTACACAGAGGAAGCGAAGAGAATATGATCTCATTGGATATCTTTGTGGATAATGAATTGTTAACCACCACCACGGCTGATGGGATATTAGTCTCAACGCCTACCGGGTCTACTGCGTATTCGTTATCAGCCGGAGGTCCAATTGTTCACCCCATGATAAAATCCACCTTAATCACCCCAATTTGTCCAAGGTCGCTATCGTTCAGACCCTTACTTTTACCTTCCACCTCGGACATAATGATACGATTATCTCCGAGAAACAGAAACATTCTGATCAAGTTAAGTATTGACGGAATCAGACAGAACGATTTCCAAACCGGTGACGAAATGTACATATCTAAAAGATTGGAATTGGATAATAATATCTGGTGTGTAGCTAGGGGCGAGAACGATTGGACCAAGGATATCAATGAATTATTAGGGTTTAACAAGAGCTTTAAAGAGAGATTAACTTAGGTAGGGGCCCATTCACGATTTACGACGATACGGTTTCTTCTTGACATGACTGTCGTAACTTAATGAGACTTGACGTAGCTTAAAATAATGTAGAATAATGATTTTTTTAGATAGATAAATAATACGTAAGTATAGCGCTATACGTTATGTTCGCCCACAAAATATTTCGATAGTGACAACAGAACAAACCACTTACATAATCATCGCTTATTTTTTTGGGGGTGTACTTTTTTAGAAAGGGGGTGTAAAAAATTAAAAAATCAACGAGAAAATTAATTTGAGGGGGTGTAATTTAAGAAACAGCACAATAGGGGGTGCACAGGTCGATAAAAAACAAATCTAAAAAAAAGAAAAAAAAACCAAAAAAGATTTACAATTTTATCGGGAAAAAATATACATTGAGTTCCGGTTAATGGCTTGGTATTCCGGGATTACCACTGGGGCGAGTAAACGAACCAAAAACCGAAATGGACCGCAATATAATATCTATGAATCACACCCCCTACAACTCCCTACAAATAACCATACCAACCAAATTAACACGTCGGAAGATACGTGAACTATGATCAATTCCTTAGCATGGTAATTGACAGATTCCAAAAGAAATAAAACCCCTTTGTTTACTAACATCTTTTTACCCCCTTCTCTACAATGTTCTTAGCAAACTCTAACGTTTCGGTGGTAGTTTTAAATAACCTTCGAGATAATATGCAGGATAAGAAAATTCTGTCACTAAAAAAAAAAAAAACAGCGTGAAATCACTTTAAGCCACTTTGAGAAGTGTTGAAGAAATTTGAGGAAAAAAAAAACCACAAGTTACTGCCAGAGTTACGAGAATCATTGTTGAAATAACCGGTGTAACACAAAGACATTAATAACATTTCAATTTGATATTATTGTATTATATTGTATCATAGTTAAGGTTTAAAGTTAATCAAATTAATTGATCAACCGTTAAACCCTCGTAAATTATAAGGGTACGATACTAAAGCAAACAACTAAAAATTTATCATGAGTCTACCCGTACAGATTCTTGGACAACCCCACAAAAATGGGACTTTAAATCCTATTCATGAACCAGGTAATGCTCAAACTACTGGTAGTGGTAATAGTGGTAATAATAACGGTAATAATAATAATAATCAAACTTCAATAGCTTCAAACTTATTAAGTGAAACCACCAGTGCTACTTGGGTGGCAATTGGTTCCTTAGCTGAGAGTTTAGGTGATTTAGAAAAAGCATTGTCTTCATATGATGCTGCTTCAAGACATAGTCCTAACAATTCCGAAATCTTAATCAAGTTGGCTAATATCTATAGGTCAAAAGATGTATTCTTTAAAGCCGCTGAATTATATGAACAAGCTTTGAACTTCAATCCAGAAAACGGTGACACTTGGGGTTTGTTGGGTCATTGTTATTTGATGTTGGATGATTTACAAAGAGCTTACGCAGCTTACCAAAGAGCATTGTACTATTTAGATAATCCAAATGTTCCAAAATTATGGCACGGAATTGGTATCTTATACGATAGATACGGTTCATTGGAATATGCTGAAGAAGCTTTTGTACGTGTATTAGAATTAGATCCTAATTTCGATAAATCCAATGAGATTTATTTCAGATTGGGGATCATTTATAAACACCAAGGCAAATTACAAAACGCATTAGAATGTTTCCAATACATTTTATCCAATCCTCCACATCCCTTGACTCAACCAGATGTTTGGTTTCAAATCGGTAGCGTTTTAGAACAACAAAAGGACTTTAATGGAGCTAAAGATGCTTATGAACGTGTTTTACAAGTCAATCCTCAGCACGCTAAAGTTTTACAACAATTAGGATGTCTTTACTCTCAAGCTGAACCAGAAAATTCATCAAGCTCCAATGGATTCACTCAAGATTTAAACATTGCTTTGAAATATTTGACTCAATCTTTAGAAGTTGATCAATCTGATGCTCATTCTTGGTATTATCTCGGTAGAGTTCACATGATTAGAGGTGACTTCAATGCCGCTTACGAAGCTTTTCAACAAGCCGTCAATAGAGATTCTAGAAATCCAACTTTCTGGTGTTCCATTGGTGTACTTTATTATCAAATCAGTCAGTATCGTGATGCTTTGGATGCTTATACCAGAGCTATCAGATTGAATCCTTATATTAGTGAAGTTTGGTATGATTTAGGAACATTATATGAAACTTGTAATAATCAAATTAGTGATGCGTTAGATGCTTATAAACAAGCCGAAAGATTAGATCCGGGCAATCCTCATATAAAGGCAAGGTTAGATCAGTTGATTAAGTATCAACAAGAAGGTAATACTCATCCACCTCAACCACCACCAGTCAGTCAACAACCAAGGTTGCCTCAAAATATGGTTTTAGAATCCACTCAAGAACAACCACAAATTCCACCACCGGGTCAACAAATTCCAGGTCAACCACCTCAATTAGGTCAACCTCAACAGCCACAACCAGGTCAACCAGGTCAACCTCCACAGCCTCATCAAATTCCACCACCAGGCCAAATTGGTGGACCAATGATTGGCCATTTGGGTCAATCTGGTTTGGTTTTACAACAACCAATTCAATCTCAACAAGGTCAACCAATTCAACCTCCACAATTAAAACAGTTATCTCAATTACCTCAACCAGGTCAACCAGGTCAACCTTCAAGTCAATTACCACAATTTAATCAGCCTCAACAAACTCCACAACCACAACCTCAACCTTTAGCTTCAGATCCAAACACTCCTAAACTGGTCAAACATGAATTGGAAGATAAAGACTCAAAGAAACCAAAGAAAAAGAAGAAGAAGTCCAATACTTCAACCCCACAATTGGAAAAGAGTGCTTTAGCTACGCCTACAGGACATTCCAGTAATAACTTGAACGATTTAATGAATGCTGCCAATGCTGTTGCTAAAGAAGAAGCTCAAGCTACTCCAACTGAAGTACCAGCCCAGACTCAACCTCCAGTTCCGGCACCTGCACCAGCCCCAGTAGCTACTCCAGCTGCTGTACCTGCCCAAGAACCGGTACCAGCACCCGCTGCACCTGCTGAGGCCTCACCTTCAGCTTCAGTTCCAGACTCGGCTGCTGCTACTGCAACTCCAACTCCTGCGGTACAAGAAGCTGTTCCTGAACCTGTAGCGGCTCCAGCTCCAGCTCCAGCCCCAGCTGCCGCCTCGGCTGCTCTGGTACCAGCACAAGTTCCAACACCAGCTGAAACTACACCTGTCCCGGCCCCAGTACAGACTCAAACACCAGCTGAGACTCCAGTCCCAGCAGCAGCTCCAGAAGAGCCAGAACCACCAAAGGAAGAAGATTCAAAAACAGCAACTCCAGCACCAATAGTTGAAGAAAAGGAAGAAGAACCAAAAGAAGAAAACGAGGAGGAAAAGAAGGAAGAAGACGTTGAACCACCAATGAGAAAAATCGAAGAGGATGAAGATTATGACGATGAATAGTGAATGTATAATATCAGAAAGAATGAGCCCTCGGGCTTTCTAGACACTCTAATTATAGTACAAACTAATGGTAACCTACACCTGATAATTTCCTGGTAGATTTGCCGAGTTTACAGGCAATGTTGTGGTCAAATTCGCTGCCAATTCTGAAGCTCTCGTAAAGTTGCTTATTCTTAAATTGCTCAACTCTTTAGACTTTTTGTAACTCATATACAAATTGGTCAAATCTTTTATTAACACCACAACCACTAAACCAATCAAATTAGACAAAACCATCAACTTGTCAGGATCTTGATTGATTTTGAATTTGATGTATTGAAAGATCCATTTACCGATTTTTGATGATATAAATGGCCATATAACGGTGGTAAGACACCTTATAGCAAATGAATTATACATGAGGGTTTGAGAATAATCATTTTTAATACAAGCAATTGACTTATAAAATGTAAGGTAGATTTGATATTTGATAAGTTTCCAAATGAGGTTATTTTTGAATAATCTTTTTATTAGTTTGAGTTTCTGACTCAAATAAGGGAATGGTTGTGCCAAAGATAGTACAGCTGATAGTGGTTGCTCCCCTGCTGCTTCTTCATTAGCTAAAATCATTCTTAAATTATGAACCTTGTTATTTAAAACCTCTAAATTGTCCATCAGTTCAGTCAGTAAATTATTGGCAATCTCTCTTGGTTTTGTCCTCATTATAACGTTAAAGTGTGCTTGATTTATCGTGAGTCTGTACACCAAATCGTAGGCTATTCTTACCGGTATAAGTAATGATATCATATTATTTATATCCCAAAAATCAATTCCCTTTAGTATATTACCATACTTATGAAATTGGAATGGGTTACGTAACATATTAGTAATCAGTGATGATAAGTTCGAATATATCGTCTTTATCAAAACATGATTACCTAAGGATGAGATATATCCATTTATCATGAATTCGGTCAACCAATTATGATAGTTACTCTTCTTTGAATTATCGAATAAACACTGAATAAACGATGATTGTCTCATACGATATAGTATGATAGGTAACATGGGGATTCGTGAAAATTTAAATGGATCTATCAAACCTTTAGATAAGGCGATTTCTAAACTGTCAATAGAATAATTGGATTTGTACAAGAATGATTGAAGAACGTTCTGATTTGTTCTTGCAGTTTTACTTAACATTTTTACAAGTAAATTCTGGGGGAAAATACAATCCATGATTTTCAATCCACACGATGTTAATCCGATATATCCCATCGAAACTACCCCAGTTACAGCTGAAGTGAAACCGATGAATACTGTTGAATATTGAATGGATTTGGAAAGCAAAGTTTTGAAACTCGAACTGATTGCAAGAAACGTTGATCGCTTCATACTAAAAATGATATCAGACTTACACTGTGGACATTTGGCTACAAGGTACACTAAATTTGGAGAATTTTCAAATGTATAGTTACTGGAATTGGTGATATTATTAAACCATTCATTAAGTTGTTGAGTTGACAATTGAAGGTTTATCGTGGTGGTGTTTCCAAGTTCGAAATCCTCAAGGTTAAGGATCCTTCCTGGAAAAAATTCAGGCGGTGTTTGGAGTCTATTTTCTCTGTTTACATCTGTGTTAACCTCTTGGATGGGTTCATTGCCTTCATCGTTGGCATCCCCATTGTTTCCTTGTTGGTCATTGGATTCTTCGTTTGTACCTTGTTGATTATTACCACCATTGGAGGCATCAATTGGTTCATCACCAACAGTTTGAATCTCTACAGAATCAATTACTTGTAACTTATCAGCACTCAAGCTATTAAACCAATCGATCAAACACTTTCTATGAGTAATAAGCGAACATGTCTGGCACGGATGGATCAAGTCCTTTGCATCTTGTAAATCTCCAAATGGGGGAACATCGGCTTTGCCCCCAAGGCATAATGAACAAACTTCTGACATATCTCACTAATCAGAAGATAATCTCAGATAATCCTATCTATGCGTGATGCGAAGTTATGGGGTAACCCAACAAATGAGAATAAGTCCACTCAGGCACATAGGGTTCTCCCCAGAGTTATACATTATTAACTAAAGCTAATCCGGTTGCGAAATGATATAACCTAGCATCAATCACACAACCTTCTCTCTTACAAACTTTCTTCAAATCCTCTAACAAGTTATCTAAGGGTAAAGTGAAAGTTTCAATAAACTCACCTTCTTCTAATTCTGGTTCAGGATTTTCATTCTCTGGTTTAGTCAAATCAACATCAACGTATGCCAATGCCATGTTGGCGTTAGTTAACCCGGGATCACTAAACAATTCCATTTCATCAATTGACAGTCTGATAAATTCTCCATGATAACCGGTTTCTTCAATCAATTCTCTTACAGCTGTCGACTCAATCAGTTCCTTAGGATCAATAAGTCCAGCAGGTAATTCAATAACCACTTTTCCAGTTGGAGGTCTGAATTGTTTAGTTAAAACCACATGATTTGGAACATTTGGTTTCTTCAAGATCGCCAAGATCGAAACTGCGTCAGTATTGGTGGTTTCAGTCCTTGTAGTTCTAACTGCCATTTCCCAAACTCTGGGTGACCCATTGGGGTCTAAGTAATTGATTTTCCGAGTTTGAATCCATTTACCTTGAACCAATGGTTCAATGGATTTGAGTGTTGCTTTATATGGTGATGGTTTCATTCGCAACTTTTCTCACTCACTATACGATTGTACATAGTATCCCAAACACGTAAACCTTCACCCTCACTTTGTCGGCTACCACAAACACGGCTAATACAAACTCATAAATAATCATGACACAGGATCAAGAATTAGAACAGATAAAATCAAAAATTCAAGACCATCTTATATCCTCAGGGAATTATGAAAAAATCAATCAATCATTAAAACTTCAACTCTATGAATCAGGATGGTACGATAAAATATCCACCATGACATTGAGTGAATTACAAACAAATTCAGAAAACAAAGATCCAGTGAATTTCAATCAGTTGATGTCATTTATAAAACCAAAGGCTGAAGATTTGGTTCCCAGTAATGTTAAAGATGATATAATGGAAAAGATAAAAGATTATTTAGATGATGTGGTTCAGTAGGCGTAAAGTAGATAATATATAATGACTAATTGTAGTTGACTCTTAGTTACTATGAGGACGATCTTATCTTAGAAGTTTAGATCAGGTGATCAATAACAATACTGACGATCATTCAGAGTAGTTATTGATATTAGGAACCTTTAAGGCTCCCTTGGAATAGTAGTACCCTCTAGGTGTTTACAGAAAAAAAGAGGCATCAGAACATGGTCAACTTCGATGTAGGGAGTTTGTCTGGGAGCTTGTCAGATCTATCAACAAAATGAGACGAAACTTAAGCATGTTCTAGTAAAATCTTGATCTTCACTGCTACCGAAAGATCGAAAAATCTTCGAATAAGATAAAAAAGATGAATTGAACAGATTAGGAAATTAAATCAGCTGTATCTAACAACTGATGGCAATAAATACGGTCCATGTGGGGTTACTGGTTTGAATTGTCAAAGAATAAAGGATTGCCCTGTGGATGAAATGGAAAGTGATTAGACTTCACCTTACACCTCTGATATCAATTCTAATGAAATAATTACTGTGCACTTAACTATTAGCGCAGTGAGTAGTGCCCAGTCCAACCGTTCACCCAATCACCGCAATTTTTTTAATGCTGATTCTCAAAATTTCTAAACAGTTTTCATGTTCAGTTTGACAAGGAAGCAAGTACTTACCCTTGGTAAGAAGCCTAATATGGCTATTATTCCTTCATCCACATCATATGTAAATCAGAAAAGATTAATAACATCAAAAGATTTAACTCCAAAGTCTATGCCAACTGATTTCCCATTAATGTCACAAAAAACTGCTAGTGCTCCAGTTGATTATGCTTTAACATCATTAGATACTATTGCAAATTGGGCTAGAAAATCATCATTTTGGCCGGTTACTTTTGGTTTAGCATGCTGTGCCGTCGAAATGATGCATGTTTCAGCCCCAAGATATGATCAAGATAGATTAGGTATCATTTTCAGAGCATCACCAAGACAATCTGATATTATGATTGTTGCCGGAACTGTTACCAACAAAATGGCTCCAGCGTTAAGACAAGTTTATGATCAAATGCCAGAGCCAAGATGGGTTATTAGTATGGGAAGTTGCGCAAATGGTGGAGGCTACTATCATTATTCTTATAGTGTTGTCAGAGGTTGTGATAGACTTATACCGGTTGATGTTTATGTACCAGGATGTCCACCAACATCTGAAGCTTTAATGTATGGGGTATTTCAATTACAAAAGAAGATGATGAATACAGCTATTACAAGATTATGGTATAGAAGTTAGCATATTTATATACATTCAGGAACGACGAAGAATCCGAGCAAATGAGGATGATAAGTTAGCTCTGTTTTATTCTAATGAAAATCAAACTTCATAGATTTTCGAATTCCTACAGACTCTAAGGTCATCTCTTATCTAAAACAACGTTACTATTAATTATAATTTACCGTGTCCCTACCGATCCGCGACAAAGTATCTTCGCATTGCGATGTCGCATTTACCATGCGAATTTGAAATCCCCCAACCACACTCAATTTTTCAAACATTTTCGGGGTCTCAAATTTCCTTGTTAAACTATGCTCATTTTTCCCAACTTCATTCTAGTAAGGAGTGAGTGAGTGACATTTTTTTTTTCTTTTTCCTGATCATCAACGAGTCAAATTTTTTTCATATAAATCACCCGTTTCGCCCCCTTTTTTTTTTTTTTCTTCTTTTTCTCGTTAACCCTTACAGAATGGCAAGAACAAAACAAACTGCAAGAAAATCAACTGGTGGTAAAGCCCCAAGAAAACAATTAGCTTCTAAAGCTGCTAGAAAATCAGCTCCAGTTAGTGGTGGTGTTAAAAAACCACATAGATATAAGCCAGGTACTGTTGCTTTAAGAGAAATCAGAAGATTCCAAAAATCTACTGAATTATTAATTAGAAAATTACCTTTCCAAAGATTAGTCAGAGAAATTGCTCAAGATTTCAAATCCGATTTAAGATTCCAATCTTCCGCTATTGGTGCTTTACAAGAAGCCGTTGAAGCTTATTTAGTTTCCTTGTTCGAAGATACTAACTTATGTGCTATCCACGCCAAGAGAGTTACTATCCAAAAGAAAGATATCCAATTAGCTAGAAGATTAAGAGGTGAAAGATCTTAGACGTGTTATGTATGGTATTGGTTTGAATATATGGTTTTTGTACGTTATTCTATTCTCTACTTGAGTCGCTGTTGGCACCCGTGTCCTCTCCCTTTTTCCTTTGATTTCCTGGTGATCCCAATTTTATTTTATTATCCCGGTTTTCATCAACTTTGTTCCTTATCTAAATCAACATTTTTCATAGCATTATTCAACTCTTCATCTTCAGGTTTCATCATATAATATGGTACAAACTCCCCATTCTCTCCAACTGTCCCACTTGGTGGTACAACGCCCGGTGGTACAGGCACGCCTTGCGGTACTACGCCTGGAGGAATAGGCATACCTTGAGGAACAACTGGCACCCCTTCTGGCGATACTGCAACCGGTACTCCTTGTGGTACATGGACAGGTTGTGGTCCTACGGGTACCCCTTGTGGAGAAACTTCATGAGGAACTCCAGGTGGAATTCCGCCCACTGGAAGATTTTGTAAATGTTGTGATAATAATTGTGGTGAAATATGATACCCTGCAGCAGCTGCTGCTGCCATAGCACTTGCTGGATCCAATCCCATACTTATAGCTGCTGCTGCTTGCATTTGAGCTGCTTGGGCCTGAGCTTGGGCTTGGGCGTGTTGATGTTGTTGGAACTTCTTATTGTTCATACTAACTCTTCCCCAACTTAATCTGACTCTATTGCCACCAATTATAAACCCTTGCATTGCCGCTATAGCATCTTCAGCTTCTTCACGAGTTGAATATTTAACAAATCCACAATTTTTGCCCGGTGGGATTTTTATTTGTTGAATGATCCCAAACGACTTGAATAATGTAAAGAGCGTTTGCTCAGTGACTTCGGATGACAATCCCCCTACGAAGACTGTGGTATTATTTGGATCATTGAATGGTTGTCCGTGCAAAGTAGGAGGAACTAGAGGAGAATCTTCAGGATGATTTGGTGATTTTCCATCATAATGAGAATCGGGTATAAATGGAGGAATATTTTGAATATTTGACGATAATGAACTTGGTGTACCAGGGCCTAGTGATCCTGGTGGTAACCCTGGAGCACCTTGCTCTTCTAAGCCACCCACATCCTCGGGCAAAACTGGGAATGGTGGATAAAATATTGGTGGAACATTGCCATAAAATTCATCGTTATAGAAATTCTGCTTCAATTGATTCTGATAAGGATTCACTGGTGATAAATTATTCATAAAATTGTTATTAGAGTTCCTTGGGGTTGCCAAGGCTACTCTTAAAGGTCTACCACCAAACCAAACACCATTCATTTCAACTAATGCTCTTTGACGTTCCAGTTCATCAGTAAACCTAACAAATCCAAAACATCTAGATTTTCCACTAACCGGATCTGTCATAACTCTAACGGTTTTAACGGAAGTAGGGAACGATTTTTGGAAGAATGCTAATAAATGAGCTTCAGTAGTTGAAGCGGATAAGTCACCAACAAATAATGAATATTCAGGACTTTGAATTATAGGTGCCAGTAACGTAGCTCCACTTGCCCAATTCAACCTGAAATATTTCTTTTGGTTATCAGGATTATTGGGGAATTGACGTTGAGAAGGCATTGCCAAGTCTGGTAATAGTTGACCATTGAGACTCAAAGCTTGTTTGGCATCTTCAAACGTTTCAAATTCAATAAAACAATATCCACTATGACTTAACCCATTTAAATTAATATCAGGTTTGGAGAATTTAGGTCTAATAACTTTAACTTGAACTTTCTTATTCAAAATCTGCCACCAAAGATTCTCAATTGATGGTTCATCTAACCAAGGATCTAAATCTCCCATCCATAACGTTCTTGGATTGTTATTATTATTAGAAGAATTGGTACCGGAATCACCGGTTGGACCTGAATTCGAAGTATGCCCAGTGTTACTTGAATTACTACCAGTTTTAGATGAATTGGAATGATTATCGTCTTCATCAATCAATTTACCACTTTGTTGAGTTGACAATGGTGGATTTGGCACAGCAAAACTTGCCAACATTTCTTGTTCTTGTTGATGTTGATGACTTGCTGTTGAAGTAGTAAGGGTTGGATTCATAATTGATTCTTTATTCTCAAGTGACATGTTACCCTTAATTTTATCCTTATATATTTTAACCTTATATCTATACTTTTTTTTAACCTCTATAGAATTTCAAACTAACTCCCTTCTAAACAATGTGCTGATCTCTCTATGATACACTTATTTTACAATGTATACCGGTATACAATTAACACCCCCAATGACTTAATATCTTTTCAGTTGTTACTTATGACCGCAATACTAAAAAGATTCCAAGAAAAAACAATTGAATTTCAAATAAAACAATAAATTGATTGAACTTTACAATTCAATGTGATTTTTTTTTGCTTTTATTTATTTTTATTCTAAACTCTGACTTGTAGAGTGTTCACTATGGTTTATTATCTAAAAACCCTTGTAATTAATTTCAACAACTTTTTCAATGCGGTCGCGCCTATGAAAGATGCCTAGACTTCGGGTTTGTTGGAAATAGGTGAATTGGCTGATGTTTGAAGTTCAATTCGGGGTTGTTGAAGTTTGTTGGTTATCGAGTGATTATCCGCAAGTTATGGTAGGGGTTTGGAGGTATTCTGAAAAATTCTAATTTTTAAGAATAATATTGTAAGCTGATAAACGTGATTAGTTGCAGACTGTGAAATTTGCAATTCTATAATTAAATGAAATTAATTATGTGAAAAAAAATAATAATGAAAATTAGAAGGCTATCTGAGTATTGAAGTTGCAGTTTATATATTACGATGTTAGTTCTCGAAATATGGAGCTTAGACGGAGACGGAACGGTAATTGGTTTTGTTTTTTATAGCTCTTTGAACGATAGAAAAATATCTGGATTCATCTTCTACTTAATTGATTAACCTTTTGAACTTATTCTTGTCCTTTTGGAATGGCAGGTCTTCAATAAGTTTACAAACCCTTAATACGCTGAACATGCAATATAATGTGCGGCGTTGGCTGCGAATTACTGTGGAATTAAATACGTTATAATACTATGGAAGATGTCAGGTTTAACACATCAGAACTTATGAAAATCAGAAAAACTCGCTGGAAAGCTCGCCTTAAACTTATAAGAGAGCACATTACTGGACACTTTGTACCAACTACTTAAAGCAAATTCGGTATGGGAAAAATAACTTTTCAAATCATGGGTTTTTCGTGAAATTCTTTCAAATAGTACTGTGATGACCTCTTTATTGTCATAAAGAAATGTGAAAATTTACGTATTCAATCCAAGCACGCTACTCTTGAAGTCGGTAAAGACTGCAAAACATCGGTTCATGAGTTCAGCTTATTTGATAGTGGGGACCTCGCTAATGGAAGACTTGTTAGTTTTAACAAATAACACTCTGTTGCCAGTGCTAATGTAAATCAAATCTTAGGAGGGTTTTACCTGACATTCTGGAGTAGAGATCCTCAATGATTATCAGATCTCAGTATAATTATGTAGGAATTAACCACAAAGTCCTATTATAAAGACCACTTCAACGAAAGATCATTCTTTTTAAAGGGATCATTCGTTTTGAAGAACTTGAGAGCCATACTAAAGCATGAAAAGATCGATTCTAAACGTATCTCTTCATTAAGATGAAGATAAAAACGAACGTGGTAAAGACAATAGGTGGATCAGGGATGAGGATTTTAATTCAGGGGTAGTTTATCTGGTCTTATGGGGGACGTTTGTTTGCATGGATTGTTCATGTATATGCTAATACAATGGAAAGAATACTCCTAAACCTCTATCTGATCTGAACATAAAGCCGAACCTGAACATATAACGTTACTCATCTCAACTTTCGCTATCGCTGAAGGTTTAGAAATGACGGGCGACACAGCTGCAAACGCGACTCGAAACGTAAACAAACGCTTTTGTGATCTTAATCATGAATAGAATTACCCTGGATTCAACAGGTTCAACTAATGAAAAGATCAAATCGTACATTGAAAACACTGCAGTGTTTGATGATCAGAAGTTGAATCCTATAACCGAGGAAACCAAAAATGATTTCAATTTAGATTTACCAATTCATGAGGAAAAACCTGAGAATAAGTATCATAATAAACTAACATATACTGCCAATAAGGATTTTGAAATCAACGAAAGTGGATCAATGTCACCAAGTTCTATTCCAAATACGTTCAAGAATAAATCACATCCTAATGCTAGGGCCAAAGATTTGGGTCCTATAATAAGGAGTTCATTAAGAGATAATGTTCAGGTGGAAGTTGAAGAGGAAGAGCTACATGAAGAAGACGAACCACAACAACAAGAAATAAAACAGAAGCAATTAGAACACAAGGATCAGGAACATAAGGAGCCAGATATTAAAGAACCCGAAGAACCAATTAAAACTTCAACTTTAAAAGATTATACACCAGATTGGATGCCATCCGAATTGAATGAAAAATGGGTTGATGAACCACAACTCAAATCTTCATTATCCAAACAATTCGACTTTAATGTTTCCAATTCCAATTCGATTGTTCATAATTCCAACTTTAATTCTCATCCTATTAGAACTCCACAATGGAAACAAATGAAAAAGAATTATGATGAAATTAATCCTGCACCTTTGAAAAATTTATTTGAAGGTGAAAAATCCGTCTCTTCAACATTCTCAACTCCTTATAACAGTAGAAGTAACAATGAACAAACTTCTGGGTTAACTCAACAACAGGTTAATGAATTAAAGGATTTATTAGATCAAGACAAAGATAAACCTGATGATTATTTAATTCAACTTCCAAATGCTTCACCTTTAAAATTATTCGGGAATAATTATAATACATTTACTAAAGGGAAGTTGAATGAAATCATATCCAATTTAAAAGCACCAAGTTTTAATTTACAAGTCCCAGGTAAAGAAAATGCCGAATATATCAAAGAAGAAGAGAAGAAAGAGAAGACGCAACCAATACTCAAAAGCAAGGCTCACGATAATGATCTTGAAGAAATGTACAGAGCTAAAGCCGATAATATATTTGGAAATATTCAAAAAAGAGGAGCATTTTTCCGTCAACCATCAACGATCTCAAATCTTGGTAGAAACGTTTCTAACGGGATACTGTTGACTCCATCTACCAGTAATTTAGGTAAGAACTCTGGTAATTTTGGTAAGAATTCTACCAATTTCAAAGGAACTCCACCAGGGATTAATTCAGTTAATAACTCAACTAATACCTTAACAGCCACATCAACTCCAAAAATCGACAAAGTTAATAATTTAGATACTATTAATGATTATGCATCATTCTCAAGTGGATTTGCAAACACCACTAATATCGGAAAGGATCAACCTCAAGAAGATTCAATGTTTACATTTACTGAATCAAGCAATGGAAGTATAGAAGATTCGTTATCGAAACTGAGATCTGAATATGATATAAACCAAATTAACGATATCAATAGTACGAATTATGATACATTCACCAAAAATTCTAAGCATTATGAAGAAATGGAAGAAATAGAGGAGCAAGAAGATAGCTTACAATTAAGTTCGTATACCCAATCAGAGATTGATGAACCATATAAATACCATAACGAGTATCAATATAGGCCTAATGATCAGCTCCCTGAATTTGAAGAGAATAATTTTGCCCAATCTGTTCAATATAGACCTAGAAGGTCAACCACCAATGATATAAATTACAAAAATCAGCTTGAAGCTAAGATAAAGCATCTTGAAACTACTGTTGATAATTTCAAGCTTTACCAAAAGAATATGGAAGCATTGATTAATGAAAACAATAATTTGAGAACCCAGTTGAGTAAGACCGCCTTGAATAATAATGGGACCAATGATTTATTCTTTGAAATAAAGCTGTCGGATGAGTTCAAGATGAAGAGAATAAGTCAATTAAGGTTAGGACAACAAAACCAAGATAATCATTTACAAGAGAGAAATAGCAGAGACCAGAAAGAGAATAAAACCAAAAGGGGAACCTTGAAACCAACGAATTTACCCAACAAGTATGGAAATATGGTCTTAGATGAAGTTAATCATAAATGGGTAACCGAAGAGAAAGAAAACTTCAGTCTCGATATGATTGATGATTTAATAGAAGATGAAGGTACTGATAATTTATTACCTTCCCATATTCCTGATATGCCTGAAGTGTCTGAGAACATATCTGATACTTCACCAAGTAAGAAGAATGTATCGTTCCAATTACCTAACCAAGTGAATTCAAGTCCATTTGATAAAGCCAATGTTACTAGTGTCAATCAAATTGACGAATTGTCATTTAGTCAACATCAAAGAAAATTGGTTTCTATCATTACCGATACACTTGTTGATATTAATTGGAATCAGGTAAATGATATCGATTTATCAAACAAAGCATTAACTAATGTCAAAGATTTACAGAATTTTTTACCAAATTTAATTAAAGTTAATTTAGAATCTAATGACATTAAGTTCCTTAATGGGTTACCAGAAAGTTTGTTGAATTTGAACTTATCGAATAACAATATCCATAACATGACATCATTTCAAGAATTCATTCATTTACAACAGTTAAATTTATCATCAAATGTGTTAGAGAATTGTGATGGATTGAGGTATAATATTCATCTTAGTAAATTAAACTTATCAGGTAATAAGTTAAAGGATATTGATGGATTGAATAACCTTGTAAATTTGATTGAGTTGGATTTATCAAATAATGACTTAAGTGAAATCGATTTCAAACATTATCATTTTGAAAATTTGCAAATATTAAACTTATCGGAGAATAAACTCCAAAAAGTAAAGAACCTTCAATATGTTAAAGAGTTACGGATCTTAAACTTGAATGAAAATCAAATTAGTGAACTTGGGTGTAAACCTAAACATTTACATTTAAAGAAACTTTTGGTAAAATTCAATAACCTTGAAAGTATTGATTTCGACCACTTTCCTTATTTACGTACATTACGTATTGACGGGAACAGTGTTAGAACTGCTGATGGGTCTTTAAAATATTTACAAGAACTTTCATGTAAATGTCAACCTAGTTCAATGTTGAATAAACTTTTAGAGTTTGACAGTATAAATACTTTGGATTTATCAGGGAATTTGTCATTCACCAAACTTAATCTTCCAGTGTTGCACAACGTTAATAAGTTAACGTTGTCAGCTATAAATCTCAGTCATAGTAAGAATTTGAATGATGTATTCCCAAACTTGATGGAATTGAATTTAAACTTCAACAAACTCCATGATTTGCTGTTTTTAAGTGATCTAAAATACTTGAGAAAACTATATCTTGTAAGTAATAACATCACCAAGATCGAAACCATTATAAAGAACCTTTCGAAATCAAGAAGTCATTTGAAAGTGTTGGATTTAAGATTAAACCCATTGAATTTAGAATTCTATTCTTACGTTTTCAATCCCCAGGAACTTGAAATAGATATGGGAATCCAATTAGAAACTTTGGATGATATAGAGAACTTTTCAATTCTTTATGAATCGTTGAATAATAAAAACGACTGGGAAGAAAGAGATGATAAGTTTGTTAGAAGTTTAAAGAGGAATAAGGTTAAGAAGAGATTAAATTACCAAACTTTATTGGTCAATTATTTCCCTGGGTTGAAGAAATTGGATGGAGTTGTCATTGGTGGAAAGAGGATGGAATTTGAGAATGCTTTTGAATCTGATCTTTAATGTAGAGTGTATATAATGTAAAGTAGCATATGTCTCTGGAACCGTGAGTCCATATTTTGGGAAGTTAGAGCGAAGTAGCCATAGAATGGACTATAAGGGATCAAAGGGAAGTAGAAAGGAAACTAATACCTTAGTTAGCGGGTATGTAGATTGTAGTAATAGAAGAGGAATATTTTAAGGTTATGAGAGCGGAATTTTCAAGATATAAATCCCCAGACAAAAGTCTCAATTCCGCTGTATGTTATCTACTAGAATATCAATTGCATGGCCACCAGATGCCCCAAAAGAGAACACCAGTACTATGGTAGTATCGTCTAAGAAAGGACATTTTGTTGACATTAGAATTCTCCTTGAAAGTTACCCAATCACCACCACCGACCTCCCATTTGCTAAAGTATTTGAATGGGTTATGGTAGGTGAGGAAATCTTACAACAATCCGACTATCCTGATACCACCAAGATCAAATTCACTCATGAAATCGATTCTATGGAAATTTGGGATTCTATAAATACTGGTAAGCCTCTAGATGAGTGTAGAACAGCTCCTGATATTGGCCATTTTTGGAAACCTGATGCTAATGGTGATAGAAAAGAGACTGGTCATATGGTTAACCCATACACTGGAAAAGATCAAGAGTATGTTGAAATGTGGAGAACCTTGGATTCTACACGTCACACACCAACAGTTGAAGCCAAGGAACTGAACATTGAACCAAAAGTATTTGTGTTGAGAATTGATAACGATTCTTATCATGGACAGATGATAAGATCAGGGAATTGGATTCAAGGTATGTTATATGATAAGAACGATAAGAAGTTTCCATTACACGTTATAAGAGCATTCTATAACAATGGATGGGAATACCTTATTAAATATGGTAATTATGAATTTCCTATTAATTTTGATGGTAAATTAAATGACTCTATAACTGTAGATAATTTAGTATGGCATTGTATAGAATAGACGATTGTCGCACTACTGAAATTTTTTCGAAGATCCTTAACATGTCTGGGGAAAGTTTGTATGTAAAGTTTATTCCAATAGGGCAGGTGTAGTTAATCTATATAAGGTAGTACTAGGTGTGTATTATACACATGACTACCGAGGGTTTTGTTGAGATCAAGTTTTCCCATTAGATTGTGGTGATGTTGCCCACCTCAAATTGCTGTCATTTACTAACAACAGATTATTCATTCTTGCAGTTATCCTTAATGCTGTCAACTTATTTGCTCAAGTATTCTTTACTATCATGTATTCAGATTTAGAATGTGATTACATTAATCCTATTGAATTATGTAACAAATTAAACCCATGGTTCATTCCTGAAGCTGGTTTACATGGATTCTTAACGGTTTTATTTTTAGTCAATGGTTATTGGTTCCCGTTCTTACTTAATGCTCCTTTGTTAGCTTACAATGTTAATAAATTTTTAAATAAGAATCATTTATTGGATGCCACTGAAATTTTCAGAACTTTATCAAAACACAAAAAGGAAAGTTTTATTAAATTAGGGTTCCATTTGTTGATGTTTTTCTTCTACTTATATAGGATGATTATGGCTTTAGTAAGTGATGATGCATAAGCTGGCCACGTAAGCTTGCGTAGCAAGGTGAGTTAGTGGTAAATCGATCCTTACTAGAGATTAACCGTTCACGACATAAATTTATAGATGAACGTAATCATTGTAGTTTATATATATTATACAAAATCCACTATGGTGTTTCGGTACAAGGGTACGGATATTCAAAATACAGCCCAGTGCCAATAAGCACCTATCGCTCTGCTGTAGGATTCCAGATGTAATGTCTCAGGTATTATTATTCACCTCTGCTAACACCCTATTAATCTCTCCTAACCTCTTATTTAACCCATTATCATTATAAACCTTACTCAACTCATTAACTCTCTTATCTATACTCTTAATCACATCATTGCCTAGATCACCCCTAACATTATCCCTTATATCACTTATACTCTTGGTTAATTTCATGAACTCTTCATGCGCCGTTTTCTTCTGCTGATAAGTATCCCGCAAACTATTCAATTTATTGCCCAACGTACTATGACTGTTCTTCAAATTAAAAATCTTGGTTCGTACTTCATCTTTCTCCTTTTGGATTTGTGCTATTTCTGCATTTAAATCATCAATACTTCCATGAACATCACTAATATGATTCAAATGATCTAGAAGGTGGGTTTTAAAGTCTTGCTGGATCAATTTAGGTTTAATACTGGAATTCTGACTCGGTATAGGTTCGAATTGTTTGATTAAATGTTTAATAACATCAACAGTATTAATTCTATATCGTTTATCACGATCAGTAGTTAATCTGTCTATATCAATTCGTAATGGCTTTTGCACGGTATTGGAACTGTTCTTAGTCAATGGTATAGGGGGCTGTATAGCATCATTATAATTTACAGGAGTTTTGGCTCTTTTAGTATCAATTAATGGTGCACCGATTGTACTAAAAGCATCAGCACCTTTCCTTGGTCTACCTCTTCCACGTTTAACTCTTAGTTTCGGTTTATCATGAATTCTAGGTCTTCCTCTTTTTCTTTTTATCCCTGGTTCGGGAGTTTGTGAACTTGATCTACTTCTACCACTAAAATCATCAAACCTTTCGGTATCCAGTAATTGTGGGGTTCTTTTGAAATCTTCTTGGTCGGTGGCATCTTCTCGTTCTGGGATTTCTGGTTCAGGCGGCGGTATATCATCCATAGGAGCATCCTCCGGACTACCTTCCCTATACGTTCCTATAGTACTTCTTCTAAATCGGGGTAAATTCAAATCTTCTGCCTTGACTAGCACCGATTCTAACATCTTAAGTTTGGGCGTACTTACTTGCTTTTCGATCACCAAAGGACTGACTTCAACATTCCGTAAACTAATTGTTAGTAGGAGTTTAAGGTTGGTTATGAACTTACATACTCTCCACCTCTTTTACGTGTTTCAAGCTTCTCTTGTCTATCCATGTTTATGGTCGCGATAGTGAATGGTGTACCGATGAGATAGCGAGAGCAGGCAGCACGAGAAGTATCACACATACAGACTTAACACTACCATAGACTGTACTACACACAGAAAGATAGCAACAAAGACTTATGAGTAACAGAGAATGCTACCACAAATACAACCTCACAGAAAATAAGAGACACAAGTAAGAGCCACATAAAGAAAATACTGGTGAAATATATTAATCTATTGTTGAGCAAAGTGTTCTAAGATAATATTTCTTTCTTCAGAATCTTGACCCCAGTTTTTAACAACAACACAAGAAGCACCAACGACTTTTCTAGCGTTACCTTCTCTGTCTAATTGACATAAACCGGCCCATTCACCTAATTGTTTAGCGTCAGAAACTTTGATTAATGGAATTTTTTGTTCTGGTTCATTACATAAAGCTTCAACTAATTTAACAATTGATTCTTCAGTAACGGATTCACATAAAACACATAATTGAGCTTCTCTTCTTGATAAAGCTTTTGAAGCTTCTCTTAAACCTCTAGCTAAACCATCATGAACTAATGAAGTTCTTAAGACAACTTTTAAAGCATCTTCAATGGTGATTGATCCTTCTTCTTCAACGGCGACTTCTTCGACAACTGGTTGTTCTTCAATATCTGACATTTTTTCTGTAAGTTAATTTAATAGACTTCTTCGACAGGTAACTGCTCAGTACTAAATTTGAAAAATTTATTTCGAGTGCGATGTGTAGGCGATTTTTGAAAATTTTCACAGTCACGTCAGGTGCGAATAGTGAGAGGATAGGGCGCGAAACCTATACGTACAACATATATTACCTCTATAAATTAAGTAAGAGTCCGAAAGGGTAGACGAACTTTTTGCAATATTGGAGAGAGTTTTATAATCACAAGAAGAACCCTCTTTTCGCTCAGGTTATGATTCGGTTACAACTCCATCTCATCAGCACCAAAAGGTTGATTATGATCATCTTCATCACTTGACTCAATAGCTAAATCATTCTTAGTTGATGTCGCCTGTTGATGGAAACCATTAGCATTGAATTCATCATCATCTTCGAAGTCAACATCGAAGAAATCATCGTCTGACCCCGTAATAGCTTGATAAATCGTCTTACATTCACTAACAATCCCATCATAACTTATCTCTGATGATGGCATATTAGTGAAGATTATATCATCACAATCTTGACTGGTTCTTAATGTAACATTATTGTCCTTAGTTGGGTTTATTATATTGGATAAATCATTTAATACATAAGTTTTTTGTACGTAACCGAATTTACAAATAATTTCAAGTTTCTCTTTAGGTACAAATGATTGTAAGGATTTACCTAATTTTACTGAATTGATGACTACAGGTGTACCGAACTCATCCACTTTAAAATCATTATCATCCAAAACATCATCTAAATCTGAAGATTCTCTTAAAATTGATGTTTCCATTTTTTCAAAAGCTGCTTGTAAATCTTGTTTAGCTTTGATTTGATCTTGTTCGAAACAAGTCAAGTACCAAATCGACTGACCTGGAGGACAAACTCCCGTTCCACCATTTTGAATCAAAGCTTGAATACTGGTTTCATTATTAGTGGGTAAGGAATTTGGTGGGAATACAACTATAGCGGAATTCTCTTGATCTGACATCCATTCTTTACAATCTTTCTTAACTACTACAACTAATCTTGCAATTGTTACCAACTTTAAAGAATCAGTTATTTCATTATAAGAGAATTGTAAAAATTTAGGAATTTGAGTTGGTGCTACAATCAACTTTTCATTGATTTTTACAGCACTTTTATCACTAAATTTACCGATTTTAGTTTGGGGATCATAATCAGTCAATACAGTATTCAATTTGTAAGTTGTACCAGCAACTGCAGCACTTCTACAGAACCCCTGAGAGATTTCACCAGGTCCTCCATATTTCAGTACTAATACCGGGAAGTTACCATAAACATTAAAACTGACCAAGAATCTTCTGATTCTGGCCAAAGCTTCTGGGGTTTTAGTGGTAGATTTTATACAAAGACCGATTGAATAAATCAATTCATTGATTTGAGAAGTCTCCAAGTTGAATTTCTTAGTTAAGAATTCAGTTATAGTAGTTTTGGCATTCTCTGCCAACACTTTCCGTTTATCTTCATCGTTATTATCTTGTAAGACAAATTTCAAAAACTTCATCAAGTATCTCTTAGTTAACAAAGATAATGATTGATCAGTGAAGATTTCCTCTTTAGATGTAGCATTAGCAAACTTTGTGGAAAAACTATCGTTCTCAAAGATATGGAAGTTACTTAAACTTTGAAATTCCAAGTATTTGTAAACACGAGACTTGATTAGTAACAGTAATAAATCACTTTGAGCAAACATGATTTTTGGAGTCAAATCAATCCCATAATCTTTGCTTTTGTACTTACTGCTAGGATGGCCAATATCACCGCTAACATAGACCTGAGCGTCTTCAAAGTGTTGGATTCTGCCACCGTTCACTTCCTGACACCACAGCTTGATTTGTTCAATAGTCAAAGTTGAATTGGAGTCCCCATAACACGTTTTGTTATCAAGATGTAAAACATCAACTCCTTGCCACGATAAGGCAGCCGCTAAGATACTTTCAATCAACCCTGTACCTAAAATTAATACATCACATTCATCTACCAGTAAACTATGTAATTGAGGTTTTTCTAATCCGGCTAGTTGGGGGATATTATCGGGAGCATAAGAAACACTTGGACTTCTTTCTGCAACAGATTTACGTCTTTCATTTCGATGAAAATTCGACATGGCTCTAATTATTTGTGATTACCTATTGTCCTGTACTCTCCTGAGTGATTAAACGTTGTGCGAACGAGTGCGATATGACTGAGTTGAATCTGGGGTTAGAGAAAGTGATTTTGAGTGATAGGTCCCAAGATCATTCTAAGGAGACCAAAAAGGGGAAGGGTCCTGCCCAGGATCCCAATGAAAAGAAAGGATCTCTTCTTCTTGCGTGGCAGGTCAAAAATAAACATTGCTTGGTTATTGGTAGTGGTGATGTAGCCTTAAGTAGAATTGAGCATTTAATCATTGCTCAAGCTAAAGTTACTGTGATTACCGGAACCTCCACAAATCCAAAGATAGTTGACCTTTATAACCAAGGGCTTATTTATAAGATTGTTGAGAGAAATTACCAACCAAAAGATTTACTTATGTATGACAATAAAGAACTTATCTTTGATTTTGAGACCATCCAACCATCAGACTTTTCAGCTATTGATGACTATTTACACCATAATAGATTTGAAATCGTTTGCTGTGCTATAGACGACCATGAATTATCAGCTAAGATTTATTACCAATGTAAGCTTAACGGAATAAATGCCAACATCGCCGATAAGCCTGAGTTATGTGATTTTTACTTTGGTAGTATGATCAATAAAGATAATTTACAAATAATGATTTCCACCAATGGAAAATCTCCAAGATTGTCGAAGATCATTAAGGATATCATCAAAAGACAAATTGACGGTATTGACTTGAACAAGGCTATAGAGAATTTGAATCTTGTTCGGTTTACCTTACGTCAGAAGTTGCTGGAGAATGATGTTAAGACTATTGAGGCAAGGATGGAATGGATCAAGAAGTTGACGGATTTTTTTGATATAAAGGATTGGGCGGAGTTCAGAATTGACGAGCGGAATGTGGCAAGAGTAGTCGAGTATTATCCTGACTTTCCTCCAAGAAGTGTAGAGGGTTTTAGAGGTGTCTTAAATCAAGAAACTTAGGCTAACTGAGCCTAGCCAGGGTTACAGCGAATGTTTCTGAACATTCAATCTACTATATAATTATACTGTATATACAATAATCTATTTACTGCTTTGTGGATGACAGGTGACTTTAACCAGTTGCATCGCTTCCCTCTGCAACCAAGCTCACAAATCTTCGTGAATAAACACCTTGTCTCCTCCCGCCCCTTTATATTCCGCTGCTATATGCCCATCACCTCTCAATTGATATTGATAACTCATTAATCCCTCTAACCCGACTGGTCCCCTAGCATGAATCTTATTAGTACTAATACCAACCTCAGTACCAAATCCATACCTAAACCCATCAGCAAACCTCGTAGAACAATTCCAATAAATTCCAGCTGAATCGATTCCCTTCAAGAAAACCTCTGCATTCTCTTTACTTTCGGTTAATATACAATCAGTGTGTTTGGAGGAATGTAAGTTGATATGAGAAATAGCATCTTTTAACGAGTCGACGGATTTAACAGAAATGTCCAATGATAAGTATTCCAAATCAAAAGAGTCCTTGTCAGCATCAACCACAAAATCGGAACCATCCAACTTTGACTTAATTTCTGGTGTTACGTGTAAGGTAACTTTGGCATCCTTTAAAGCTTGATAGATTCTATTCAATTTACCAGAATCTTGAGCAACAGATTTATGAATAAGTAACTGTTCAACAGCATTACATCCAGCAGGGTAATTTGTCTTTGAATCAACTACTACCTTTATAGTCTTATCAATATCAGCAGATTCATCAACGAAAATTGAGCAAATACCATCAGCATGACCCAATACTGGAATCTTTGTATTCTCTTTAACATTACGTACAAGTTGATTTGACCCTCTTGGAATTACCAAATCAATGTACTTATCTTGAGAAAGTAAATCACCAACTTCTTGTCTACTTTCAATCAACTTTATAGCATCTTTAGGGACTTTAGTTTTATCATTTAAGACCGTATTGATTATATCACTCATGACCTTAAATGTTTGAAATGATTCTTTACCACCTTTTAATATAGCAGCATTACCTGATTTGATAGCCAACGCAGTAATATTAGCAATGACTTCGGGTCTACTCTCGAATATAATCAATAGTACTCCAATTGGGGCAGTTATACGATACAAATTCAAACCTTCATCCAATTTTTTAGCCAAGGTAATTTTTCCAACAGGGTCAGGTAAATTAGCCACGTCTAAGATCCCTTGTAACATTCCATCGAATTTTCCAGGAGAACTAAGGTCTAATCTTTTAATTAAACTTGATGACAAGTTATTAGTCTTAGCATTATCTAAATCAAGTTGATTAGATTTGAGAATTTCTGATTCCTGAGCCTTTAACCCATGATAGATTTCATTAAGAGCTTGAGACCTCTCATCATTACTAAGGGTTTTAAGTATAGAAAATGCCTGATTGGCTTCTTTAGCTATAATTTCTGCCATGATAGACCAAAAGTTAGTGAGTCAGACAGTGCGACTTTACAGTGGTGTCAAGAGCCGGGTAGATCGAGGGACCGATGTATGAACCAATTCGCGACGAGCATCATTGATCTACTGAGCCTTTGTAAATAAGAATTGTTTACATAGATACGGGCAGGTGCAAAAAATACCACAAAAAGAAGTACACAAATAGACTTACACAAAAGTAAGTTCACAGAAACACTAACACACTACCCAAATTCAAGCCATTGGTATAAACAAAAGCCAAAAGACTATAAATAGTACAATATGTACTCTTCACAAAATCCATTCAATAGAGAAAATTTAATAGATTTAGATAATTCCAATCAATCTTCAAACCCTTATGACAACCTACCGTCAAGTTCGGATTATGATCCATTTCAAGATCGGTTTGTGGTAGACGATGAAAGTATACCAGAGAGAAGACAGTCAAATGAACGTTTAAGATCAAATGATAGAGTTAATGAAAGAAACGGATTTTTCAATAGGTTTAATAATGGAGACTATATGGAAATGGAGAACCCTTTCGAAGATAATCCAACCAATGTCACTGAGACTCCAGGGAAGTCACAGTTCGATATAAGAAGGATATATAGAAACGTAAAGTCTAAGTTTACTAGGAATACGTTCGAAGATGTTCCTAGTAAAGGACCCAGACAGATTTATGTTATGGACCATAGTAAAAATTCATCGTTCCGTTACTATGGGAATTATATTTCCACCACCAAGTATAATTTTGCAACGTTTATCCCCAAGTTTTTATTCGAACAGTTCAGTAAATACGCCAATTTGTTCTTCTTATTTACTTCGATTATTCAACAGGTTCCAGGGGTATCGCCTACTAACAGGTATACCACAATTGGGACATTAATGGTGGTATTATTGGTATCAGCCATTAAAGAGATAATGGAAGATATTAAACGTTATAGAGCCGATAATGAATTGAACAACACAAAAGTCCAAGTATTAGACCCTGTGTCGGGAGAATTCGTTCATAAAAAATGGATCAAAGTTCAAGTGGGTGATATTGTTAAGGTATTCAATGAAGAACCATTCCCGGCTGATTTACTTTTATTGAGTTCATCAGAACCTGAAGGGTTATGTTACATAGAAACTGCCAATTTAGATGGAGAAACGAACTTAAAGATCAAACAATCCAAATCAGAAACATCGTACCTTGTCAATCCTCGGTTCTTGGTCAGCGATATGGTTCACACTGAAATTGTCTCTGAGCTGCCAAATTCGTCTTTATACACTTATGAGGGAAATTTGAAGGGATTTGGGTCAACGGGCGACATTCCAATGACACCAGAACAGTTGTTATTAAGAGGAGCAACGTTAAGAAATACTCAATGGATTCATGGGGTCGTTGTGTTTACTGGACACGAGACCAAATTAATGAGAAATGCCACTGCTACGCCTATTAAAAGAACTGACGTCGAAAGAATTATTAATATTCAAATTATTGTCTTATTTGGAGTTTTGATCACCTTGACATTGATATCGTCCCTCGGTGATGTCATTAAAACTTCAACTTCTAGAGACTCTCTCAGTTATTTGCAATTGGAAGGGATAAGTTTGGTAAAGTTGTTCTTCAAGGACATTTTGACGTATTGGATTTTATTTTCGAATTTAGTACCAATTTCATTATTCGTCACTGTAGAGATTATCAAGTACTACCAGGCGTATATGATCGGATCAGATTTGGACATGTACTATGAGGAAAGTGATACCCCTACTGGGGTTAGAACGTCTTCATTAGTCGAAGAATTAGGTCAAATTGATTACATCTTCAGTGACAAAACTGGGACATTGACCAGGAATATTATGGAGTTCAAAACCTGCTCTATTGGTGGGAAATGTTACATTGAAGATATTCCTGAAGATGGCCATGTTCAGGTGATTGATGGAATTGAGATAGGGTATCATACGTTTGAGGATTTACGTAATCATTTGAACGATACTTCTTCTCAACAATCAGCGATAATTAATGAATTTTTAACGTTATTGAGCGCTTGTCATACTGTTATTCCCGAAGTTAACGAAACAACAGGTCAAATCAAGTATCAAGCTGCTTCGCCTGATGAAGGTGCTTTGGTTGAAGGTGCTGCTATGTTAGGGTATAAGTTCATTATTAGAAAACCTAAGAGTATCACCATTGAAAACACGCTTACTCAAATTCAGCTGGAATATGAATTACTCAATATCTGTGAATTCAATTCTACCAGAAAGAGAATGTCTGCTATTTTCAAGTGCCCTGATGGAGCCATTAGACTTTTCTGTAAAGGTGCCGATACGGTCATACTTGAGAGATTATCCGACGAAGAACAGCCTTTTGTTAATTCTACTTTGAGACATTTAGAAGAATTTGCAGCTGAAGGGTTAAGAACGTTATGTATTGCCTCTAGAATTGTTTCTCAACAAGAATACGATGCTTGGGCAACACAATACTACGAGGCATCGACTTCTTTAGACGATAGAGGTGGGAAATTAGACCAAGTGGCTGAATTGATTGAAAAAGACTTGTTTCTTTTAGGTGCCACTGCAATCGAAGACAAACTTCAAGATGGTGTACCTGATACTATTCAAACCCTTCAAACTGCTGGGATTAAAATTTGGGTTTTGACGGGTGACAGACAAGAAACCGCTATAAATATTGGAATGTCATGTAAGCTATTGAGTGAAGAAATGAACTTATTGATCATTAATGAAGATACTAAACACGATACAAGATTGAACCTCCAAGAGAAATTAGATGCTATTCTTCAGCATCATGGTGATGATGATTACAATGCACTTGACTCGTCTTTAGCATTGATTATTGATGGACATTCGCTTAAATTTGCTTTGGAAGATGATCTCCAAGATATGTTCATTAACTTGGCCACAAGGTGTAAAGCGGTGATCTGTTGTAGAGTGTCACCATTACAAAAAGCGCTTGTGGTTAAAATGGTCAAGAAAAAACGCAAAGGGGCTCTTTTATTAGCAGTTGGAGACGGGGCCAATGATGTTTCAATGATTCAAGCTGCCCATGTTGGGGTAGGTATTAGTGGTATGGAAGGTATGCAAGCTGCTAGAAGTGCTGATATTTCCATTGGTCAATTCAAATATTTGCGTAAACTTTTATTGGTTCATGGATCATGGTGTTATCAGCGTATTTCCAATGCTATTCTTTATTCGTTTTATAAGAATATGTGTTTGTACATGACCCAATTCTGGTACGTTTTTGCCAATTCGTTTTCGGGTCAAAGTATTGTTGAATCATGGACATTAACCTTCTATAACGTGTTTTTTACAGTGTTTCCACCATTTATTTTAGGGATTTTCGACCAATTTGTTGGTGCTAGATTATTGGATAGGTATCCACAATTATACCAATTAGGTCAAAGCAGAAAATTCTTTAATGTCACAGTGTTCTGGGGTTGGATCGTCAATGGGTTCTTCCATTCGGGTGTTAACTTTCTTATCACCTTTTTTATTTATTATAATGGTAATCAATTATCAAGTGGATCTATTGTTGATAACTGGTCAATGGGTACGGTTGTATTTACTACTGCGGTGTTGACGGCTTTAGGAAAAGCAGCCTTAGTAGTTACTATGTGGACTAAATTAACCTTGATTGCTATCCCTGGTTCATTTATCTTCTGGTTAGCATTCTTCCCACCTTATTCTATTATTGCTCCCGCTATTAATGTTTCTCAAGAATATAGAGGAGTTTTGTCAGCAACTTATCCATCATTAACATTTTGGGCTACTGTCCTTAGTATTGCTACTCTTTGCTTGTTGAGAGACTTTGCTTGGAAATTCTATAAGAGAATTTATTACCCAGAGTCGTATCATCATGTTCAAGAAATGCAAAAGTATAATATTCAAGATTCTAGACCTAGAATGGAACACTTCCAAAAGGCTATTAGGAAGGTCAGACAGGTTCAAAGGATTAAGAAACAAAGAGGGTTTGCTTTCTCACAAGTGGATGATCAAAATCAAGAAAGGATTGTTAGGTTGTATGATACCACGAGGAGAAGGGGTGAGTTTGGAGAATTACTGGAGACCCAACCTTGAGCGGAGACCCAGTCTTGAGCCAACCGAGAATTTGGTGACAGAGTTGGTAATAGAGTTGATAATGAGTCTTTTTGTAATTCTCTAAAAAGAAATGTTGGCATGTATAGCATTCAATGTATAATATAATTTTTTAGGTGCAAAAAAGGCATACGATATTGTCGTGCTCATGGGTAGGTAAACAGGGGGACGTAAAAACCGGTTATTTCTTCATTTCAGCACTTCTAAGGAATTGATATGAGGTGTTGGAATGGGAAAACTCTTTCAACTCAAAAATTTGGTTAAGATAAAGGAAATCGTCAATTTCAAAAATCAAGAAATAGTTCCCCTACCAACATCTCGACCCTCAGTAAGTACGGCAAAATTACTACCTATGGACCTACAGTGGTAGTAATCGAACATCGCGAAAAGATTCATCATGAGTGAAAAGGAAGTCAAAGACACAAAGGATTCCAAAGACGAACCTAAGTCTGACAAAGCAGCTGCCAAGCCTGCTGACGCTAAAACTTCTGAACCAGCAGAACCAAAACAGCTTTCCAACAAGGAACTTAAGGAACTCAAAAAGAAAGAAAAAGCAGCTAAAAGAGCAGCTCAAAAGGAAGCTAATGGGATAACTCCCGAACAACAACAAAAAATTGCTGAACAAAAGAAAGAAAAGAAACAACAAGCCACAAATTCCAACCTAAAAAAACAATTGAATCAAACTGTTATCAAGGACGACAATAAAAAGAAAGTTCCTACGTTATTCAGTCATTTAGAAACCAGAGAACAAAGAAATGCATCATCACCATCGATTTCTCATATAGTTCATCCATCTATATTATCATTATCACTTAAAATGGCCAGCTATAAGGTAGTAGGGTCAATACCAAGGTTAAGAAGTATGTTGGAAGTGTTTAAAGTGATAATCCAAGATTATAAGACTCCTATCAACAACACCTTACAAAGACATCTTACGGGACATTTAAGTCATCAAATTGAATATTTGAAGAGTGCTAGACCACTTTCGGTTTCTATGGGTAATGCCATCAGATGGTTGAAACAGGAAATCAGTCATATTTCGCTTGAAACCAGTGATGTAGATGCTAAGAAATTATTATGTGAAAAAATCGATGATTTCATCAGAGAAAAAATCGATTTATCTGATAGAGTTATCATTGAAAGTGCTTCTCAACATATAACCAATGGATCAACCATTCTTACATTTGGCCACTCCCAAGTTTTAGAAGACTTATTCAAGTATTGCGTGCTTGAACAAGACAAAAGATTTAATTTGATTATTGTTGATTCAAGACCATTATTCGAAGGTAAAACCCTTTTGAATAATTTGATAAAAACCGAAGTTACTCCAGCAGATGATGGAGCTTCAGATGCAAGTTCTATAACCAGTAAGGGAACCAGGAGTACTCCAATTACTCAAGATTATATAAAAGTTCACTATCTTTTAATAACTTCTTTGAGTTCAACGGTTTTAGAAGATGTGGATTGTGTTTTCTTAGGAGCCCATGCCATGTTGTCGAATGGAAGACTATATTCTAGAGTGGGTACAGGATTAATTGCCATGATGAGTCATGCTAGAAATATCCCGGTATTAACATGTTGTGAATCAGTTAAGTTTTCTGATAAAGTGCAATTAGATTCAGTCACCACCAATGAACTAGCAGATCCAGAAGATTTGATTCAAGATATAAGTTTTAAACCTCCAAAGAAGAAAGCATTTGCTCTTGAACAGTTTATAAAGCAGATCGAATTGGAAGATAAAAAGAAGAAGAAAGAAGAGGTTGGAGATGTTCCATTAAAGGGATGGAAAGATATTCCAAATTTGAATATTTTGAACTTGATGTATGATTTGACCCCACCAGAGTATATTAAGAAAGTTATAACGGAGTTAGGGGCTTTACCTCCTTCGTCTGTTCCGGTTATTTTGAGAGAGTATCGTAGCACCTGAAAGGAGTGAAGGTGCTAGATGCCTTACATATTAATATATAGACATAATCTCTGATCAGGACTTTTAAGTAGACTGTATAGAATTAAGGGCATAGAGAAAGAGGGACCATGCGGGGAAGTGTATGTCGAAGTGAATGTTCCCAGGATACCTTTGGTTTGTTAGTGCTGAAATTATCAAGTCTATTAAGAGTATCAAGAGTGTTCCATGTGTAAACTAAGAAAAGAAAAGAGAGTAATGCGGCGTGCGGCTTTTGAGCGGCGTTGATGCAAAGCGATAGAGAGTGTAGATGGCGTAAAGAGCGTAGAAACAGCGAGCGCCACCATGGAGTCAGAATTAAATCTTATCAATAAAGTTGATCTTAGAATCGCTTTAGCGAATACGGATTCCCAATTTGAAGGTTCCCTTAAGTTGTACCTCGGCCCAATTCTTCTTAAGCTTGGTTCACCCCATGCTGAAGTTCGACAAGCGGTTTTCAAGATCATTCAAAATATCATCACAAGACTTGGACCTGCTAGAACCATTAAATTACCAGCAGAGTCATTAATTGAACAGGTCCAAAATCCTAAAATTCCCCAAGGAGCCGACCCATCAAATGTCAGGTTATATCTGTTATTATTCATATCTAAAGCTGTAGATAGGATGGATAGTGAAGAGAAACGTCAATTCGTGCCTAAAGTGTTAGATGGGATCAGTAAGTACCCTGGCAGTGTGAGTGCTAGGTTATTCAATATATTTTGTAAACTTTTAAGTGAATGGAAAGTACCTGAATTTGATTCCATTGAGTATCATGGATTATTGAAGGATTTAGAGTTAAATAAAGGCGATAAAACATATTTAAGTGAAAAGGTAACCAAATTTTTAATGATGATACCTCTTGAGACTCCACGAGAATTACCAGGATTGAGTTTAGATGATGTGAATTACTTTACTAAAGATGCTGGGGTCAGTTATAAGTCCGGACAAGATGTTAATTTTGTCAAACATAAACTTTTAGAGTTTCTAAAGCTAGGTTTCGATCCAATGGATTTAAGAATTCCTTTACTTGTAGCATCGTCAGATTCAACAACGAGTGTTAGTGATAATTCCGACATTCTTTACCGGAAATTGAATGTAGATTTGGAAGATCAACAGTTTATAAATGAATTGATCAGTCTCTTTATAGGTGACACAAAAACGCCACCAGTGTCATCGCCAATTCAAGAAAAGATCCTTAACCAATTGAATAAGAGTAAAGTAGCATGTAGGAATCCGAATATTTCAAAAATAACCGATTTAGGGCTTTCTTCAGAAATCCCAAGGGTTAAACAAGCCACAGTCCAATTTGTAAAATGGATTAACGCTAACAACGGGGCCGAAACTGCTAATGATACTATGATCAAGTTTAATACGACCATGGCTGCAAAACTTAAGGAGAGTTTAATGGTAGAAGGATGGCCACAACTTAATTTGAACAATGGTAAACCATATACTCAGAATATCAACCAAGCCCTGCAACAATATGAAACGTTATCGAATGTCTTAAAAGTAACTCCGTCTTTATTTTTAGATGATTTTGAGTACTTAGAGTTCTTCTTCGAAGCATTAGAGAAGGGTCCTGTGGACTTAAGAACTTCTATTCAAGAAGGATTATCAAAATTATCACCATTTTTACCAAACCTTTCCCTCACTTGTAAAGAGCAACTTAGAGATATAGCGTATAAATACTTAACAGGTGATGAATCAGGTCCTAATATTCATGCCTGTAGGTATATTGCCCTCAAGTTCATTAATTGCACTTTTCCATTCAACGATGTTAATTCACGGTACTTGAACATTCTAGGCACTTATAAGGGTAATAGACCTGAAACAATTGAAGAAGCTACTAAAGGATTACATCCTTACTGGTTTAATATCAACCAATCATCTAATACTATTGAGTTCAAATCCACTCCAGAACTCTTAGGCCACGGCAATGTTATTGAGTTTCCAAGTTTTCAACAGTTAGTGCTTCTTATAAGAGAAAAGTATGCCAAACAAGAACAGAAGTTGTTTGAAACTTTAAATGTAGGGATTAAATTCTGTGTACAGACATTACTTATGCATGCTATAAATGGAAAGCAGACTGTGATTATTCCTGATGAGGAGTGGGACGTAAGATTAGACAAGGCATTAGAAGTTGATAGTAAAGTCAGAGACTATTTGAGAGTAGAGATTGAAAGGATTACGTCGGATGTAGCCATGGATGGACAACTGGACGATGGGTTTAGAATGTTAATGATGGTGATTTTCGAATCATTCGAAAAATTTCAGACTGGTCATCTTTTTGAAATTGTTTTTCTTAAATTGTTGGCATTATCACCTTCGAAAGTGGTAGGCAGTTTGACTGATTTAGTACCTAGAATTTTGGCTGTTTTAGGGAATAATTGGCTAGTTGAGAGTAGAATGGAAGATATTGCAAGGATTGTGGGGATTATAGGAAGTCATCCAGAGAATGATGATCAGAAGGTATTGGAATTACTTCAAGAGTTGAAACAGAAGAAATATGGGCTCTTGATCACCGGGTATCTTTATTCTAGACTTTCTTACAGACAAAGGATTAATGTTATTGAAGAAGAACCTTTTAATCAATTCCTAGAAGGAGTGTTGTGTGATCTTAAAGAACAAAGAACATACAGTAGTTCATTAATGACGCTTGGCCAATTGGCAATTTATGGAGTTCTAGGACCAAAACTTACATTTATTCCGTCTGATTTTATGACACAAGTTCTTGAAGTTATTAAACCCAAAGTTAAGAAGTTCGATGATCATTCTGTGCTTATACTATCCTACCTCAGTCTAGCCGTTAATGATGAAGATGTGAAGAAAGAGATAGATCTGTTGATTTACGAAGCTCATACGTCGAAACAAACTGAGTTTTTGTTCACTAGTGGTGAAGCATTTTCAATTATTTCCACAGGATGGGATTCAAAAGTTCTAAAAAGGACTATCGACATTGAGGGCGGTGATATTCACTATATACCTCCAATTTCTCGACTTGATACCACCCTTACTACAGTCCTCAGTGCATGTGCCAACACGAAGCCATCACTCAGAAGGGCAGGATGTATTTGGTTATTATCAATTGTTGATTTCTGTTCATCTCCTATCATTAAGGAAAATGCCACAAAGATCCATGTAGCATTCATGAAGTTCTTAGCAGACAGAGATGAGCTAGTCCAAGAAGCTGCTAGTAGAGGGTTGAGTATTGTTTATGAATTAGGGGATGTAGAACTCAAAGACACTCTTGTCAAAGGACTTCTCAAATCGTTTACTGATACAAATACTTCAGGACTTAGTGGAACCGTTGAAGAAGATACTGAACTTTTCGATAAGGATATTCTACGTACTAATGATGGTTCTGTATCGACTTATAGAGACGTATTAAACTTAGCTGCAGATGTAGGAGATCCAAGTTTAGTGTACAAATTCATGTCACTTGCCAAATCATCAGCGTTATGGTCATCACGTAAAGGTATGGCATTTGGATTAGGGTCAATTCTTTCTAAAACCAGCCTTGATGACATGTTGGTGAAAAACAAGAGTTTAGGACAAAGGTTGATTCCTAAATTGTACAGGTACAGGTACGATCCCAGCGTGTCTGTTAGTAATTCTATGAATGAAATTTGGAATGTTTTAGTTGACGATAGTGGAAAGACTATCAGAGACAATTTTGCCAATATTCTCAATGAACTTCTTAAAGGAATGGGGAATAAAGAATGGAGAGTAAGACAAGCCAGCACCACAGCCATGAGTGATTTGTTAAATGTGGTGGAATTCCAAACATTTGAGGATAATCTTGAAGAAGTATGGAATATGAGTTTTAGAGTTATGGATGATATTAAAGAAAGTGTACGTAAAGAGGGGACAAAATTGACAAAACAGTTGGCCAATTTGCTTACCAATACTAGTAAAGGTGATAGTACTGGTCTTGACAGGCTAATACCATTTTTACTTGGAAATAAAGGGATTTTGAGTGATGCCGAAGATATAAGAAACTTTGCCCTTGATACAATTCTTAAGCTTATAAAGAATAACAAGAACATTAAAAAGTTTATACCATTATTACTTGAAACTTTTATAGGTTTAATGTCGACATTGGAACCTGAGGTAGTTAATTATCTTATACTTAATGCTGATAAGTATAATATCAAAGGAAGTGAAATCGATGCTCAAAGGCTACAAAGTCTAGGAAACTCACCAATGATGGAAGCCATCGATAAAATGATTGACGCATTAGATGATCTTATAATTGATGATAGTATCAATAAGATCATCAATTCTATAAAGAAGTGTATTGGATTACCATCTAAGGTTTGCGGTAGTAGAGTGTTGGTGAGCTTAGTTAATAAGAAGTATGAATTGATTAAACCATATGGTGATAAGTTGATGAAACTAGCCATGAACCAGATTAAGGATAAGAATGATACAATTTCATCATCTTATTCCATATCCGTCGCTTACCTCAGTAGGTTATCAAGTTTAGATCTCATTCTTAAATATGGTGAACAATTAAAGAAATTATACTTTGAAACCGAAGATGAAAGGGATAGGACTATATCATCAATAGCCAACGAAAACTTTGCAAAGTACTCCAATGAAAAGTTCGAAAAGGTTTCTTCTGTGTTCCTTCCAATGTGTTTCATAGGTATCAATGACATTAACAAAGAAGTGTGTAAGAACTTTGAAAAACAATGGATTGAAAACACATCCGGTAGTAATGTCATCAAACTCTATCTACCTGAGATTATCGAACTTATGAATCAGTACATCAGTTCCCCCAACTTTCAAATCCGTCAAATTCTTGCTAAGACCATTGTTAAGATTACCAATGATATCCAAGATTTCACGAACGTTTCAGACGTTTTGGTTGGTAAAGTCTTCGAGATACTTATAAGTAGTTGTAAGGGAAAATCATGGACTGGTAAAGAGTTAATCTTTGAAGCATTAGTTAACTTCACTATTAAAGTCAAACACAAAGCACCTATTGAAACGGTTGATAAAATTGTGTTGACAGAAGGTAAAAGAAAGAATAAACAGTACCAGAAGCATTCTATTAAGATCATGGGAAAGTATTTACATGAGTTTCCAAATGAAGAAATGATTAATGTTTATGTTAGTATCATGGAAGAGATCTTGAATGGAGAGTATGAAAGTGATGATGAAGATGCTATGGAAGTTGATTCTACCAGACTTAGTAAGAGAGTCAACAACAACAAATTGGAAGAAGTGAAGTTGGAGTATATTGTCAATTTATACGATACATTTACCGTCAAACACTTGAATAATGAATTGTTTAGTTTAATGATGAGATCACTTACCAAGTTACTTAATGATGAAAACGATTTTGAAATCACCTGGAGATCAAAGGTTACTGCTAATGATTGTTTCACCAAGCTCGTGACAGAATTGGGAACAACTGAATTTGAAATTGATCAATTGACAAAGGTTTGGGAAAAACTTCAACAAGTTTGTTGTAACTTTAATAATATTGAGAATGTGAAGGTGAAGTTTATCAGAGCTTCTAAGTTATTTATCAAGTATTTAGAGGAATTCCATTATGGAGAGAAGGTTCTGGTGGTTAGGGAATGTTTGAACGGGTTTAATGAAGATAGTTCAACTGTTAAAGCTGAATTAGAGGCATAATCTATTATTGGGGGTTTATACACGGATGTACGCGTGGAATGATAAGCCATACCTTATGTGTATATCATTAGAGTCTCGTCAGAGAAAAATAAAATAAGAAATCAGTATATTAACTAATTACCACCTCTCAATCTTAAAACTAAGTGTAAGGTTGATTCCTTTTGAATATTGTAATCAGCTAAAGTTCTACCATCTTCCAATTGTTTACCGGCAAAGATTAATCTTTGTTGATCTGGTGGAATACCTTCTTTGTCTTGAATTTTGGATTTAACATTATCGATAGTATCAGAAGATTCGACTTCTAAGGTAATGGTTTTACCAGTTAAAGTCTTTACGAAAATTTGCATACCACCTCTTAATCTTAAAACTAAATGTAAGGTTGATTCTTTTTGAATGTTGTAATCGGCTAAAGTTCTACCATCTTCCAATTGTTTACCAGCAAAGATTAATCTTTGTTGGTCTGGTGGGATACCTTCTTTATCTTGAATTTTTGATTTGACGTTGTCAATTGTATCAGAAGATTCGACTTCCAATGTAATAGTTTTACCAGTTAAAGTTTTAACAAAGATTTGCATACCACCTCTCAATCTTAAGACTAAATGTAAAGTGGATTCTTTTTGAATGTTGTAATCGGCTAAAGTTCTTCCGTCTTCCAATTGTTTACCGGCAAAGATTAATCTTTGTTGATCTGGTGGAATACCTTCTTTGTCTTGAATTTTGGATTTAACATTATCGATAGTATCTGAAGATTCAACTTCTAAGGTAATGGTTTTACCAGTTAAAGTTTTGACGAAAATTTGCATACCACCTCTCAATCTTAAGACCAAGTGTAAAGTGGATTCTTTTTGAATGTTGTAATCGGCTAAAGTTCTACCATCTTCCAATTGTTTACCAGCAAAGATTAATCTTTGTTGGTCTGGTGGGATACCTTCTTTATCTTGAATTTTTGATTTGACGTTGTCAATGGTATCAGAAGATTCGACTTCTAATGTAATAGTTTTACCAGTTAAAGTTTTAACGAAAATTTGCATTGTTATTTGTGTGTATTATATTTATAATTTATAACCCCTAAAATGTGGCAACTTTCCGGTTTAAATAGTTTTAAGGGTGAGCACAAATAGACCGCAAAAAAGAAATTCAACAGAGAAAAAGAAATTAAATGAGTGACTTAACTACGGTGCGACTAGGGGAATGCTGGTCGGAATATTCTAGATAGGGGAAGTTTCGATCATCTGATAGTATGCATAATGTGATGAGTAATGTTTACATTATTTACGTTATTTACGTTATTTACGTTGCAGTTGTATTTTGGGTGCTAAGCAAGGTAACTATCACAGTGACAAAAGAAACGCTATATAGTCAATCCCAAAAGCAATTCACACCTTTCTCGTCGGAAATATACTGGCTGGACACTCAGATTGCTCATAAGTGTCAGTATCTTAACATCTTCGCTTTTTGAGTTCAAAATCGCCGCCAAAAAAGAATGGCATTCACTATCCTCTGGTAGAAATTGGCCCAATCTCTACCGAAAGGTTGCGGTAGCATTTTTAACAACTCAATTGGTAGTAAACTATTGATTGATGAGCCCTTCTCCTTTGATAAAGGTGATGTCTATCATCAGCCTAAAGTATAAAATAATCCTCAGCCTCTCTAGTTCTTAATGAGCCGGACGGTTCGACGATCCTATTAATAATAACAATAATCTGACTCAGGGTCGTAAGTCATGTTCAATCTGTTGTCGTATACTCCAGACATATTGTCAATCAAATCATCAAGATCATTTAATAAGGCGAATGTAAGGATGTTGTCTTGGAGAAATATGGTGTAGGCTTTCACAACAGTTCCATTGTTGAGAGTGACTGAATGGATTTCATCACCATTTGGGTCAAATGATCTTCTTGAAAAGCGTCGGAGGTAGCATATCTTATTCTGATCAATACGATCAGCTAATGTGAAGCACAATAATGCACTAATAATTAGACTGGCATTCAATATTCTGTGATACATTATGTGACGTTTTCGATAGTTTGATTGAACAAAATACGGATTAATCAGAATAATCTTTTGATCCCTTTTATAACAAAAATTAAAGTTTTCTACGAAACCCTATTTTTAGAAATGATTTTGGGGTCAACTATAGTTATCATAAAGCAACGCAACCTAACAAGGATCATGGGATACACCGCCATAACTCAATATTGACTCGAACAGAACACGACAATACTTCCCATTACTGCATAAATATTAAACACAAAACTATTAACTCTCTATCAGTTATCTCCCTGAACTGAGCACATCTCCGTTATGGTTGGTATCCGAACCTAACCCGGTCCAATTCCGACTTACTCCTATACTTTCCGTATAATCAACAAAATCTGACTGTTAACAATCGATTGTTAACATAAATCGTTGTGTCCAAGTTGTCATGTACACCAATGTTCCCCAAAACAGGTTCATGAATTTGAACTCATCAACGTGCGTTAAATCTTACTATTAAAATCACTCAGAATTTTGCATCCACAGTTTCATCCGAGATTCCATACGACATCTTAATAGTCACAAGAGAAATAAAATTTTTTAGTGCCTCAAAAATAAAAATTTTATCATTATCCTAACTTTGGTCCGTAAGGATTTTATCAGAGATATCATTGATCTTACAGCTATAAGTCTTAAAACTTCAAGTTAATAAGTCCTTAAAGTCGATAGTACTACAATATCCATAACAACCTTATTTAGTTAGAAAACTGCGAACTGATCAAGTTAAGGTAGTGTGATTATAATAGAGCTTATATTTTTTTTCATTTCATTTTTAGTAATTATAGAATAAATATTGGGACTATGTATTAGGGAATACCTTTCTGAGTTACCAATAACCTTTGTCAAATCAAATTTAATCAAATTTATAGAGAGATTTTACGTGTTTATTGAAAGTATAATAAGGAGACAAACCATTTAAGTCCATTGAAAATTTTTAAAGACGTGAAGATTCAAGTTTAAACCATGTCAGCTGATAAACCAAAACCGTCGTTTAATTACGATTTGGAAATATTCAAATTATGTCAAAAATTCATCAAGGAAAAGAATCATCATGGATTAGCATTAATTGCAAGACAAAAAGGTTTACCACCATTTTTACGGTATAAAATTTGGCCAATATTATTGAAGTATCATCCATACGTTATAAAACCATCGATCCAACCTGATAATATAAGAGATAAATCTGAAAATGGCGATAAAGAGTTGAATGATGATGAGTTATTAGCTAAAATCGATAAGGATTTAAATAAATATTTAATACGATTAAAGTACACAAGTCAGCAACTTGAATTAAATAAAGATGAAGTCAAAGTGTTTGAGATTTTGAAGTTTTCAATCCATAAATTCATTAAAAAGTGGGGGAAGATCATCAAATATGATAGTGCCATTACTTGGATAGCTCTTGGATTAGCTGAATGGTACCCGCCAATATCTGGTACGAACTGGGTATTAGTCGGAAGAGATATACCACCAAAGTCTACAGAAGCCACTGTCATCAAAAATGTATTTGATGATTATAGTAATTATATTGAAAACTTGAATTTAAGTGATGAAGAGGATTCATTCAGTACGGTGAGCAGCCGGGCAAGGAGTGAAGTCGGCAGTGAAAGCGAGAGTGAGAATGAAAGTGTAAACAGTGATGGCAGTGATAAATTATTTAATCCAAATAACATCGAAGATTCAAATATGTCGTTCCATGAAGTATTTGAACGGTTAGTTTTAGTACTTCTTCATTGCCCTAACAACAAACTCAAACAAGACAAGGATTTTAAGAAACTCGATATGACTAATGAGAAGTTTTACAATTTGCCAAAGAACGGTGGATCTATTGAAGAAAGAGTCACTTTTTTCATTTACTTATTCAGAAAACTCTTGCCTGAATTATCCAAGTTTTTTAGTGAAGAGCAGATTCTTAACAAGTTTGGATCAAATGATGATGAATGGATTATTTGGTGGTTAAAGTACTGTGGATCAAAAGTCTGGTCGAGATTAGATCGTGGAAAGATTTGGGATTTACTTATTGGGTTCAAGTTCAAATCAAAAGATAAAAATTATAATTCTACCTTACATTTGAATGAAAACTTATTGGCCAAAATTGGTAATGATAATTTCTGGTCATTCTCTTCAAATATTGATAATTCAAATACTTCACTTTTGGATTTAAGTACTTTATCATTAGAAGACCACGACATTCCATTTCCAAAAGTTAATCCTCACATTCAATTAATATTCATAACATTAGCGTTATTAAAATCAAAAGAGAATGTTTTAGTGGAATTAGATCAACATGAAATAAGACAATACTTATCAAGATTACCAAGTAATTCATATAATTTATCCAATAAGTATCAAATCTTCAAACAAAAAATTGATAAAAAGAGAGAGGAACAACGACAATTGACGGTGACTAAGAATTCTAGATCTTCAACTATAAGTGATTTAAGTGAAAAAAGTTCGCCTAATTCTCCATTGTCACATAATTCCACATCAACTTCGTATTCAACGTCACCTTTGGGTTCAGAGAATCAAATAATATCAAATGATTCATTGAATAATCATTCGATTGATTTTATGGATAATATTATTAATGAAGCCGGTGAGTTGTGGAGAAAGTGGTTATGGTTAGAGAGTTCTTGATATACGATTTATGACGCCCTTCACCTCTACGCCCTCAGCCTCTACGCCCTACTCTGTCCTCTCTCATGTTCCACATTCTCTATCTCTAATCCAGCCCCTGCTTCTACCTCTTTATTTCAATCTCTATCTCTCGCCCTCACTAAACCACGTCAAACCCGTGCGGCGCTTGTATCACAGGTATCACAATTGTATGAACCTGGAATGTGCCAACCCATCCTTGCTCTCTACCGTAGCCACTTCTCACTTTACACAACCCATTGTTACCTTACCACCTTACCCTACCACCCCAACAGATACTAACCTCAACATGGCCTGGTTTCCCAGTAATTATAAATTCACACAATTCACTTGTCTCCAATTACAAGACTCAATGAGCGGCTACTCGCTAATCACCACGGAAATACGCTAACCGACGACGCGTGTTATCTAATCCATTTGACCGTATAACACTAATCAAACATGCCCTTTCTTTAGCTCTATGGCTCTGTGATCCTCTACTACGTGTCAAGTACTCCTGAAGACCTTACCGGCTTGAACATAATAAAAATAATTTATAAACTTTAACCTTCATACTTAACTTGTGACGCGCGTAAAATTTTTACCAGGGGTAACAAGACCATGTATATGACTAAGAATCATTTGAGTACTACTTCGTCAGTGTACAGTCAAGATTCAGTTACCTATAAAGGTAACGATGATACTATTGAGGAAGAATATGAAGAACAAAGCAATCCGAGCTTCACCTCAATAAATAATAGTTTATTAAACAATAATGGATTAGTTAATAACAATAGTAGTACATCATTTGGTATACAATCGGTTGAATCCTTTGAATCGACCAATTCTAAAAATATCGGTATTGATAATGATAAAACTCCCAAATTGCCAATCGTTCATGATGATACAACACCGAAAATATCAAAATTTAGTGATAGTCCATTGTTGAGTCCGAATTTAACCCCGGATTTAAACCAACTTTTACCCCAACAAAACTTGGATCATAAGTTCAAAAGGTTAAGTGTTACATTACAATCATCTAATCTTACCACGTCAGATGATTCGTATAAGTTCATGAACAAGTTCAATAATAATGTGAGATCTAGTCATATTGAGAATGATAATAGAGTCAGTAATTATTATAACAAAATCAACAATAAAGTTGATAGTGATGATGAGGATAATAGTGGTGGTGATTTGGTGAGAGAGACTTCCATAAACAAGCTTGATATTGAATCTGTGGCTAGTACTGTGAGTAATAGGTCAAGTTTTGTAAGTGTAGAAGAATCTCATTCCCGTAAAGCCAGTGGAAATAATGATGATTTCAATTTCGGACCCAGTCAGCCTGTTCATAGTGTGAATAAGGTTCATCCCTTGAAGGTTATAAACAATAAAAGTATTCCTATTGATATTGATAAAGAAGTCCAAGGATTAAGTATCAGTTATGAACCTAAAGCTGAAGTCAATGAAACAGTTCAAACTCAGGAGATTCATAAAGATAAGAGTGAAAGTTCACTTGGATCTGAGCCAATCGATAAGCGTCAAGATTTGAATAACTTATCAGTAGATAATGAAGAGGATGATTTATCAACGCTTTTCGTTAGAGCCCTTCATCCATTTGATTCGTCGACGCTTCAGAGTGAAGCCGATGCATCGATTTGTTTGGCATTTGAAAAGGATGATTTGGCGGTTGTTCATACTATAGATGAAAGTGGATGGGGGGAAGTCACCCTTATTGAAACCTTACAAAGAGGATGGGTTCCTATGAATTACTTTAAGTTTGCCATTGATGAAAAGGAAGAGGATGATGAAGATGAGGAAGATGATATTATTGACGATGGAAAGATTCCTAATAGCAATTTTCTTAAGAATTTATTCCATGCTTGTGGTAAGTTTCTTATTAATCCATTATCTCATAAAACTCGTAAAGGGAAGTTCACATTTTCTATTAGAGTGGTTAATATGATAAGAGATGGAGTTAGAGTGTTATTACAGGAAACCGATTGTTTATCAAGATCCAATGAAATTGTAACCAAACGTCCTATAGTTAGAAAGGCTAGGAAAACACTCTTAGCAGATTGGTATAATCTTATGATCAAAGCTAATGATTTCAAAGGTACATCCAATTATAACAAGATTGAAATCTTGACATTGATGATTTACCAAGTTATAAGAAGAGCTATAGAATTTGTTAAAATCTGGTCAATCGAAAGCAAACAAATCATTAAGAAAGAAAATGAAAGAAAGTTACAAAATGACATGAATACTTATCCTTTATTAGACACACCACCATTAGCCAAACAAAGAGTCACCGAAATCAACGGGATCTTGTACTCTTATTTAGGGCTTATCATTGGAAGATTGGATTTAATCGAACACAATTCCGTGGGATGTGATTTGCTAGAAACCATTACGCATCATATCATTTTATTATTAAGAGAGTTGTTATTTATATCCAAAACTGGGTCAGATTTTTCATCTGAAAAACCGGCTGATTTGGATAATTCCTTAGATAATTTACTATCACTTGTAAGTGATTTAGTTACAGCTGTTAAGAGCTTGGTTGTTAGTACATTGAATGAAACTGTTGAAGATCAAGCCTATAAAGTTCACAAACAGGAAAATGTTGACTATTATTATACGATTGAGGGAGGAGAATTGATCCAAATATCTGCTAAAATGATTAAAGCTATTAATGTAACGGTTTCTTCCATCAGAAAGTTATTAGAAATTACTGGGAACTTCAAATTAAATGCCCAAAGATCTTACCCTGATTATTCCAAGATGAGAGTTGAACCAGATTCATTCATTCGTCAATGTAGTATTGGAATAGCCAAGTCTAATACGATTAAAAACCGTCAATTGAAGACTTTACAAACTAAGAAGACACCGACAAATAGGTACTCGATCATGAGATCAGGTAAAACTGGTGACTTGTCTTTAACTCCAAGTGGAGCTGGATTGTTACATGATGTATTATTAAATGATATAGATGAGAGTTTCAGTAAAGATAAGGATTTCGAAAAGTATACTACTGAATCCTCTTCTGATCTAGATGATTTCAAAGCTGAAAATGAGTTATTAGTTGATCAAAACGGTAATCTTTTAGGTGGGTCATTTAAAGGATTAGTTTATACACTAACTAATGAAAACTCTCCACCTGAATACTTTTTCGTGTCTACCTTCTTTATATGTTTCAGAAGTTTTGCCAACGGGAATGATCTTATTGAAGAGTTAATTACCAGATTCGATATCAATCCATATGGACCTTCTGGTAATATCAACCAGGAACTCAAAAAGAAAAATAGAAGAAGATTAATTGCTAAAATGTTTCAATTATGGTTAGAAAGTTATTGGGACTTTGAATTGGATTATCATTTATTGCCAACCCTTATTAATTTCTTCAATGAAGGAGTGTCTCAATACTTACCGTTAGATTCAATGAAGTTACTAGAAATAGCTGCAAAATTATCATCAAAACCATTAACCGAAAAGTCTCAGAAAGTTAGCAAGAAGCCCCATAAACAATTGATTTCAAGAAGTATAACTGTTAGTAAATTATCCAAGAAGGAACCAGAAACTTCTACTAATATCACGTCAAGGTACTCAATGGTTGATGGGTACGAATTAAGTAAAATCAATACTAATTCCTCGGCTTCAAGTTCAATCAAGTCCATGTCTTTACCTTTACCCTTGGGTGTAGGTAACCAAACATCTTCATCATCTTCTTTATTGACTAGGAATAACATTTCAACAATTGAGAAATTGAATCTTACTTATAGAGCTATTATTGGAAATGGGTGGTGTCCTAATAATTACATTAATGATAAACATTACATTCCTCTTGAAATCAAAACCATCTTACCTAATTGGTATAATATTTGTGAACAAAGTTGGGTTTTATCAAATTACAGACCTAACTTATTAGATTTTAATGGTTTGGAGTTAGCTAAGCAATTGACGATCATTGAGTCAATAATCTTCTGTAACATCAAGCCTAGTGAATTATTGAACGAAAATTATTCTACCAAGAAATCACATTTGAACTTGGCTCCAAATGTCAGACAATCACTTTTATTCACAAATTGTTTATCGGCCTATGTAATCGAGTCCGTGTTACAACCCAATATCAACTTGAAGCTTCGTTTAAACATTATAAAAACCTGGTTGAAGGTCGGTATCTCATGTTTGTATTTGCGTAACTTCAATTCGTTAGCAGCTATTATCACATCTTTACAAAGTCATTTAATAACTAGAGTTTCAAAATTATGGGAGGATTTATCCGATAAGTATAAGGAACTTTATGAATACTTGTCAAGTATTATTCATCCTAATAAGAACTATAATGTTTACAGATCAAAATTAAGAAACTTTTTAGTATCTAACGATTATAATATCCCAACTGTTCCTTATTTCCCATTATTCTTACAGGATTTGACGTTTATCACCGAAGGTAATTCAAATTATAGAAAAGGTAATGATTTCTTGAATAAGAAATTGATTAATATTGATAAGTATTTAAAGATTACTAGGATTATAGCTGATATTGAGAGTTTACAAATAAGTTATGATGAGACCGATGTTAGTGATTATTCGATTATTCCGGTTCCTAGTTTACAAGAATTGGTCTTGTTAGAGTTGTGGAAGGTTAATCAATTGAATAAGAAGGAGGAGGATAGAGCATGGAAGTTGAGTTGTATTTTGCAGCCAAGGGAGGCAAATTGATCTCGAGCCTTGGATATGCACCCATATACACCCTTAGTTACAAGTTAAGTTCCGTTTCGTTAAAGCGCCCTGTATAAGAACCGTATCGAACGTTCAGGTTCGTAGTTTATGTAATTTATGTAATATAGAAACGATTAAATTCAAGAAGCAGCCTAATATCTCTGAAAACCCATCGTTCGCCTATGAAATAATTTATTGCTCTCTCAAGCTGAGCTTCCTCTGATATTGACCATGATTTGAATCAAGTAGATAATCTCATTTTGCAACCATTTGCGAAATTCACAGGTGATCTGTTGCAACACGAAGTAGAACTCCATGATCCAATATCTTATAGTATCATTATATAGACTCGCGGTATTAGCTTATATAGACGTTTCATGTAGTTAGAATTTTAGCTGTTGGATTTCTGATTTCAGATCTGGCAGTGGTCCACTGGTTTTCTTCAAGAAAATATATTGGTGTACCGGTGGTGCGATAAGTAACATGTCAACGTTGTTACGTAACACTCTCTTACAAGCTTAAACACCAAGTCAGTTAACTTAGCATTGATTTTAAGATTACTCAAGTCGGTTACAGTTATTTGAGAGAAGCTTAATCGAGGGGAATGACACTTAACGTCGCTTAGCTTAGTTAAGTGTGTTTAGTGTGTTAAGCGCTCGCCATTGAGTCATATCATCTCGTAATCAGAGACTCACAGAAAATCATTGGTTAGAAATTTTTCACTCATCATGTTACGTAGAAACTTACAATTAAGAATACGAAACCTTGCAACTCTGGCCAACTTCAACATCCCTCCAGAGTTCAAATCAAGAACCCCACCATATGAAAAGTTAATTTCCAAACTTGATCAAGTTAATAAAATTATTGGTAAACCTTTAACATTAGCTGAAAAAATCTTATACTCACATTTATGTGATCCAGAAGAAAGTTTAAGTGCTAGTAATGGGGACTTAAGTAAAATCAGAGGTCAACAATATTTGAAATTAAATCCTGATAGGGTTGCTATGCAAGATGCATCAGCTCAAACTGCTTTATTACAATTTATGACTTGTGGTATGCCAAATACAGCCGTACCAGGATCGATTCATTGTGATCATTTGATCGTTGGTAAAGAAGGAGCCAAAGATGATTTAATTAGTTCGATCGCTACCAATAAAGAAGTTTTCGACTTCTTACAAAGTTGTGGTGAAAAATATGGTATACAATTTTGGGGACCAGGTTCAGGAATTATTCATCAAATTGTATTGGAAAACTTTTCAGTTCCTGGGTTAATGATGTTAGGTACTGATTCTCATACTCCAAATGCTGGTGGTTTAGGGGCTATTGCCATTGGTGTAGGTGGTGCTGATGCTGTCGATGCTTTGACCGGTACCCCATGGGAATTGAAAGCACCAAAGATTTTGGGGGTTAAATTAACTGGCCAAATGTCAGGTTGGACATCACCTAAAGATGTTATAACTAAGTTGGCCGGGATTTTAACCGTTAGAGGTGGTACTGGTTACATCGTCGAATATTTTGGGGAAGGGGTTAAAAACCTTTCTTGTACTGGTATGGCTACTATTTGTAATATGGGAGCTGAAATTGGTGCTACTACTTCAACTTTCCCATACCAAGAAGCTCATAAACGTTATTTATATCAAACCAATAGAGGTCCTATTGCTGAATTAGCCACTATTGCTAATGATAAATATAATTTCTTGAAAGCTGATGAAGGTGCTGAATACGACAAGATTATTGAAATTGATTTATCAACCTTGGAACCTCACATTAATGGTCCATTCACACCAGATTTATCCACACCTATTTCCAAATTCGGTGAAACTCAAAAACAAGAAAATTGGCCTGAAACCGTTAGTGCTGGATTGATTGGTTCATGTACTAACTCATCTTATCAAGATATGAGTAGAGCTGTTTCTATTATCTTGCAAGCAGAAAAAGCTGGATTAAAACCAAAAATTCCCTTCTTTGTCACCCCAGGTTCCGAACAAATCAGAGCCACCATTGAAAGAGACGGATTAATCGATATTTTTGAAAACAACGGTGCTATTGTTTTAGCTAATGCTTGTGGTCCATGTATTGGACAATGGGACAGAACCGATGTTTCTAAAGATTCTAGTGAAACCAATGCCATCTTCACTTCCTTCAACAGAAACTTTAGAGCCAGAAACGATGGGAACAGAAACACTATGAATTTTTTGACTTCACCTGATGTGGTCACTGCTATGATTTATAGTGGAGATATGAACTTTAATCCATTAACTGATTCAATCTCATTACCAAATGGAGAATCATTCAAATTCCAACCACCTCAAGGTGACGAATTACCATCTGAAGGATTTACTCCAGGAAGAGCCGAATTCTACCCAGATCCAAATCCTCAACCTAAACCTGAAGTTGAAGTATCAGTATCACCAGAGTCCGATAGATTACAAATCTTAGAACCTTTCCAGCCTTGGTCAGGGGAAGAGTTATCCACTAACGTTGTCATCAAAGTCGAAGGTAAATGTACTACTGATCACATTTCAGCTGCTGGTGCTTGGTTGAAATATAAAGGACATTTAGAAAATATTTCATATAATACGTTGATTGGGGCTGTAAATAAAGAAACCGGTGAAGTTAACACCGCATACGATTTCAATGGTGACAAATATGGAATTCCTGAATTGATGATGAAATGGAAACAAGAACAACGTCCTTGGATCGTTGTTGCCGAACATAACTATGGTGAAGGATCAGCCAGAGAACATGCTGCGCTTTCTCCAAGATTCTTGGGAGGTTCCATTATCTTGGTTAAATCATTCGCTAGAATCCATGAAACTAACTTAAAGAAACAAGGTATGTTACCTTTAACATTTGCTGATGAATCTGATTATGATAAAATCAACGCATGTGACTTATTGACCACTATTGATTTGAAAGATATGATCGCTAAAGATGGTAACAATGGAGGAACTTTAAGAATGAAAGTCCAAAAAATTAACGGCGAAACTTTTGAAATCTTGTGTAAGCACACTATGTCAAAAGATCAGGTTGATTTCTTTAAAGCTGGTAGTGCTATTAATCATATTGGTAATTTAAAGAGGCAACAAGCTAACCAACAAAACTAACTGGTCTAAGGTTAGTTGTAGAACTAAGTATATATTGTAAATTAGCATAATGCATAGATTAGAGAGCTTATCTACTTGCGTTAATTCTAAAGGCATTCTTTAGCGACTAGACTCCACAAGCTAGTTTCTCTACAGGCTGCTGCAAGAGGTAGAAACTTATAACGACTTGTTTTAAATTATACAAAGAAGAATGTTCGAATGATCACCTTGGCTCACTCACCTTCGCTTTGCTCAGGTTGTCTCAAACTAAGCATCGATTAAATCATGAGACTTATCCTGATCTTCTTCATCATCATCTTGTTCCCTTTCTCTTTCATAAAATTCAGCTAAAATCTTTGGACTGATTCTATTCAATAATTCTTTTGGATAAATTCTTAATAAACTCCAGGCTAAATCTAATGATTCAAAAACAGTTCTGTTTTCATAAGCACCTTGGGCAATAAAGTTCTTTTCGAATTTTTCTAAAAATTCCAATGATAATTTATCTTCTGTTGACAAAGCATCTTCACCCACAACTGCTTTCATTGAAGCTGCATCTCTACCAATAGCATATTTAGCATATAATTGATTAGAAACATCACCGTGATCTTTTCTGGTCATACCTTCACCTATAGCTGATTTCATTAATCTTGATAACGAAGGTAAAACATTAATTGGTGGATAAATACCTTTATTACTTAATTGTCTATCAATAAAAATTTGTCCTTCGGTAATATAACCAGTTAAATCAGGAATTGGATGAGTGATATCATCATTAGGCATAGATAAAATTGGAATTTGTGTAATTGAACCGTTTCTACCATCAACTCTACCAGCTCTTTCATAAATTGTTGATAAATCTGTATACATATAACCTGGGTACCCTCTTCTACCTGGAACTTCTTCTCTAGCAGCTGAAACTTCTCTTAATGCATCAGCGTATGATGACATATCAGTTAAAATTGTCAAAACATGTCTTTCAGTTTGATAAGCTAAATATTCAGCTGTGGTTAATGCTAATCTTGGAGTAATAATTCTTTCGATGGTTGGATCGTTAGCTAAATTTAAGAATAATGTAGTTCTTTCTAATGACCCATTTTCTTCGAAATCTTGTTTGAAGAATCTTGAAGTTTCTAAATTGGCACCCATAGCTGCAAAAACAATTGAGAAATTATCTTCATGACCATCATGAACATCTTTAGTTGGTCTAACTAATCCAGCTTGTCTACAAATTTGAGCAGCAATTTCATTATGAGGTAACCCAGAAGCTGAAAAAATTGGAATTTTTTGACCTCTAGCAATTGAATTCATAGTATCAATAGCAGATATACCAGTACTAATCATTTCTTCAGGATAAATACGAGCAAATGGATTAATTGGTGATCCATTGATATCTATATAATCTTCAGCGAAAATCTTTGGTCCTTTATCAATTGGTCTACCTGAACCATCAAAAATTCTACCCAACATATCTTCACTAACGGCTAATTTCATGGATTTACCAGTAAATTCAACCGTGGTTTTCTTGACATCAATTCCTGAAGTTCCTTCGAAAACTTGAACAATGGCTTTAGAACCTCTAACTTCTAAAACTTGACCAGCTCTAACACTTCCATCTGGTAAGGTTAAATTAACAATTTCATTATAACGAGGGAATTTAACGTCATCTAAGATAACTAATGGTCCATTGACACCTCCAACTGTGTTATAATTAACCCTTGGTTTGATGTTGAACCCTTCAGTGACTGCTTTTTTATTAAGTTCATATAATTCTTTATCTGATAACATTTTAGAATTGAAAGGGGTGGTGGTGGTTGAGATTGTGAGAGTGAGATTGGTTGTCGAGATGGTTTGAAATTTACGCACGCACACCTTGGTAAGCCTTTGCTCACGAAGGTGATAACCGATTGTGGGAGATAAGAGATTATCCAATAGATGTTATTACTATATACACTAAATTACAGACTGGGTAGGAACGATATTGACAGTGATATGGTAGTAGGTGGTAGTAAAGATGGTAGCAAACCCATTAGTAGAGTCTACTTATCACATCCCAATCATCCAACTGAACCCTCGATTGTTGCATCATATTCAACGTATCATTCGTCACCCTCTCATTCCTGAATATCAGATTCAACTCATCAAATCTACTATTTCCCTCCACCATTATTTCATGCACGTTCCTCATAAACACCTTCAAATCAATATGATTATCATCCTTTGGTCGGATGGAGTTATTCGATGATTTCCTCGATAACTTTCCCGTAGTTATACTAAACGTTCCATAAATATCTTGATCCTTCACCACCTTGGACTCTTTAAACAAATTACTATAAAGCTTTAGTAATTTGTTGTCCTTCGTGTCTTTATCCTTTGGTTGGTGATCCTTGATATCTTTGACTTCGGAGTCTCTTATGTATGAGATATTTGGTGAGTCTTCTATGATAGACTTTACTGACGATAAATATAAGCTATTATCTGGACTCTTTTTATCGATACATTGAATGGAACTGAGTTTGTACTTGAGGTATTCATCTAGAGTGTATACCTTTTCAAGGATTCTGGTGAAGTTGTAAGCATCTCTTTCTTCATTGGGTCCGTTTCTGAGATGATTTATGGTGCTGGAGAAAGTCTCTGATTTGGGTAGTATATCAATGGTTTGTGAGAATAAGGTTTTAAAGTTCACTAGGATCTTTACTATGATCAGAATGAAGTTCAAGTACTCTTTTGATGTCATTTTCGTGAACGGCTTATTGAGGATTTTGTGGGGGACTATAACAACTTTGCGGCCTGATAAACTTGGAATTAACTGAGGTTTTCTTGTGGGCTTTGGTGTTGACTTGGGTGATAGTTCCTCAGGACCTGGTGATTTCGAGGGGGACTTGGTTGGAGATTTCGATGGAGTCGATGGAGATTTCGATGGAGTTGAAGATTTTGAAGGCGTAGCCGATGGTGATTTAGGACTATTCATTAAACTAGCTCTTCGCAACTGACTATTAATAGTTTTAGACAGCAATGGTAACTTTATCTCCAGTCCTAATTTCACCACTCTCTCAATCTCATTAACGTCTATATCATTCTTTTCCTCCTCTATTTCCTCTACTTCCAACCTTCCCCCATTAATCATGAAATCCTCTTTCTCCTGTATCAAATTATAAAATTCAGAGTCGGGCAAGTACAGTATAAGTTCGTCTAAATACGGCATCTTTATGTCCGAGAATATAGTTCTTAAATGTACTTGTAGAAGTATAAGGTTCTCAAGAAACTGATTCAATTGAGTGAGTTTGTTATTGTATTTGAAGAAATGTTGAATCTTTATCACCGGCTGATTATACAACAACAACGCCGACGACTTTCCCAGGAGTTTGGAAATGTATCCATTGTTCTTAGTAGTAAATAACACCTCTTTAAGGATCTTAAAGTTGTTATATTGGAACTGTATACATTGCTTCATTACTCTTATGTTACGTTCATGTTTGATATCATAGATTTCCATAGTGATTCTTCGTATATCTTTCTGATACTTTTCAATGGTATTGGTTGTCAATTGTTGGATCTTAACTTGGAGTTCATGACTCTGTTGTTCATTACAAACAATCGATTCGTTTAACCCTATGACCTTTTGCTGTAGTGATTGTTTTGATCTATCAATGTTTTTACACTTTATGTGGGAATTGATAAGTTCAGTCTTGAGTAATTGTAGTGTCAATGCTTTGATAGGTTTAGTTGTAGTTATGGGGTTCTGATTTCTAATGGATTTAGTTTGGTTGAATATTTGATTTATTTGGTCACGATGTTCATTATTGGTTTTGTCATTTTCTATGCATGAGTTTTTGATTATTTCTAGTTTGTCGTTGATACAGTTTGGGCATAGTAGGGGTTTTTGTGTTATACATAAGGGACATGACATCCCCACAGAAGCGTAACTCTGAGCGCAGCGAAAGACTCCGCGATAGATAAGCCTGCAGCCTGACTAGCCACAAAGTACAAGAAACACTACAAGCCTCAAATCGTTAAATTATGCATTTAATATATACCATCCAACATTCCCTAGGGAAGCGGGTTCTGGGGGCTAGCCCCTGAGAGTTGTCACATACATCGATTGTTATTCAGTGTGGTTACTTGAGCTTCTGTAACCTCTTTCTCTCTACCACATCTCTTATCATTAAACTAACAACAATATCTAATTCATCACTTGTAATGTCCACACTTATAAATCCACATTTCCACTTTTCAGCTAATTGCCGCCCGTTATCAATCAATGTGGGCGATGCTAACGCACTCTTACTATGAGTACATATAATCCAAATAGGCGGAGGACTATCGGGATCAGAAGGATCTGAAGGATTAGGTAACAATTCTGTATAAAACTTCCTATTAGCCAATTTGGAAGATTCTTCAACTGGATCTTTAGTGGAAAAAATTGTTTTCAACGCATCTTTCATAGAATAAATATCAGCTTCTTTACCTTCATTCCATTTCTTCTTGAATGTATAGAACTCTTTCCATGCATCTTCAAGACACAATTTTATCTTAGTCAATGTGAAAAGACTATCAGACATTTGTGGGGGTTTAGGATTGAGTATTTCCTCATAAGATGGTGGATTATATGATGGGATCGCACTATACACGAAGAAATACCCATCTATAGCTCCGTTCAATTCTCCAGCTCCACTTGCTACTAACAACGGCATAGTAGATACGTCACGTCTTGGCTCATTGGCCAAGTTTTTAAGAATACTTTTATCGAGTTCCATGTATAATGATGATTCTAGGAATGGTACCACATCGGACTTGAATGCGGGAGTGTCTATCAATTCTACAAGTATCGGCGTTATGTGGGGTTCTGACTTGGATGCCACTTCTTCTTTATAACTGAATGTTCGGTAATAGTCGTTTTTACTATGAATTATTAACTCCGTGCCGCCACCATCACTAGCACTTCGGCCTCGTTTAGATGTGGTTGTGGATTTATTTGATGCCGTCTTTAAAAGCTGACTAAATACGAGTTTGTTATTGGAATTGTTAGCATTGAAGTTAGGGAACAAATGTGGGTGGAAGTTGTTAAATTGAGGGTTAAGAATTCTAAGGGTGGTATCACTTTCAGGATGAAATGTGAATAAACTAGGATTGATACGGATGGTAGGGTAATAAGTGTCAGTATAAATTCCTTGAACAAGTTTGGAAATGAGGGAGGTTTTACCGGTTTTGACATCACCAAGTACAGCTATTCTTATTGGGGTTGTTTTATTGGATGGGGCATCGATTCGGAAGGTGTCAATATTGATGGGGTTGTTTCGTACAAAGGATGCCATTGTACTGTTTACGAGTGTGCGGAGTGCGTAGATTCTACTATATAGGAGTTTAACTGTATAGGTGCCCCGCAGGAAAACAGGGGACTGGAGTATTGTAGAGATATGAGTGATAAGGGAGTCAGAGTAAAGACCAAAAAGCAATCATATATCATAAATCAATCAACTTATTACCTGAATAGGTTTGAATGTAGTAGTACTAACAGTCTATCAGTTATGTTAGTAGTTAAAACTTTTAGGTGTAGGGGTTGAAAGTAGTTTACTTGAGGAGTTAACCGTTGATCCGCTCAGGTTAAGTCCGCCCACATTAAGTGGCAGGACAAGTAGCTACTCCCAATTCCGAATCACCCTGGCCATAATATAAAAACCATTGGCCCTTGAATTGAACTATTCCCTCAGTAAAAACCACCTGATCAACTTGACCATCAATTTCATTAGCATCTTCGGGGATTAAAAACGGTTTATCCATTCTTGCCAAAGGAGACGATAAATCATCATAATCAATTAACATTTGACTAATACTATAAGTGTTTTTGGGATACTGACCACCATTAGTAGAAGAATTATAAAATAAAATATAATGATTCCTATCAGTACCATCGTTATATTCGATTTTGATGGGAGCAGGGCCTGGTTCAATCAACCGGTTTTGCCAGTTGAATACACCGTCGGCGAAATGATCATCACTGAGGTTATCCAGTTTTAAATTCCAATTTTGTAAATCATTAGACTCGGCTAAATAGAATGACGAATCCCCCCAAATCATATAAAATTTACCATCTTTATGTCTAGTGGTGAAAATGGCTCCACTTTTCAGCCAGACTTGGTCAGGGAGTATAAATGGTGGAAACTTCTTCCAATTGAATAAATCCTCACTGACTGCCACACACAATCTTGCTCTTTTCAAATCATAAGCTGTATAAGTTAATATGAATAACTTCGAAACGGGATCTCTCACAATTCTAGGATCTTCACATCCTCCACCTTTTTCCCATGGTTCAGTTGGTGATACAATCGGTTTATGGTACCTTGTGAAGTTGTATCCATCGTCTGACCATGCTAATCCCACAGAACTAACTTTTGCTTCATTCTGGGCTCTGTATAGTAAGTAAACTTTATCATCAATAACAATGGCGGTAGCATTATAGAGGTAAGCACTTTCAAAGTCATTTTCGGGATTGGGGGTAAGAATTGGATTATGTTCGTATTTAGTAAAGTGAGGTCCGATAGGGAAGTTAGAAGGAGGTTTATAATTTTTATCACCATCAATTGACTTTTTTGTAATTGTTGGTAGCATCATCTTTTATTCAGTTACGTGTTTGAGTATATTCTTCCGTGATCTACTTTTTTTGTACTGTTTTTTTGGGTAGGCGTTGTTATGGTTACCACTGCGTGGTTGCTAATATGGGGAAACGAGAATCTGGCCAGGCTCTGTTTTATCGCTGTCGCTCCCTCACTGCTCGTCACTGGACACAGCAACGCGACATGCTCATTCATTAAGGAACAATAAGAACATTGATAAGCAGCTAAACTTAAATACAAATGGGACAATTATTATCACATCCCATTGAAGAAAAATCCCTTGACACAAAAAGTTTCAAACACTTGACTTATTGTGTAGGGTCAATGCAAGGGTATAGAATGACAATGGAAGATGAACATAATGTTAAAATTAACGAAGACGAAGATTTAGCAATTTTTGGAGTATTTGATGGTCATGGTGGTAGAGAAGTAGCAGAAATTGTGTGTGATAAATTAATTGATATGTTATTTGAAAGGTTGAACAAGTTGATAAAAGATGATACCAAAGTCTTGAAGGATTATATGAAATGTATTAAAGACTCGTTTTTTGAAATGGATCGAAGTTTACAAGACAATAATCAACTGACACATTGTGGAACTACAGCTATAGTGTCGATTATAATTGAAAACAAGTACATCATAATGGCCAACACGGGAGATTCTAGAGGGATAATGTCTTTGAATGGCGGCGCATGTAAGACTTTATCTTTTGATCATAAACCATCAAATATGGGAGAACGAGTAAGAATTGAAAATTCTGGTGGGTTTGTAGTTCATGGAAGAATTAATGAAATCTTGGCATTATCTAGAGCATTTGGAGATTTTAAGTTCAAAATTCCATTCATTGAATTTGAACAAAATAATAATAAATTCTTAATTGAGAATAAACGATTCTTTAAGAATGATTTGATTCATTTACCTCCAGAATTATTACAAGTTAGCCTGGAACCGGATTTATTGATTTATGATTTGAAAATGTTAAAATTACCTGAGTTCATAGTCATAGCATGTGACGGGATTTGGGATTGTTATAGGAATGATCAGTTGGTAAAGGTTATACGAGACAAATTGGGATTGGATTGGAGTTTACAACATATAATTGAGTATATATTGAATGATTGTATAGCGATGGCGTCCAATATTACGGGAATTGGGTTTGATAACATGACGTTGATAATTATTGCCATACACGATGAAGGAACTATTGATGACTGGTATGGAGAGATGAAGAATAGAGTTTTGAAGGAGAAAAATCTTATCTGAGAATCTTGTCTGATAGAAGAGAAGAAATATGAAAAGAAAGATGAAAAGAAAGATGAAAAGAAAGACAATAAGAAAGATAAAAATGAGACTGCGCCAGTGGTTTGAACTAAACACAACTCATTTTGGGTTTCCCGGATCCAGTCCCTCCCGGGCTTATAAATATGATAAGAGTTAGATATGTAGATAATGAATAGGAAACGTGATATCTATTGATGATCTCTACCAAGAGTTAATTGAAACGATCACAAACTCCCGTAATAAAGTATGAACACTTCACTGAATTAATAAACAAGTTTTTCAATTATGATGCAGTTTGGATTATATGAGGTACTAATCAAATGAAGAGCTCTTACCTCTCCTTCAACTCCCTAATCTAATGAAAGCCACTAATTTACATTCTCTCTGTAAAACAACTTCGTTAATGACTGTAAAAACTGCAAACTTATCCTCTTAATGCTTTAATTTGAATCTTTTTGTGGGCCCAAATTCAGGGAAAAGATGTAAAGCATCATTAAATTGTTAAGGCAACTTCTTCCTTCCTTCGAATTTTGGTTGTTTACCTAGCCAAGCTATTGATAGACTTCTCAATAATCACTTCGGGTACTCATGACATAAATGTGTAGGTTGAATCCAACTCTGACTTGTATAGATTGAACCTAAATCTAACTGGTGATGTATTAGTTTCTTGAAACACTGTTAAAGTCACTAATAGGTTCATATCATTACAAATTAACCCCAATAGGTAATAGACCTATTCCTCTAATATCAATAAGTTTACACCTGAAGACTTTCAGCCTTAACTCAATTTTGTAACCGACAGATTTATTTTCAAACATTCAGCATTTGTACATCATTACCAACATTAAACACTCGAAAAGCATAATTTGGGTAGTTCTTGAAAGTAGTAGGTTTATTCATATCGTGTGAGTATGTTATAGCCGCACAGTTGCAAATGGTTTGTAGAGGCACGACAACACCAAAAATACACGATTAACACGACCACACTAGCACGACTATAACAGCACGACCAGCCAAGATTAGCACGACTAACTAATAGGGTTGAACGCAACTTAAAGTTAAGATTTGGTAGTGGCAGGTCAAAGTAAGAGTTTCAGTCGCCGTGATACCGTGTTATAGTAGAGCACTTCGAAGTATTAGAGTACATTGTATGAAACTTTGTGCGGTCCATGTATGGTACCAGTTTACGGTATAAATACACCGTGTGGGCTTATAATTATCTTCTAATAGCATCTCTCAGAGAACTTAAAGCCATGGTAAGGAGTAAGAGAATGAAGGAGTAAGGAGAAACAAGGAGTACCTCACTCAAACTCTAACAACCTTGCTATGGTGACGTAACAATTGATTAGATCAAGTTCTTCACAAAAGGCCCTACTTCTCTATGATATCTCCTCTTAAAGAAACCCTTGACCAGTCTTATCTCCAGTCACTAGCCCCCTAATTAACACCCCTACCCCCTTAGAACCCCCCGGCACAATCGCATCGGTCTTAAGGTACGCATCTGATGTGAAAAAAAAACAGGCGATTTACTCATTTGCATAGCACTCCTAGCATCGTAATTTAATTACAGTCATACGTTTTTGCATATAATTTATAACTCATTCATAACATTTTATCATATATTCATAAGCATACATTATAGGTACATTATACATACATTTACATAGCATATAAAAGTACTATTTTAGCATAATATGTCGCTCACAACATATGAAGATCCAATAATTTCATTAGCTAATGATCCAGACTTGAATAAAGTCAAATCTAAAACTAATCAAATCATTGAAGTCATTCAAAGTTTTGGATTAACTGAAAGGAAAGTATCAAAACTATGTCAATTAAGTCTTACTATACTTCAGACCTTAGAAAGAATTGAACTAAACTTGAAGAATTGGGCATTTTTGTCCCTTGATATAAACTCCAATAACCACTTCCAACAAGGAGAGACGTCGAATTTAAAACTGTTCAATAATAGTGTATCGTTGAAGGTGTTGGTGGACTGTAAGGACATAAATAATAAGTTAATGAAGATATCAATTGATTTAGATTATATCACTAAAGCATCCAAGACTTTAAGTCCTTTAGAGTATATTTCCGATAGTGGGACATTATTGACATCTTTGACATTAAGAAATATTAAATTGAAGTATGAGTTGACCGACAAAGTTACGGTGGCGTACCTGAAGGCGAAGTTGATCACAATTGGTACCGAATTAGAGACAATGTTGGTGAGTGATTCTGATACTGCAACTGTTGAGACCTACAAGAGTTTTGTAGCGAATTTACTTAACCAACTCAACCAGGCGATCAAGGATGAGGATAATACGGAGAAGACGGAATGTTTGGCCGTTATCAATGATGTAGAGAATATGTTTGAGGCGTTCAAGTTGGAGAGAGTCACCAAACAGAGGGATACTACACAATTCAAGGAAATTGAACAAGAAGTCTCACAGCCCCAGACTTCCGAATTCAAAGAACACAGAGGCTTCAAAGACAGAAGCAAAGTATCAACACCAGAACCTTTTGTAAATATCCAAAAGATTCCAAAATTCGATGAGGATGAATTTTCCGACTCTGACCTCAGCTCAAGCATGTTTGGATCAACCTACAATTCTCCATTAGTTCATTCAATCACCAAACACACTCCTAGACCAAAGCCCCTTGAAAGTTTCTTAGGGTCTTCAGAATTACATAAGACGACTTTATCGGAAGAAATGCCATATTTGTTATCAGCTTTTGATGCTGCCAAGGTGGTGGAAGAAGATATAATGAATTATTCTGATAAGCCCAAATCTTCTGATTCACATACGTCTCACAAGTCCCATAACTCCCAAACTCCACATTCGACCCATAATTCCCATACTCCACAAACATCCCAATCGGTTCATTTTTCAAATAACCATCTACCAGACACACCATTGACATCTCAAAGTTCAATTTTAGATTATAAACCATCACCTTACTCATTATATAATAATTCGTTGTTATCGAGGCTTGGGATTCGACCCCAAGTCATAACTACGGAGGTTCCAAAGGAATTGGCCGTGAATACTACCAGTAATATAGCAAGTCGGGATACTAAGATGATCGAAAAAGCCGATGAAGATGAAAAAGAGAACTTACCATTGACACAAACAAATTTGCATAATCATATACTCACCAGTTTAAGTGTGAGTAATGAGTTCAATGATCATGTAGAGTGATACATTAATATATTCTATAACTATATGTTAACATTTTATTACTCTCCGTTTACTCTCAGTTGCTACTAACTGAAGCCACTATCATCACTTCGCCCTGATAGGGCTCTGATTGCTCAAACCTGACTGATCTTTGCTTGGCTCAGCTCTGTTGGTTTTGAGTACTTGAATAACTCCTTAACAAAACTCTCACCCCAATACCCCGAAGTATACTTAGAAATATAATCAAACTGTTTCTTAAAGTTAAATTCCCTCTTTTCCGGTGGTAAAGTCAAACTCTCATGAATAGCAGCACTCAATTCTTCAGTATTCCATGGGTTTATAATAATAGCTCCATTCAAAGATTGAGCAGCCCCTGCAAATTCTGATAAGATCAAAACCCCATTCTTACCTTGTTGACAAGCAATATACTCATAACTAACTAAATTCATACCATCTCTAGTACTACTGACCAAACAAACATCACTAACTCTGTATAAACTAATCAATTCATCAAATGCAATAGACTTGTGCATGAAATGAATAGGCACAAATTCAACTGTACCGAATTTCCCATTGATTCTACCAACTAATTCATTAACCGTTGCTCTTAAACTTTGATACTCCTCAACATCACCACGGGAAGGCACAGCAACTTGAACTAAAACAACTTTCCCAATCCATTCAGGATGTTCATCAAGGAAAATTTCAAAAGCATGAAGTTTTTGGGGGACTCCTTTAATATAATCCAATCTATCAACACCTACAATTACTTTACAATCACCAAATTTTGATTTCAATTGTTCAATTCTTGATACAACGCTATCCTTCTTTAACCCTTGAATGAACTTGTCAACATCTATACCAATAGGAAAAGCTCCGATTCCAATGTTTCTGCCTTGATACTCAATACCATTAGGCAAAGTCGATACATTCGATACAATTCTTGATACTGAACTTAAGAAATGTCTGGCATAATCATAAGTATGGAATCCAATCAAATCACAACTCAAAACCCCTTCTAAGATCTCTTTTCTAACTGGTAAGATTCTATAAATTTCCGATGAAGGGAATGGAGTATGAAGGAAGAACCCGATACGGATATTTTTCTTGGAATTACCCAACTCTTCCCTTAACATTTGTGGTAACAACATTAAATGATAATCATGAACCCAGACCATATCATTATCATCAACTTGAGATGCAATAGTCTGAGCAAAAAGTCTATTAGCTTCAATATAGGCTGCCCAAGCATTTTCATCGAAATTCATTTCACCAGGATGATAATGGAACAATGGCCATAAGATACTATTAGAAAATCCATTATAATGTAAATCAGCAATGGCATCACTGAGATAAATAGCAGTACATTTAAACTTATTCATAAGATCCTGATTGACTCTTTCCTTTTCCCTATCAGGGATTTCTAACCCAGGCCATCCTAACCACTGGAATTCAGTGGATTTCTTTAAACCTTGTAAGGCTGTAACCAATCCTCCAGATGACATACTATAATCATAATCACCTTTAGGTGATCTTTTAATTGTAACTGGTAACCTATTAGATACAACTAAAACTTTACCGCTGACCATTCTACACTAACTAAAATAATTTGGCGATTGACTGTTTAAATAGTTTTCTATTTTTTTAGCAATTGAATAAAACAAGCGGAAAGCCGTAATTTATAGGACCCTATGTTCTAGAAAATTTCTATTGTTGCGCACCATTCCACTAGATTGCCGGTTTTAGCGTTGGGGCGTGGGGCGACTTTCGCACTAGAATTTCTCAGCCTCTCTCCAACCTGTCCCCAAATTCTCCCTAAATCTGAAACACATACAGGTACCGGAAGATTGAGTAGGCGCGACGTTTCTTTAGTTTTCCATACAGTTCAAACGGATAAAATGTACACACCTTATGGAAATGTATCGGGTGGTACACAAAACCAATACCAAGAGCAATACTATGCTAACCAACCTAACTTACAACACCCCCAACCTCAACATCCAAACTTACAACAACCACCCAATCAAAACTTTCAACCAAATTTTCAGCAACAACAACCAAATCAACCTCCAGGTCAAGGTCAACCAAATCAATTTTACAACAATTTCTTTCAAGATCCAACTACGTCCATGGCTGCCCAGTTTGCCAAGTCAAGTTTTGGTCAGGGTAACGAATACATTCAACAAAATTTCGGGTCATTTATTCCACCTACTTCCAATTTGAATTATTATTTTCAAATAAGTAATGGCTATGTTATTAAGAAATTAGGATTGATTTTGTTCCCCTATAGACACTCCAATTGGAATAGGTTAGCTAATCCTAATAACACAGGACCTCAAAGTGTTGGGCCTTTATATGCACCACCTATTCAAGATATAAATGCTCCAGATTTATATATCCCAATCATGTCATACGTTACGTATATTTTATTATGGGCGGTATTTCAAGGATTACAAGGTGATTTCCATCCTCAATTATTTGGATACTTATCATCTAAAGCATTTGCGTGTCTTTTGATTGATATTTCCTTACTCAGAGTTGGTCTCTATGTATTTAATTGCACAGGAAATGGATTATTCTGGGATTCGGTAAGTTTTTGTGGTTATAAGTATGTACCAATCATTGTGTTATTAGTATTCAAACATTTAGTTAGCAATGGTTGGTTATTCTATGGATTCATGTTGTTACTTATTGCTAATTTTGGGTTATTCTTGATGAGATCCTTGAGGTATTTAGTGTTACCGAATACTGGAAGTATGGCGGGAGCTACTAATAGTTTAAGTCCAAATCAAAGGAGAGAGAGGATTATGAGTTTGGCTATTTACAGTATAGGGATCCAGGGGTTAATTATTTTGTTTATGAATTGGTAACTTAATTGAGATTTTTTAAGCACTTAACTGAGCGAACCGACGTTGAGTTAGGGCCCGTTTACTTGATTCTCAAAACCGTAAATATTTATAAAACACAAACACCAAGTACATGCACAAACCCATTATTTGCCACAAACTCAAACCACAAACACAAACACAGCCAAAACATAGCACATTAAATAAAGTCCCCGACTACCAATATACAAATAATAAATCTCACAGACATTGTCTCGATCGCGTACACCTCTATCACCCATCGCGACGCGTTCTTTATCTCAACTACTATGCCATCTAAACCATTTAAAGGATCGACGTCAGCTAGGTACGTCAAGAACTCTAATGATTACCGACCCAAACGAGAGAAGATCGAAGTCGATCCTTATATAGCCAACAATCCCATGTTGAATGATTCAATACTTAAAAGAGAATTAGTTGAAAGAATAGACCAGTTGGACTCAACTATGGGATTTGATAGAATAGAACATGGAGAAATGGATGGTACTAAACCAAGGAAAGGTTGGTTAGTAAACATGCATGCTACCACCATACCCAGTGACGAATATTTACCAGGGTATTCAGGAGTTGATTATTATTTCTTAGATGAAGAAGGTGGATCATTCAAAGTAACATCACAATTTGATCCTTATTTCTTCGTGTCTACCACTCCAGGTTTCGAATCTGAAGTTGAAGAGACCTTGAAGAGGTTCTTAGAAACTTGTAGTGTTAAAAGTATCAGTAGAACCACAAAAGAAGACTTGGCATTACCTAATCATTTAGTAGGATTAAAGAGGACATTACTCAAATTAACGTTCCATAATATCACAGATTTATTAAATGCTAGAAGGTTGTTAACCCCGGTGATTAAAGATAACCAGATGAAAAAAGATAGCAGAGACGTTTATCAGTTAATGAACTTCAATAATGGAATCAGTTACGGAGAGAAGGAAAAAGATAACACCAACCCTTTAACATATCTTGAAGATATAAGAGAATATGATGTCCCATATCATGTAAGAGTCAGTATAGATAATAACCTTAGAGTGGGTAAATGGTATAATGTGTATGTCAAACATTCAATAGTGACATTCGAAGAAGATAAACAGAAAATTGCATTTGCTGATCCTGTAGTGTTAGCATTCGATATTGAAACCACAAAAGCTCCATTGAAGTTCCCGGACTCAAAGATTGATCAAATTATGATGATTTCCTATATGATAGACGGAGAAGGGTTCCTTATAACCAATAGAGAGATTATATCTGAAGATATTGAAGATTTTGAATATACTCCTAAACCTGAGTATCCAGGGTTATTCACCATCTTTAATGAACCTGATGAAAAAGCCCTCTTGTTGAGGTTTTATGAACATATAAGAGACTGTAGACCCACAGTTATAGCCACGTTCAATGGGGATTTCTTTGACTGGCCATTTGTAGAAGATAGATCAAGGTTTCATGATTTGGATATGTTTGAAGAGATTGGGTTTGCTAAGGACAATGAAGGAGAATATAAGTCTAAATATTGTGTACATATGGATTGTTTCAGATGGGTTAAAAGAGATTCGTATTTACCCCAAGGGTCACAGGGTTTAAAAGCGGTTACTACCGTAAAGTTAGGGTATAATCCTACCGAATTAGATCCAGAACTAATGACACCTTATGCTTATGAAAGACCACAATATTTATCTGAATATTCCGTTTCTGATGCTGTGGCAACCTATTACTTATACTACAAGTACGTACATCCATTTATCTTTTCATTGTGTACAATTATTCCATTAAACCCCGATGAAGTGTTAAGAAAAGGTACCGGTACCTTATGTGAGATGTTGTTAATGGTTCAAGCTTATGAGAAAAATATTTTATTGCCTAACAAGTATACGGATCCAGTAGAGCGGTTCTATAATGGCCATCTTTTGGAGTCTGAAACCTATGTAGGAGGACATGTTGAAAGTTTAGAAGCTGGAGTATTTAGAAGTGACTTACCATATGACTTTAAAGTTGACCCTACGGCTATAGATGAGTTAATAGCCGATTTACCTGCAGCTGTGAAATTCTGTATTGAGGTGGAGAATAATAAAAAGATGAGTGACATAGATAACTTCGACGAAGTTGTAGACAAGGTGAAACATCAATTACTTGACCTTAAGAATAACCCAGTTAGAAAAGAATTGCCGTCGATTTATCATGTGGATGTGGCATCCATGTACCCTAATATCATGACGTCCAATAGACTTCAACCTGATTCCGTGAAAACTGAACAAGATTGTGCAGCCTGTGATTTTAACCGACCAGGAAAGAACTGTGACAGAAGATTACCATGGTCTTGGAGAGGTGAATTCTACCCTGCTGAAATGAACGAGTATGGTATGATAAAGAGAACTCTACAGAATGAAACGTTCCCCAATACCAAACCATGGTTACCACCAAGAAACTTTGATGATTTATCATATAATGAACAAGCCAATATGATTAAGAAACGGTTGACGGATTATTCAAAGAAAGTTTACCATAAGATCAAACAAACTGAAACCATCACCAGAGAATCGATTGTATGTCAAAGAGAAAACCCGTTCTATGTTAATACCGTCAGAGACTTTAGGGATCGTAGGTACGAGTTTAAAGGATTAGCCAAGGTTTGGAAAGGAAAGGTAGGAAAAGTGGCTGCAAGTGAAAAAGATGAAGCCAAGAAGATGGTGGTGCTTTATGATTCCCTTCAATTAGCCCATAAAGTCATTTTAAACTCTTTCTACGGGTATGTAATGAGAAAAGGATCAAGATGGTACTCGTTAGAAATGGCAGGTATCACGTGTTTAACTGGTGCTACTATCATTCAAATGGCAAGGCAGTTAGTGGAAAGGTTAGGAAGGCCTTTGGAATTAGATACTGATGGGATATGGTGTATATTGCCTAAATCATTCCCTGAAAATTTTACTTTAAAGTCCAAAAATGGTAAGGACCTTTTGTTAGAGTACCCATGTTCAATGTTGAATTATATTGTCCATCAGAAGTTTACTAATGATCAGTACCAGGACCTTGTAGACCCAGAAATGTTCAAGTACAAGACTAGGTCGGAAAATTCCATTTTCTTCGAAGTTGATGGGCCCTATAGAGCTATGATTTTACCTACATCCAAAGAAGAAGGTAAAGGTCTTAAGAAACGTTATGCTGTGTTTAATTTCGATGGAAGTTTAGCAGAATTGAAGGGGTTTGAATTGAAACGTAGAGGAGAATTACAACTTATAAAGAATTTTCAATCGGATATCTTCAAATTGTTCCTCGAAGGTAATACTCTTGAAAGTTGTTATCAAGCCGTAGCATCTATAGCTAACAACTGGATCGATGTTTTGGACACGAAAGGTGGAATGTTAGAAGATGAAGACTTGATTGAACTTATTTGTGAAAATAGAAGTATGTCTAAAGCATTGGCTGAGTATGGAGATCAAAAGAGTACCAGTATTACTACCGCTAGAAGATTAGGAGAATTCTTAGGGGAAGAAATGGTTAAAGATGCTGGGTTGGCTACTAAATATATTATTAGTGCCAAACCTATTGGAAGTCCAGTCACTGAAAGAGCCATTCCCGTATCGATTTTCTCTTCCGATAAGAAAGAGTATTTCCTTAAGAAATGGTTAAAGGATCCTTCACTCAATAACTTCGATCCTAGAACCGTTATCGATTGGGATTACTACTACGAACGTTTAGCATCGGTAGTGCAAAAGATTATTTCCATTCCTGCTGCTTTGCAGGGAGTTAAGAATCCTGTACCACGAGTAGCCCATCCTGAATGGTTACAGAAACAAATCCTTAGAAATGAAGATAAGAAACAACAACTGAGTATCTCGGCGTTCTTTAAGGTGGGGGAAAAGAATCAAAGAAAGATTAAGGATATTGAAGATTTCGGTAATGTGGCCTCAGAAGTTGACAAGTCAATGGTAGGAAAGGTCACCAGTAGAAAGAGGAAGTTGCTCAAGAACAAATCGGTTGAAAATGAAGCAGAAGATGAAAGAATATTAGCGGTACTTAACGGGCCATGTCCAAGCATGTTAGAGGATTATCAAGGGTTTTTACAGTACCAAAAAGCCAAATGGGTGGTACAAGAAAGAACCAGAGACAGAAGAAGAAAATTATTTGGACAAAATTCAGATACATCCAACCGTTCGTCAGTGGGTAATTTAATCCGTAAACAAGCCGAGACCGTTGCAGGTTCAAATTGGGAAATTTTAGAGTATAAAGAAGATATCAATAAACCAGGGGATTTGAGGGTTTACATTATAGCCAGTGGAAAGGTCCATCTGTTGAATTTCCATATCCCTAAAAAAGTTTATGCTTCGTTCAAGACCAGCATAAAGAAGAAAGGATACGGATACGAAGTGGAAGAAAGTAATGCCATTTTACCTAATGGACATGATAACACTCATTTGTATAAGTTCACTATGCCAGAGCAAGTGTACCAAAGTGAGATGAACAAAGTCGATAGTGTTCTTCAAAGTTCCAATTTACTTGGATTGTATGAGAGTAAAGTCAAACCGATTGAAAGAGCAATTATTGATTTGGGAACAAGTGTTAAGTTTGATGATACTAGAGTTGGTGCTTTAGGTAAGGCCTTGAAGAATGGGTTCTTAGCTAAGGATTTACTTCAAGTATCTAATGATAATTATTTAAAGAGATTTGATATGGATATGTTATATTTAGTCCATCTTACTACCAACAGTTATGAATTCTTCACGATTTTCAAGTCCTGGGATAATGAAGCCACGATGTTTGTGCTTAAACCATCAGCCAATGCCCAAGAATTGCCAGGGAATTTGGATAAAGTCTATAGGGAGTTATTCTTAGCTAAGGAAGATAAACTAGGTAAGGTTTATGATATACTCAAGTACCAAAACGATATGAAATTCGACGTGAATTACTTCAATGACAATGCTAAGCTTTTCAAGAAACTTGATAAGACATTGAACAAGATCAACGAGAGTAAGAGTAACAAGTCTTTGTTGGCCATACAATCTCCTTATACTGATAGACTTTTGACGTTATTATCATCAACGCAAGGATTCCCTACCATTAAGATGAACGTTAACCAATTATCATTACCAGCAGTTGGATGGCATAACCTCATCACCAAAAGAATCATCAACCATTACTTCGTATTAGGATCATGGGTTAAGAAATTGATTGCCCTCAGTAAGTATGGAAACATTCCTTTGTGTAACTTACAAGTGGAAAACATGGACTATCTTATCGATATCATGTATGCTAGAAGGTTGGTTCATAATAATGTGGTACTTTGGTGGTCCCATAGTCCATTAGCGGACCATGGTGGGTTTGAAATGGATAAGTTCCCTGATTATGAGAATTTGAACTTTCCTATTATTAATAATCCTGAGATCTATGAAACCGCCAGTTTGGAAATCAATGTTGATACTTTGACTATCAACACTTTACTTACTAGTTCCATATTAAATGAAGCAGAAGGAGCCGATTTGGTTGATGAAGGGAATGTTTTGATGGAAGATTCTTTCGGAAGCGTCCAACTTAATATCCTTAGATCTATGGTAAAGGATTGGTGGGATGACGCCTTAAATAACGATACCAATGCTGATTCCATTATGAATCATTTAGTACCTTGGATCCAAAGAAATAATTCAAAACTTTATGATTTTGCTTTACATTACCATATCCATAATTTGACCACTAAAGCTTTGTATCAGTTGATAGGCCAATTCAAGAGAATGAATGCTAATGTGATCTTTGCCAATAGAAACAAAATGGTGATATCTACAACCAAAGTGTCGGTAGAGAATTCATATGCTTTCGGTCAATATGTTATAAAATCCATAAGATCTAAACCATTGTTCAGTTTCCTCGAAATGTCAATTGTCAAGTACTGGGATATTCTAATATGGATGGATGAGTACAATTATGGTGGTAGGTACTGTAAGACCATCACCAATGATGAGTTCCAACACTTGAAGGTTTATAATAATTGGCACTTGACAAAATTCTTACCAGTTATTTATAGAACCGAGTTTGAAGATTGGTTAATCATTATCTTGGACAGTTTGACGAAATTCAAACAGGATACAGTGACAGGTCCTACTCAAGCCGGTACACCAAGAGTTACCCAAATAGCTCATATTCTAAAGGGACAAATGTTACATGATTCTCATGAAGAACCAGATATTCCTGATATTAACGGTATTACCGAGATCTTCCGTAAGCCATTGATTAAAAGAATTAAACAATTGTACCATAAACAAATAGAATCAATTATTAACCCAGAACTTAAATCAGAATATGAGTTTCCTAAATTGCCGGGGTCTTACTTGTCAATGAAGAATCCAAGTTTACAGTTGGTAAAGTTCTTATGTGGAGTATTAAGTTTATCTGCCAAAAGGTCTATAGAAGTCAGAGTCTTAAGACAGGAACTTTTGTCGATCTTTGATATAAGAGAGTTTAGTAATGAAGCCACGTTCCAGAACCCAAGTACATCACTCAAGATTCCTTCGATTATTTGTGATTATTGTAGTCATATAAGAGATATCGATGTCTGTAAAGATGATGAGTACTATATATGGAACTGTGTGAATTGTAAAAGACTGTATAATAGAGTTGCTATTGAGGAGGAGTTAGTTGTGCAATTTAATAGGATGATTACAAGGTACTTGATGCAGGACTTGAAGTGTGGAAGATGTGGCCAAGTTAAAGGGGATAACATGAGTGAATACTGTAAATGTTCTGGTAGATGGACTGAGAGTATCAGTTATCATGATTTGGAGAGAAGGATTGAGGTTTTTAGGAATGTTGGAGAGATTTACAATTTCCTGTTGTTGTCTGGTGTTATAGAAAGCACTTAGATAAACTACCATGGAGGGGAGTAGCTTCAGCTATGGTTGTACTTCAATCACGGCATAGTAGCACTAATAGCGATACTAATACTAAAGAAGCGAGCTCAATAGAGTAAAGGTATATACACCATACTACGGTATGGTCATAATGAGTATGCATAATTTATATATTATTGAATTAATTCTCTCTATAGTCTCTTTGGTTTGTATTGTGCTCATGGTTCTCATAGTGAGTCTTGCAAGTGTAGTTTTTCTTTCAGTTTTAAAGCTTTTTAAGCTAAAAAAGTGCCAGTGGGTTGTTTATGCTAGTTCCATTGTCCTATCACAGTCATGGGCCGAAACACGCGTATTTCATAAAAGTACACTGATTATATAAATCATAGTGATGCGGCTAATGCGATCTCATTTCTCACTTACTGATGGACCTTAAAACGAAGATACTTCACCGATCACAACAAATTGATTTACTTCAGTCCTTCATAACTCCCGATCCAGCCACATGCGTCCCAGTACTATACGTGCACGGTCACAAATCCTCAGGTAAAACCCTTACCGTCACCGAATACCTCAAATCCATTAATGTCAACTACTCAGTTATTAATAGTGATAATTCTATCACCACCAAACTTCTCCTTCAAAATTGCCTCAAGTCCATACGAAACGATAGTGGCATTGACCAAAAAGTCGAATACTACGACAAAGGATCAATTTCAAAGTTCAGTCAAGTCGGAGAGAATTTCTATAATTTTCAGTACAATCTTCAACACTTTATTCAACAGACAAAATACACACAACCCCATTTTTTAGTCCTAGATAGAATAGACCAGTTTGGAGAGGACTATATCCAATTGGTGAGTTCATTCACGCGGATGAGAGATTGGACTGATATTGATAATATCTTTATTATCTTCATTTCTAACATGGAACCACCATACGAAATCGTCACCACGTCTGTTCCCACAATTCACTTTAACGTGTACACTCAGAGTCAAATTATAGATATTTTCCATGCTAATCAGTTTTGTGACTTTGGTGAACCAGATCTTGATCGTGACGATTTAAGTAAACAGTTTTGGAAATCGTTTACTCGGGTCATAGTTGATCTGTTCTTTGACTACACTGGTGGGAACATTTCACTTCTTATCGATATATGTTGCACGAAGTGGCCACAGTTTATCGATACCATTGTCGACGGAGAGTACAGCCCTGATCAGTTCCTTCAAGTATATAAAGAGAACCGTAATATCTTCTATGATGAGAATTTGCTTCTGAACTTGGTTGTCAAGGATTACGTGACATCTACTCCTGAAACCTACAATTCAGCCCTTGACTTATCCGATATGACTAACCTCACCAAGTTCATTTTGATAGCTTCGTACTTGGCATCCTATATCGAGCCCAAGAATGATATTCATTATTTTGCTCCTATTAAGTACTCCAAGCTCACACAACTTAAACGGTTCCAGAAGAAACCTGAACTCACTAAGAAAGATATGGATAGTAAGCTTTTCCAAGCCAATTTCTTTGATTTAGAAAGACTATATGCTATTTTGGTAGTGATCTACCGTAATGAGTCTAAATCGTTTGATACAGAGAACGACCTATTAGTACTCGAAACTGAAGATGCTATAGCTACCAAGCAACGAGAGATATCAACCTTCTCATTAGCTGGGAATATCGATTTACATTCTCAATTGGCTATACTTTTATCTAGAGGTCTTTTATTCCGTCAAATTACGAGAGACATTCTTCAACCGAGAACAAGATGGAGATGTAACTTGGAATATGATACCATCAAGGTCATAGCTAGAGATGTGAATTTCCCTTTAGAGAATTACTTTTGGTGATCTTTTATTAATGTACACTATTCAAATTGAACTTCACTTATGTGTTTGAAATCTTGTCCTATTTTTCTAACGAATACTTGATTATTGAAGTAGTGTTGTTTCCAGTAAGCCACTTCATATTCTGAATAAGGACCTAGGATGTCTTCGGAGTCTTCCCATTTATATTCCCAAACTTTTTCTCCATAGTCCTCTTCTCCAACTTGCTCTGATTGCTCTTCAAATGGTTCAGGATGTTCTTGTAGTTGTTCTGGGTGTTCGTCTGATGGTTCTTCATCTTGTTCGAGTCTCCGCTTTAACCCTCTATCTCTGGAATACTCCTCCCCTGTCTCCCTCCTATAAACCCTCATCAACTCCTCCCTAACCATATCATAAACATCCATTCCCTTCTGAATCATTAACTTATCACAAACTTCAGTGATATCATTAACCATTCTCTTTCTATCGCCTCCATCCTCAACTATCCTTTTCTTTCGCCTCTTTGGTGCAAACCTGGCCAATGCTTCCATAGGTGTTTCATCAGGTTGAAGTACTCCTATCAATACACTTAAAAGTTCACTGATTGATTCATTGGACTTGAACTTCGTATTAATCAATTGTTGACGTTTCTCTTCTGCTAATTTAGCCTTCGCTATCTGTGTACTATTGGCATCCAACCATTCTTCATCATTTTCCTCCTCTTGGTCTCGTATAAAATTTCCATCTTCATCGAAGTATCCTTCTTCTTCTTCTTTCCTAAGATCAAATGATTCAATTGTGATTCCATCTTCTTGTCTTTGTTCTTCCTGTACTTCAATTCCCACTTCTTTTTCGAACTCTTCCATATTCAATTTCTTTACTTTGCTTTTGGACTCTTTAATGTCTTCTTTCTTTGGCTCTTTATGTTCTGCTTCAATCTCTGGTTCATCATCACTTGCAAACATATCAGAATCATCATCATCTTTGACCTCGTTCACATTCTCCTTTCTTTCATCCTCCTGTTCTGCCTCCTCCTCTTCATCATCACTTGATTCGGAATACTCATCTCGTATCTCCTTCTTCAACCTTCTCTTATTTCCAGGTAAATCCTCTATAAACTCATCATCCATGAGTCGCACTATTAACACTATTTACAACTATCCTCATCAGAGGAACTCACAAACACACATCTACACAAAAGCTTAGAGTTTATGAAAGTCTTCGTAAGTTCACTTAACATCCCTATTGGTTATACACCGCCTTCATTCCCATCACTTTACTGGCCGGTAGGACAAACTTCATCACAATACTCCACAGCATTACTTTATTATTCTAATGATGTATGGAGATTCACAACCTTATGGTTTTTAATCATGTTCATGGGATTTTATATGATGGCAGCATTAATAGCATGTGGTAATTATATCATCAGTAGTCGACGGGTCAAACTAGAAGTCAAAAGTTTTGTATGTACAGTAATAGTTATAATAGTAAGTTATTTGATAACAGGATGTTTTATTGGGTTTGTTAGTGGGTCGGTTGTAGGTTTAATAATACTGGCAATATATAAGGCAGGATCGTTAACTATGAGTACATGGATTCCGTTTACTTGGGCATTAGTTGGCATCTTGTATGATGTTTGTTCCAGTTATTCATTAAGTCTGATGACTTTGTAGGTTAATATATATGGGAAGGGATTTGGTATTTGCTCTTTATTCTCTTAATCAACAAGGGTTTTGTTGGTTGGACGAATTAATGGAGGGCTTGTTAGTTAGATTGAACTCTTAGGATTTTACATGGGAATTGGGTTCAGAGTATACAGCCTACGTGAGACCATAGATAAACCTCACTACTCGGTACGCTCGTGAGTTTGTGCTTATCCCTACATGTTTGAATATCTTCAATTCCCCAAACTAATAAAACGTTATGAATCATCTCCAACTCCAGCCCTCCAATCCCAGATTATCGAACTCATTCACAAATACCAAATCTCCAAACCCGAGTACAATTTCAACGTTTCCTACCCTAATAATCTTGATGAAATTGAGGCTACCATAATGGAGACCATTCACACCAAGTTCGACCTAAATCTAGTCCTCGAAACCATCCCCAAGTATTACATATGTATGGAACTTTCTAAATTATCCACCTTACTTAACAGAATCCTTTCCAACCATAATTATGTAGAAATCCTTTGCCACCTTTATATAAGTCATATGTATCAGATATGGTTCTGTGAGGAAGCAGCATTGAATAAATATATGAATAGCAATTATAAACGAATCCAATTATTTAAAAGTAAGCAAAGTCCAGAATTGTTAATGGTGATTGATATGTTAAGTTACTTCAATAACTTTAAGAATTTGGGAGAGTTTTCCACCACTTTAGATCCTTCCATCTTCTCAGTATATGGATTTGGTGAAGAGTATTTAAACATTTCAGTGATAGATCAATTATTGAACAAGCCATTCAATGAAGTTAGTTTGAATGTACCAAATCATCTAAAAAGTTTAGTACAAGATTGTAAGAACTTTCACATCAATTTTGCCAATTATAGAACCGTGAGTTTTACAGATATTGATTATCTTTTACCTTTGGCTGCCAATACTACGTTTGAAGAGTACTTTATATTAATACTTAAGTTCAAGTTCTTTTTGAATATTATAAGAATAACATCAAAAATTTCAGGTAATCAATTGAAGTCGTTTATAGGTGATGATAGCATTGATAAGTATATATTATTAATCAGCTCATTGGGCTTGAATAGTGTGGGGATAGGGTATGATATAAATGAGGATTTTTTCTATAATAATGGCAGTGGGGGTGTTGATGGTGAGGGTGTGGTTAGGTTTAATGAGATGCTAGAACTGGAGAGGTTGGCATTGATTGTAAAGAATGCCCTCATAAACAAATTACTTTAAGGAGCATCTTAACCGAATGAAACCATCCATCGAAGGCATACTTAAAAAGAGGTAATACTCTGGGAGTTTTCATTTAATAAATATACTGGTATTTATTCCTAATAAATATCTTAAGTCGTCAGTTGAGCTCTGCTCTCAATGTCTAAGTTACAATCTAGTTCTAAATCTAAGGTCTAAAGTTATAATAAGTTCTAGTAAGGACAAAACACCTAAACTTGATCTACGGCCTTCGTTTCGCTCAGGCTCCGGCTCAGACCATGGCCTTGGCCCAGGTTATGGATCAACCAATCAATCAACCTCAAAACATCTAACCTTCCCCTTACCGGATCAAACCTCAACTCTCCCAAATCGAAATTAATCTCGTCATTCAATAACATATTAATCAAATAACAACTTATCATCACCAAGTAAACCCCACAGTCATCAAAATTTGTTTGTTGTTCAATTTTCACATGAACTAAGTCCACTCTCCGTATCAACCCAATTTTAACCAACTTATCAGCTAATCCTTTATATACATCTTCAATCTCATCTCCGACCATACTATCATAAATATACAACTTATTCTCAAGTAAACTCAAAACTCCCAACACCCAATGATCCCCTTCTTCGGTCTCATTAATCGGGAGAAAGATGAACTTCAGTTGTTTAAAGTCTTTGGCTTCGATGATATCAAATTCCGTATAACTTAACAATTGTACTATTGATGGTAATAATAGAGTTATGGACTTTTTTATCACTTCATTGTCACCAAGATAATTCACATTCAAATATTCGTAAATTATCGATATTATGTTATCATTGATCCATTCCCCAGGTAGTATCTGGGTCAAATCAGTGGAGTATAATGATACTGATTCATATTGTAATAATTTAGTCTCAGTCTTACATATATACTTTGAATAAATTTTCTTAATTTCACTAGTGGTTTTATAGGGATTATTCTCTGGATCTTTATAGTCGCTTTGTTGGTTCCTTTGTTGAAGTTTTCTTTGACTTATCCGTATCTTCTTTTGCTGTCTTTGTTGTTTCTTAGATTTGTTTACATCTACTTCTGCTGGCTGTTCATTGGTTTCTACCAGCGTAAGGTCCAGGTATACCGACAATTTGTCTATTCCAGTAGTCAATTCCTTTGGTCTTTGTGTCTTTATATTGGGATCAATTACAAATCCTTTATATTCATCATATCTAATGGCCATTATTGGCCGCACTATATATAACTCAGCTCAGATCTGTGTATCGCGATATTATAGCTTCACTTGGTTCAGGTAGTATCATGTTTAAAAGATTTTTTAGAACAAGACCTACGTCAGTCATACCCTATAAAGTAGGCCAACCTACATTCGAAACAAGATCTCATATAATAACAAAACCCGGTGACCTTACGCCCGGTATCACTGCATTCGAATATTATGATAGAAGATTAAACCTTATCAAACAATTACCTAAACATTCTATCAGTATATTAGTAGGAAACGTCGTGCAGTTTGCATCTGGGAGTGTTTTTCACGAATTCCAACAAGATAACAACCTCTTCTATATGACAGGATGGTTAGAACCAAATTCTATTGCCATATTAGAGAAAGTTGACGATAAAGGAGACGATGAGGATTTAGTATTCCATATGTTAGTACCTGAAAAGAACCCTCAAGTAGAAATCTGGGAAGGTGAAAGATCCGGATTACAAGGATGTTATGAATTCTTTAACCCGGATCAAGTTGATGATATTAAGAATTATAAGGACTATCTTCTAAAGTTAATAAAGAGGAATAAGTTTATTTATATAGACAAAAAGAACCCTAATGGAGGAGGATTGAATTTTGAAAATTTCTTCCAGTTTCATAATGATGATACTATTTCTACGTTATTAAAGAACTACGGGACAAATAAGACCATTCAACCGTTGAATCCAATTATTTCAAAGTTAAGAGAAGTAAAGTCTCCTAGTGAGATAATGGTGATGAGAAAAGCTCTGGAAATATCCAGTAGAGTCATAAACAAAGCCATTGCTCAAACTGGTAGTAAGAATCCTATACAATCAGAAAAATCACTTGCAGCATATCTTCAATATGAGTTCATCAAGAGTGGGTGTGATAGACAAGCTTATATACCTGTAGTTGCCAGTGGTGAAAACTCTCTCATTATTCATTATACCAGAAACGATGATTTATTATACAAAGACGAACTTGTATTTATTGACGCCGGTGGTAAGTTAGGAGGTTATTGTTCTGATATTTCTAGAACTTGGCCAAATTCAACTAGATTCTTGGAACCCCAAAAGGACATTTATGAAGTGGTTTTAAACGTCAATAAAGCGTGCATTGATCAATGTTATAGTAAGAACCAAATGTCTATTAATGACTTGCATGAATTTAGTGTTAATAAACTTTATCAAAATTTGAAGAACTTACCCGGTTTCCAACACTTGACTAAGCATGAATTAACCAGGTATTTATACCCTCATTACATAGGACATCATCTTGGATTAGATTTGCATGATATTCCAAGTACATCCAAGTTTAAGACCCTAAAGCTGGGTAATGTTATAACTATTGAACCGGGACTTTATATCCCAAAGACGGATCAATGGCCCAAACATTACCAGGGGATCGGAGTAAGAGTTGAAGATGATATTGTGGTCGGTGAAAATGACTATGAAATATTGAATTTGACAAGTGGATGTGTTAAGGAGGTGGCTGATATTGAATCATTAATAGACAAGGGGGAATGTACGACGCCAGGGATTTATAATGAAATGGTTGACATAGTCATTTAACTGAGTGAATCAATCTAACCGAGTAAGCCAAGGTTATATGTGTATCACCAAATCAATGATATCGCCCAAGTAGATTTGTCACTATTCCAAGGTTTTATAGAACAATTTATTCATAGCATCTATTTACATACATAATTTATTTAACTCTACCTCGCTAATCTTCAATTCGCTCTGGTTAGCTAACTCAGTAATGACTTGACCATCAAATCCTTGATCGGAGTCAACCTGTCAAATATCTTCATTCCCAAACCTCTAACTAATACAACAGGGGTAAAATCGGTTCCAAAGATCTTATGTAACTTATCACAAGCACCCAAAATTGCATGGTTAAATGGCCAAGATTTCAGAACATATGGTTCTAAAACCAACGTAGACCCAATGTCTAATCCTCTTTCTACCCCTACCTCTATCGCGTCAATTAAAGAAGAAACATCACTTTGTCCCATATTCAACCCTTGACCTGCTAACGGATGGATCGTATGAGCGGCATCACCAACCAATGCAACTCTAGGGCTTACATAAGTATCTGCATGAGACATTTTCAAAGGGAACATGGCTCTAGATCCTGGCAAAATCGTTTCAACTTCAGGTAAATCTTTATCGATATTCAAGGAGAAGAATCCACTATTTTTATTGTGATTTTCAATACGTTGTTGTTGTTGTTCAAGACTCCATTCAATATCTTTGATGACGGATTGGTCATTAGGATCAGCTTCTAATTTCTTATAGATATAGTTCAAATCCACTTCTTCTAATCTCAAAGCAGCATTAATCAATACTGGCATTAAAGACTCATCTACTTTAATCAAAATCTTGGATAACCAACTCTTAGTGGACCATACAAATGTAGCATTATTATCAGTCAATGGTAAAATCGCTAATGGACCAGTTGAAAGGAACCTTTGGTATCCCACATTATTAAAATCTTCATTAGTTAATTTTAATGTTCCTACAATACCAAACGAGTTGTATTGCCAACCTCTAGATTGGATTTCTGAATATTTACGTACTGGTGAATTATAACCATCAGCACCAATTAAAAGTCTGGTTTGTATAGTATCACCATTTTCCAATTCAACTATTGGCCAATCAATATCTTCATTCAGTTTTGGAGCTTTTATATTAGCCACTTTAGTTTCCTCGAGAATTTCAGGATCTGATTCCATCCCTTCCTCTTTGAGTTCATCTAATCTTAACAATAAGGACTTCTGAATATTGATAATCTCACACATTGCTGCCATTGGATTATAATTTATAGCTTCATTAGTAAACTCAATTTTAGCTTGAGGATCTTGAGAATCTACCACATACAATCCGTCATAGAACTTCACTCTTTCGTGATCTATATGATTCCAATTTCCGATTTTTTGCATGAATTCAACTGATTTTGATGTTAACGAGATTATACGATTAGTATAATTAGGTTGGTTGAATTGTTTAATTGGGGAGATTTTTGATCCTTCAATTAGTGTACATTGTAAGTGTTTGGTCTTAGGACTGTTCTTAAGAGCAGTGAGGATGGATAATCCGGCAGGACCTCCACCAACTATCACTACGTCTTTAACAGTGTGAAGGAGTCGTTTAGTTAACATGGTGCGATTCCCAGTTTTCACTGGTGCTGAGGTTTAGAGTCTCGAAGTTTTAATTTTCTTATATACAAGTGTCCTACGTAAAATGGGTGGATTGTTAGACGGAAGGTTGGTAGCGGTGGTAGTACATCGACTGCCAACTGACACTGTCAGTTAGGCTACTTTCCTACACTCAACAACAAATTTGAATCACTATTCTTACCACTTGGTAAATATGATACATTATTAGAATTAGCTAACAATGTAGCAATTTCCTTGGAAGCTTCTAACCTTCTAATCATCAATAACCCATCACCAGATTTGGCCAAAGCTTTAGAAACCGTTTCTGCCGATTCAGCTTCACCTTCAGCTCTGATAATACTAGCTCTCTTTTCTTGTTCGGCTTTATCAACCAAGTACTTAGATCTTTCAGCATCTTGTTGAGCAATTTGCTTTTGTTCAACGGCTTTAGTGAATTCTTTACCGAATGTCATATGAGTGATTGAAACATCTTCTAATCTAATACTGAATTCTTCAGCTCTTTTACTTAATTCTTGTCTGATTCTAGCACTTACAACTTCTCTTTGAGTAATCAATTCAGCGGCATCGAATTGAGCAACAATACTTTTCAAAATTTCATTACCGATAGCTGGTAAAACTCTTTCATCATAATCTAACCCTAAAGATTGATAAATTTTTGGTAAGTTTAATACTTCTGGTCTATGTAAAACTCTTAAAGTTAATGAGACATTTTGCAAATCTTTAGAACCAGTGGTGGTAGCAATAACTTTTGGTCTAGTTCTAACATCATAAATGATAGCTTTTTGTAACCATGGAATAAGAAAATGAGTTCCTTCACCAATAACTCCTTGTTGAACCCCGTTCAATCTATCGAAAATGACGGCTCTTTTACCACCTTCAACATCGTATAATGCTGATTGTCCCAAGGTAAGTGTTATACCTAAAGGAATTGCAATCTTTGATACGAAATCTCCTAATCTAGCTGACATGATCAACAATTTGCCTTTCGCATTTTTCGTTAGTGTATAGGTATGGTAGTGCGAGTCCACACCAAGAACTATAGTACTAAAGATATGCAGCTTATAATGTATTTAGTACGATGAATATGTTATTTATGTTTAGAACATACCAAGAGCATAAGTGAAGATATGTGGGGTATTTAAGGCTTTATTATGACCTAAATGACTAATATACAATGCAAATTAACTTTAATTATCAATGAAATAAACTAAAGTCCAAGCAGCTCCAGCAGCAATCGATCCAACAATAACCATCTGTATACCTTCGCTAACTTTTTTCATTCTACTACAATCTTCTAAGGAAACTAAAGTTTTGACATAACCAAATATGAATAAAGTAATTAACATAACAATAACTGAAATCAATAATCCAGTTTTAACAACGGATGTGAAAAAATATGGTAATAAAGGAACGAAACCTCCTAAGAAATATGATAATCCAATAGTTAATGCTGAAGTAAATTCTCTACCTTCACTTGGTTCATCTAACCCTTTACCGAATTTTATGACAAAATCAATTAAATTCCTTGGTTTTGAATCTAAATCTTTTATAACGTTTATAATAGTATTTTCACTTAATCCTAGATCATATAAAATATCAATAGCTTCTTGGTTGATTAATTCTGGTTTTTTAAAGAAATTAATTTTTTCACGTTTAACTTGATTATGATAATATTCCAGTTCAGATTTGGCGGCTAAATAACCACCTAATCCCATGGAAATAGCTCCACTCACCAACTCAGCCATACCACCGGTTATAACTAATTTTGAATCTCCTAATGACGATAACCCAGCAGTTAATGCAAAAGGTACGGTTAATCCATCACTCAAACCGATAATTATATCACTCATTACTCTTGGATCAAATTTACTGAAAAATCCGTCGTTATCATTATCTTCATCATCATTTATTTCACTTTTATTACTAATACTAATTCTTAATTCTTCTTCATTAATTTGTTGTCCTCTATCAATTGATCCATAATCATTGCTCAATAATGGGTCAGTTTCTTGATTGCTATTATTGGGTTGTAATAACTTGGCTACTTGATTCTTTAATGTAACAAGCATTTGGATTGGTTCTTATATATATTCACTTTGTACTTTCTAAACCACAAATCTGGATTTAATTCAGGGTTTTTCAAAAAACAATGATGCTAAAAATTGGATTTTGTGGATAGGCTTTTTTATTAACAAAATGAGATGTGATTATATACAGGAGGAGCGATTTCCAAAAAAATTAGTTAGTGATTACAATTATATGCGATTTGATTGGTGGAGTCTCCAAATTTTTAAGATCGAATACTTACGTGTTTCATACGTGTAATGGTTTCCGTAGTGTATGTAATATACGTCGACAACTGTTGAAATTATTGGAGTTGGATTACTTTGAAAAAAACTGATTCGTTGTTGAATTTTCAAGAGTACCAGTAAAAGCGGAGTTCTAGATTTTGAATCCATTATAAAACATAGTTCATGTAGAATTTCTAATATGCTTAATAATGAAAATTTATCTAGAATTCGGATTGAACTGTTTATATATCAACTTTTTCCTTTATGCTGATTTGAAGTATTATTGTTAATCACTTCTGTCCACTGTCTTCTAACAATGACCTTTTTTCTTAGGGGATCATCTATACCTGTTTTTTCTTTTACGTTTAAGTGTGTCTCACAACTTAAAAGTTGTGGTTTTCACAATTTAACTTTAAAATCATTGTGGATTGTTAACAATGGTTGACGTAATGACCTACAAGCCCAATCATCAACATAGTGACTCACGTGTATTATCAATAGCATGAAAAGAATAGACATGAGTGGTAACTATGTGACAAGAAATGTTCACTTCAAATGTAAGAGCATTTCTAAAAGACGAGTTCAAAAAAGGAAACCCAAGAAAAAGTCGATGGAATCTACGGCAAACCTGCTAAGGTAAATTTGAGCAAAAAGACATTGTAATGAAATACAAACCTGTCATCTTTTTGATAGATCCACATGATACTACTACAACCCATTAATTTTATATAACAATTAGTTCTATTACTTGAATTATATACAGAATTGCTCGGTTAAATAAAGCCTCGTAACATTCGGCAAATTTACTAAAGCACTAAATACCAAAGTGCTCGTAACCTGTTCAGTCGCAAATTGGTACGAAAAATAGAGCGGGAGTGGAACTATCTCCGTTGAAGCTAGCGCCAGTTCTAAATTTAGCTCATATGAGGAAGCGGACCTTATTTTTTCAATATTCACCTCATCACTCGCCGAACTAAACTTTAACTATCCTCAGCCTTTCAAGTAAATAAATAAATCATATGAATGTTAAGTCCATATAAAATCATATTCATATTTTTATGGTCATTAGCCTATAGTACTGATGAGTACTTAGTGATAAATATCGATGGGGATTATAAAACAACAATTATAGTCAGTAATCAGAGTGTCGATTTCCAAATAGATTCTGCCATTGCCGATACTTTAATGTATGGTGATCATCAACATTGTGAAGATTTTAAGGGTCAATATAAGATTAATGAAACTGAATTTCAACGATGTCTAAATAGTAAAACTTTCAATTATACTGGTTCGGATTTTGTCCCTGAAGATCCTCACGGATGGTCAGATGCTTATGGAAGTATAGTGGTTGAAGAATGGGGGTACGAAACTTTTCATTTTGGTGATTTAGCAGTTGATGAGGTTTATGTGGGTAAGACTAATTCCTCACTGACTTATTATAGTATATTAGGATTAGGATTCCAAAATGAAGAAGTTACAAATTTAGATCTGGATTACGATAGAGATCCTCACGGGTACAAATATCCTAATTTCTTAATGGTATTAAATAATAGTGGTGTTATTGATTTTCTAGGGTATTCTTTGGCATTTGACAATACTAATAAAGGTAGAGTTATCTTAGGTGGTGTTGATGAAAATGCATACACTGGTGATTTGTTAACATTACCATTAAACAATACGAATCAACTTATTTTCATAGTCAGTGTAGATGAATTATCTATCGGGATTGATGACCAAACTTATAATATGACATCATCCCCATTACCTTTGCAAATTCAAACAGGCTTTGATGGAATAATTGTACCTGAAATCGTATACAATCAAATCATTCATACTATCAATGATACATTAGATGAAACAGCATTGTCTGTTAGTGATGATGGTTACGGATATACAGCTAATGCTACAATCTTGAGACAAGCTGGATTTGAAGTTAAATTAACATTTCAAGGAAGGTCGTTTACATTGGATTATACTTCATTCGTTCAACCAGGTGATGAAAAACTTGATGAATTTTTAATTTATAATAGTGCTGATAATACTTCATATATTGGAGATAGTTTATTGAAGAATATTTATACTATTTTTGATCTTCAAACTCCTTCAATATCATTTGCTGATCTTGCAAGAACCAATGAATCTTCACATATAATACCCATAGATTCTACAATGTTTCAAGTTGAAACCCCAAGTCTGTCAACAAGTTCATCCACAGCTTCAGATTCTCAAGAGGATGGTCATGAAAGTTTGGGGGTCAAGCAAGATATTCCAAAGTTGATGATTTGTATGATTTTCTTTATTTATGGCATTTCATATTAACCGTATTGTAGTATTGATAAACGATTTATGGTATCTCTTAGTCTCAAAGTCTCATCCTCACTAGTATCTCACACTATTATCTCATCGCATCATGAGGTTGGTATTAAGATATTCCCCTAGGATGATGCCACGCATACCCAGGAGTTCGTTGTATATACGAAGATTCAATCATAAAAAGAGTGAAGATATTGGCATTGACCTGAAAGACCAACAAGAGATTAAACGTGATCCGTTAGGGATTTTTTCAATACTTGGGGACATAACAGAATTGGAATCAGGTACTCAAAAAGAAGAACCAAAAGAAATATCAGAAACAAAACCCACAGAAGCAAAAGTCACATCAGAAGAAGAACAAGATCTTAATCAACTTCTCGAATCCATTAATCTTAATGATACCGAAGATGATTATAAGTTATTTGCACCTCAGAATCCGAAATCTGAACAAGATATAATAAACCAAGAGAGATTATTATTCGGAGATATATTGAAGTCATATCAACAAGATGATAAAAGTACTAGATCATATGAACCAAGTGTTTATAATACGTTAAGAAGAGTAACGTTGAATAATTATGAATTGGAGAAAGAACTTGGTGATAAACTCAAACAAGTATTAATGCCTACTATTGAATATTATCATAGTTTTAATACAAAGAACGAACTCATTGATGGAGTTAATGAATTCTTAAAGTCGATCGATTTAAATGATATCCAACTGTTTAATTTCAAAACACTAGAGCAATATGATCCAATACTCAATTCCATATCTGAACATTATGACGCTAATGATGGGAAAGATCCCTTACTTAACGGGTTGACGGTTCCCATTTTATTCAATGAATTCCTTAAAGTTTCCAATACAAAATTTAAAGATGGTCAATTGACATTAACTCTTTTTAATTACCTCAAGCAAGATCTTAATTATTATTTAGTGTGTTGCAATCAAGAGACATATAATGAGATATTGAAGACGATTTGGGTATTTAATGGTAAGTCATCCATAAGTCAAATCCATCAGATCCACACAGAAATGTTGAATAATGGATTCTTGGGGGATTTAATAACATTTAATATTATGAAGAAGATCATTATTGATTATTATCATTTGAAAATGGGAGACTATAAGTATTTTGATAGTAGTTTACCTATATGGAATTATGATGATGACAAGAAGGTTAACGAGTTGTCAGGAAAGTTACTGGAGTTGTTGTATAGGGTAAAGAGGAGCTTCATTTGATTAACTCACTACCTGAACGAAATTAGCGTAGTTAGCAATATCTGTAAATATATAATACATTATGCTCTATTATCCAGACCATGCTGGATATCTATATAATCCTATGACCCATGCTTACACGGACTTTTGAAGGGTAAACAATCCTTCATATTCATTCATACACCTAACATTCAAATCCCCAACATCTTTGACTTTTGGATGGTTCAATTCCCACCCTAATTTCCTACACAAATAAACTGCCATATCATCACAATCTGCTAATACACTAACATCGAAATTACACCTTGGAATTGGGTCTCTATTAATTAATACTTGTGGGACAATATCAGGTACTCTATCAACTATATCTCCGACAGGTGCAACCTGAAGGGAAGTTCCAATACTTATAAGTAAGTCACAATCCAATAAATCTTGACGAATTAAATCATGAAACCTTGTGGGTAAATCTTCACCAAAGAAAGTTATATCAGGTTTAAAGACTCCAAAACTCTCTTGGTAATAGTCATCACCATTTTCGAACTTAGTTCTTTGTTTCTTACATTTAGGACAATAACTTGGAACTTTAGCTTCAATGTCAGCTCTTATCACATCTCCATTCACATGATATCCACAAGTTACACATGTAGCGGTTGCAAAAGATCCATGACATTGAACAATTTTGTCACTGCTAATACCAGCATTAGCTTCGACATTATCGATATTTTGTGTGTAATTTCTTAATAACTTATTCTTATCTTCTAATAACTTTATGAAACGGTGTAACGGAGTATCGACGCCTTTGGGTGGTAAAATCTTATTGGCAATGGAATAGAAGATCTTTGGATCAGTATGGAATAGTTCTAGATCAAATACTTCTTGTGGATCATTCAAACCTAATTCGGTTAGTTGCGAATATAACCCTTTACTACTTCTGAAATCTGGAATTCCAAGACTGGTGGACACTCCAGCACCGGTTATAATTAAGATCTTGTTACAGGACTTCAAATTCTCAATCACATGATCTATAGAATAAAATCCCTGTAATCTGCTTCTGGTTTTTAAAACTTTCCTGAAGATAATTTGAAGGTAATCTAATAGATTATATATATCAGAAGTATCCATGTCAGGATGTACAGGATACCCGAGGGATTCAATAATACGAATTATATCGGGAGTGGATGCATTTTGAGGTAAATAATGTTTAACAAATTCTCCTATACCATGTTTTTTGAGAAAATATCGTACATCGTAAATTTGGGCTCTTTTATCATGAACTGAACCAGCTTCTGCAGGATGATCTTCAAGGATTATAATCTCATCATCACTACTATCACTATCTTGATCATGATCATTATCGTCATCTTCTGGTTCGCTATTGTAATCTACTTCAAATACTTCAATTTCATTGGTTACTATATTCTTTCTAGGGCTATTTAATGTACCGATGCCATTATCATTTGAAATCTTTGTATCTACAACCAAGTTATTACCATTATTCAACCGTTTATGAATATCATCTAACGCTTCAGTCCCATCATATTTCCGTTTATTCAAATTTATTTGAGTCGAACTATTGACATGATTATCATAATCATCAGAGTCGTCGTCATTACTATCTATTAAATAAATTTCATGGGCACTCATGGTGGTAAGGTTCGCGCACCGCAATATTTACACACTTCGTGTTAGAATTTGCTGTGAGATGCGTAAATGGCTGTGGTCGGTTAGGTACGAAAAGGCATTTATTGACTTGGGTTAAAAGAATTGCTGATCTAAGAGAGGTGTTCTTCTTGTCCCGTACTTGAATTCTCTACCCTGTACCCCAACAATCTACTACCCCGTATTTCCCCCTTTTTCCCTAACTTTATTCCTACCGCTACGGCTAGAACGAGGCCCTGCCCACACCCTCCTGTATATAAAAAATCAAATTTTCACCGACAACTTCTCGATCTATAACTTTCATACTTTCGTTAACCTTAATTGAAATCAATTAAATCAATTATCGAATCAAAATGTTAAAAGGAGTTGAATTTATTAAAACTCCTGAACAGGGTACCATCCCACCTGTTAAAGAAGTAGGAGGTGGAGTTAAAACCACTAATAGTCCAACTATTCATAATGCTCCTTTACCAGCTGATGGTCCAGGTAATAAGCATTTCAGCAACTTATTATTAGGTGCCCTTTTGATTGGTATTCCTTATTATATTACTAGTAAAATCGGATTGGGATTCAAAACTTTTATTCTTTTTTTCTTGATCTTAGCTTTACCAATTTTAATGGCATATTGGACAATTTTTTCAAGTTATAGTCCAAGATTAAATGATAAAGTTAAATACCCAGGTAGACCAGTTGGTGAATATTTAGAGTTCCACACTGATGAATTAGTTAACAAATACATCAAATCAAACAACGGACAAGGTAAAAAAATTCCAATGGAAACTTTCCATGAATTATACTTTGATGGTAAAGTTAGTTTTAAAGGTGATTGTCTTGATATCTTAGAATATAGACATGATTGGTGTGATTTTTCATTCACTTTATCCCTTTATAGATTCTTCCTTTTAGGATTCATTCCTGAAGTTATTATGCATTCTAAATCTCAAGATGAAGAGCAAGTTAGAGATCATTATGATAGAGGTGATGATTTCTACACTTGGTTTTTAGGTCCAAGAATGATTTATACTTCCGGTGTTATTAGTGATATCACTAAAGAAGAAAGTTTAGAACAATTACAAGATAATAAATTAAAGATTGTTGCTGAAAAAATTGATTTAAAATCAAATGAACATGTTCTTGATTTTGGTTGTGGTTGGGGTACTTGGGCTACTTTTGCTTCATCTCAATATAATGCTAATGTTACTGGTATTACTTTAGGTAGAAACCAAACTAAATGGGGTACTGAATTATTAACTGATTATGGTGTTAATTCTGATCAAAGTAGAATTGTTTGTTGTGATTATCGTGATGCACCAAAATCTACTAAACCTAATGGTAAATATGATAAAATTACTTGTTTAGAAATGGCTGAACATGTTGGGGTTAGAAGATTTTCAACTTTCATGCAACAAGTTCATGATTCTTTAGAAGATGATGGTTTATTCTTCTTACAATACGCTGGTTTAAGAAAGTATTGGCAATACGAAGATTTCATCTGGGGTTTATTTATGAACAAATACATTTTCCCAGGTGCTGATGCTTCAACTCCTGTTAGTTTTGTTGTTTCCACTTTGGAAAGTGTTGGATTTGAAATTGTTTCAATTGATAATATTGGTGTTCATTATTCTGCTACTTTATGGAGATGGTACAGAAATTGGATTGGTAACAAAGCTAAGGTCTTAGATAAATATGGTATTAGATGGTTTAGAATATGGGAATATTTCTTAGCTAGTTCAGTCATTACTTCAAGACAAGGTGGTGCTTCATGTTATCAATTCGTTTTAAGAAAGAACATAAATAGTTACCATAGAGTTAACTATGTTGAAAAACAACATGGTTTATTAGGTCCTATTAAAGAAGGTACTAAATGGGCTCATTAGAGTTTTGGAATTGATTTAGGATGAAGGATTTATCCAGGATTCTTATAGAACATCATCTTATAAATTCTATAGTGTTGTTTAGGTAATACTACATTTCTCTTTTCTTAATTATCAAACCCCTGGAGTTGCCATAGTCCACGTCCTGTATAAAACTTATCTCGAGGTATTGTTACATGACTCAATTGAGTCATGATTCATTTCTAGGACTTAAGTAGTCCAACTTATCGGAGTTTACATCGATATTAAATCATAATCGAAATCTCCGAGGAATGAGACCCATCGGTCGTTCGGAACAGTCCGACAAAATGACTCTGAATTTGTTCACGAGTCATCTAAACTTTTGCTGCGATTTCGGATACGAGGTTAAATCCCATATTTCACCCTGATGAAAACTTCCTTTGGACCATGGATCACTATCGTTATGACTCGTGTCTGACATTTTTCAATCACACCATTACCTTTAAGGTTACAGAATTATAATATTCACTTACACAGAACCATATAATATACTGGTCTAAGATTGAACTCATCATTAATTTATCCCGGTAATCTCTAACCAATTGATTAAATTAAAAATAATTTCTGACTCTCCCTGTTGTTATCCGTTAACTTTTCACAAGGGCCGCTTTAAAAAGTCGCTGCGAAAATGGATAACAGGGAACATAAAGAAGTCAAAAAATGGTTTACCCCAGGAAAAATAAAACTATAAATTAAAATTGCTTTCCTGAATTTCAATTATTTCTAAATTTTTTTATAAATTAATTATAAGGATAATATCAATAAGATGTCATCACCATTCCCAAAAACAATTGATAAAGTTCAAGGAGTTGAAATTTTAGCTCCAATTCCTGATAATGCTAAACATATTTTTAATATTGAAGCTTTAGGATTTTTAGCTACTTTACACCGTAATTTCAACGGTAAAAGAAAAGAATTATTAGCTAATAGAAAAGTTCAACAACAAAAGAGAGATGCTGGTGAATTGCCAGATTTCTTGCCAGAAACTGAACACATTAGAAATGACCCAACTTGGACTGGTCCACCATTAGCTAAAGGTTTAGAAGATAGAAGAGTTGAAATTACTGGTCCAACCGATCGTAAGATGGTTATCAATGCTTTAAATTCTGGTGTTGCTACTTATATGGCTGATTTTGAAGATTCCTTAACTCCAGCTTGGAGCAATTTAGTTGATGGTCAAGTTAACTTATATGATGCTGTTAGAAGAAACTTAGCTTTCAAACAAGGTTCTAAAGAATATAAATTAAACTTGGAAGAAGGTAGACATATTCCAACTTTAATTGTCAGACCAAGAGGATGGCACTTATTCGAAAAACACGTCTTAGTTGATGGTGAACCAGTAAGTGGAGGTATATTCGATTTTGCTCTTTACTTTTACAACAATGCATTTGAAAGTATTAAACAAGGATTCGGTCCATACTTTTATTTACCAAAAATGGAACACCATTTAGAAGCTAAATTATGGAATGATATTTTCTGTTTCTCCCAAGATTATATTGGATTAACTAGAGGTACCATTAGAGGTTCCGTTTTAATTGAAACTTTACCAGCTGCTTTCCAAATGGATGAAATCATTTACCAATTAAGACAACACATTGGTGGATTAAACTGTGGTAGATGGGATTATATTTTCAGTTATATCAAATCTTTAAGAAACCATCCAGAATTTATTTTACCTGATAGATCACAAGTTACCATGGCCGCTCCATTCATGTCCTCATATGTTAAATTATTAGTAAACACTTGTCATAAAAGACAAGTTCATGCTTTAGGAGGTATGGCTGCTCAAATCCCAATTAAAGAAGATGAAGCTAGAAATAAAGCTGCATTAGAAAATGTTGCTAAAGATAAATTAAGAGAAGTCTCATTAGGTTGTGATTCATGTTGGGTTGCCCATCCTGCTTTAGTACCAGTTGTATTGAAAGTTTTCAATGAACACATGAAAGGACCAAATCAAATCAATGTTCCACCAAAAATTCCATATACTCCAATTACTGCAAGAGATTTATTAAGTCCTTACGTTCCAGGAGCTAAAATCACTGAACAAGGTATTAGAACCAATATTATAATTGGTTTATCATATATTGAAGCTTGGTTAAGAAATGTTGGATGTGTCCCAATCAATTATTTAATGGAAGATGCTGCAACTGCTGAAGTTTCAAGAACTCAATTATGGCAATGGGTCACTCATGGTGCTAAAACCGATGAAGGTAAATTAATTACCAAAGAATATGTTGCTAAATTATTAGATGAAGAATATTCTAAATTAGTAAAGGGTAAAGCTGGTAACAAATTTAAACAAGCTTTAGATTACTTTAAACCTGAAAGTTTAGGTGAAAAATATTCTGATTTCGTCACTACCTTAATTTATGATGATGTTACTACCATTGGTAGAGCTACTAGTGCTGAAAAATTATAAGTGTGTAGTTGAATGATTGTTATTTATTTACTTCGCTGCGTTTCTTTATCTCTGTAAATTATTTGACGTGTCAGTTTTGTGAAAGTTGCAAAACCAAGAAATAAAAATAAAATAAATGGCGAAGTAAAGGATGTGAAGCAACTCATTTGTAGATGGTCTGACTCATAGTGTGTTCTTAATAGGAAGATCTATAGTGAAATCATTCAATGTAGGGTAATAATCAAAGAACGTTGGTTGACAGGTGTAAGAGAATGTTAAACTTCACTTTATTGTGATGTTAATAATAACAAACGTGGATACCATTCATTAAGAACTTCCAATAGAAGAGCATCTTCGAATTCAATTATATCAACATAAGTTCAAATTCACTTGAATTATGTGTGACAAAAGATTTACGGTGGAGGATTTCAGCTGAATTGTGCCGCGAGTTTTTATCAGCATCATGAATAATAGACAACTAAGATTAATAGGGTTAGCTATTGTTACACTATTCTTAATTATCACCTTATACAGATCATCGGGATCTCATGCGGTATATAACACAACTGCTAATAATATAATAGACTCTAATAATAATGCTGAAATCGATGAAGCTATCAATAAACAAATTGGGAAATTAAATTCAAATAAAGATGACGATTCTGCTGATAACGTTCTTAATGAACTTGATGCCGAATTGCAAGCAGCTGAAGGAGTCACTCCAATTTCTGGTTCTGGTGATGACGTCGGTTTAGATACGGTATTTGATCCAGTTAAAGAATTAATTCAAATAAGAGCAGTGTCACCAATGGTTGTTTTTTCCAAATCATATTGTCCATATTCCAGACGTCTTAAGAATTTATTGAAAGATAATTATGAAATAACTCCAACTTATGCCGTGGTCGAATTAGATAAACACACACACGGTAAAAAATTACAAGAATATTTAGGTCAAATTAGTGGTAGAAATACTGTACCAAATGTTTTGATAGGTGACAGTAATAAGAGTAAAGGAGGATGTGATGAATTTCTTAATTTACATGAATCAGGGAAATTAGAAGGGTTAATGAATGAATGGGGTGCAAAAAAATTGTCAGTAAAGAAGATTGAAGCTCCATCTAATATGTAAGCAAAGCATGAGCGAAACTTCGGTCGATTTAGGCTAAAACTTAGATTCTCATAGTGATACATTAAAATCATTCTTTAAATATATATGGTGTCTTAGTTCTCATATCTTTAAGCTCTTAGATACAGAAGGGGGTTACAATTGATTGATATATTATACTATACTATACTTAAAATTTAGAGAATTGTTTTGATTTACTGACGGCAGCAGCAATTCTGACAACATTAAATCTAACAGTTTTTGAAAGTGGTCTACATTGACCAACAACAACGGTATCACCTTCTTGGACTCTGAAAGCTGGTGAAACGTGAGCAGCTAAATTTTTATGTCTTTTTTCGTATCTATTATATTTTGGAATATAATGTAAGTAATCTCTTCTAATAATAATGGTTCTATGCATTTTGGTTGAAACAACAGTACCGGTTAAGATTTTACCTCTGATGGAGATATCACCGACGAAAGGACATTTTTTATCAATATAAGTACCTTCAATGGCGGCTTTTGGGGTTTTGAATCCTAAACCAACGTCTTTGTACCATCTTTTGGTTCTTCTGTTAGCCTTAGCTTTTGGGTTAGTGAAAATATGTGGTTGCTAAATTGTTAGTATATAGTTTAAGACACATTGAATATTCTATGATTTATGGAGTATGATGGTTTTTGTTGAATTTTTGACTTGGAATAATACAGTTGATTACTAGGATACTTAATTCAATATCATATTGGACGAATGTCATCTTTGATTGGACATATTACTTGATTCTTAAGGAGATATCGACAATTTTCAAATTTTTCACAATCTTCAATACCTTGATTGTTCATCTTATAAAATCATCCAACTTCATCAGACTTATAATAAACACATAGACGATATTCTTATACAATTATATTAAAGATAGTACAAACCTTTTGGAAAGCTCTTTCAGATTGAACAGTTAATTCAGTTGCCATATTATGAATACTTTGATGAAAAGAAAAAATTTTTTTTCACTGTAAATTTTCTAATGAGAGAATCGCAGGCGACAAATGTCTCCATAGTAAACCAGAGTTAATGTTAGTGAACTAGGGTTGGAGAGCGCGACATTGAATTTTTGAGAAAAGTCGTGTGGACTATAAAACTACAAGGATTCGCAAAATTAACAGTCACGAGTGTCAGGTGATCTCAACCAAGGGCAAAAATAGTTGGGGTGGGTCTGGCTATCCTCCCGCATTTAGAACCCGCTTTCCAGATTAGGAAATCTAGATAATCTAGAATTTCGCACAAAAACAGTATCACAAAGGCAAGAAATACCACATTTTATCGTATAATTATTAACCTATTTATTAACTAAATTATCTGAATTTACAACTTGTCACATATACAGAAACAAAAATACATTAATTACAAGACATTCCAACTTTAAAGACATTATGACATTTCGAAGAGTTTCATCCCATCCACATCCTGATCAATCGATAGATTCGACATATCTTAATTCAACAAGAACTGTTTCATCATCATCGTCGATAATAAGTACTCCAAGTAATAGAAAGAACCCAAGTGCTTCTAATAATAATGGGAATAATGGACATGGGCATGGTCAGGGGCATGGGAATACAGGTAAATTAAGAACATCAACTAATTTGATTAGTAAAAGTACCAAGAATAAGAAATCCAATGTTAACTTGGTAAAGAATAAATTACTCAACTTGCAAAAATCACTGAAGATTTATACCAAGAAGGATGAAATCTTACCAATAAGTAAGAATTTCATACGAAAACCAATTAATATGAATTCTTATGATTACTCAGTATTTACTAATTATTCAATAACTGACTCAGAATTACCACCATGTATAAAGGAAAGTCAAATTAAAGCATGGGAAAGTGCTGAAAAGATAACCAATAATTTGATATTCGATAACGATAGTGATTTAAGTGATGAAGAAGATCGTTCAATTATTGAAGATAATCACGAAGATAACCAAGAAATCGATAATGATACACCCAAACATGATGTAGAATTTATAAAATCAATTCCTGGTTACACTAAAGAAGAATTAGAGATAATATTTAGTAGATTGAAAACTTATGAATCGTCAAGTAAATTCAATTTTAACAATTTCGAAAATGAAGAGAAACAAATTTTATATAAACACAGGCAAGAACTTCAAAAACGTCAAGAGAATTATTTTAATCAGTACCAATCATTGTCATCAAAACGTAAGATCCAAATTACCCAGAAGAAGACATTATTTAATAAAATATTTGGATACTTGAACCTTTTAAACCAAGAATATATTACTAATAATACATCATATAGTTCATTGGATAATATAATGAACACGTCTAAATCTTATCAAGAAGATAAAGATGAGATTAACCAAGTGTTAAGTCAAGATAGACATTTTCAAGTTAATCTAGATGAAATCAAAGCTCAAAGACAACATAGGGTTAATGAGATTTGTGACGGAGAAGATTTCGATTATGATAAGTTTCAAAAGATTATTAGTATGAAATTGAATGAGATGATAGATGATGGGTTGGAGGAAAGTGATTTCAAAGATCATGAGGAGTTGGTTAATTTCTCTTTGAATTATTTGCGTAAGTGTATCAAAGATGACTCTACCTGAATATAGCGAGAGCATGATTAGGTAAGGTCCAGAGTTTAATGAAAGTAGGATAATGATAAGATATGGAGACTGTAACGGATAAGATTGTAAATTAGCTAGGATAGGTATGTAATATAGGAGATTAATACAAATACTGAGAGTCGGCTAAGCCTGTAATTAGCAAGCAATTATACTTGCCCAGTGTACATCGTAATTTTGTGACCATCACTTCACCAACATGATCTAGCGTGTCGGTAAGGTCATTAGAATAAACCAGAGATCCCGCTCCGACGGCGATTTTATTAGTGAAACCGGTGATGTTATTTGATGACAAACTGTGGTTTCAGTCTAACGCCGCACTTACCAGCATTTATGTCAGCGGCAAACATAGAAGCCGATCAAAAAGAAACACTTATCATCTCTATATAAATACCATCATTTTCTCTGAACCATCCCCTCCAGAGTCTTTATAAACTCTTTTTGTTGACGTCACCTAATCCTGTGATATAGTAACATTAGTAATAGCGAATCGCGCAAGTTAATGAATACTTCCTCTAGATCCATTAACAGACTCAAAGTTATACAAAGACAATTATCAAAAATGGCACCAGTCCCAATTACCAAGAAATACGATTATTTAGTTATTGGTGGAGGTTCAGGTGGTGTAGCTAGTGCTAGAAGAGCTGCTAGTTACGGTAAAAAAGTTTTACTTGTTGAATCTAAGTTTGATAAATTAGGTGGTACTTGTGTCAATGTTGGATGTGTACCAAAGAAACTTATGTGGCATGCAGCTGATTTGGCTCATAAGAAACATCATTTATCTAAGTATGGATTATCTAAGAATACTTTAGAACAAGATGAAACTAATTATGGTGACTTTAATTGGCCTTATTTCAAAGAGAAAAGAGATGCTTATATTAAGAGATTGAATGGAATTTATGGTAGAAATTTGACTAATGAAGGGGTTGAGTATTTATATGGGTTTGCTAAATTTATCAATGATAAAGGAGATGTCGAAGTCAGTTTAACTGCCGATCAAAAACTTGAATTCTTAGAAACTAAAGATACCGATTTCAAGAAGGATGACAAATTCATTGTACAAGCCGATAAGGTTTTAGTTGCAACTGGAGGTGCCCCAATCATTCCACCAGATGTTGAAGGATCCGAATTAGGTATTAGTTCAGACGGTTTCTTTGAATTGAATTACCAACCTAAATCAGTTGCTATAGTTGGAGCTGGGTACATTGGAGTTGAATTATCAGGAGTCTTCCAAAGTTTAGGTACTGAGACTCATTTAATTATTAGAGGTGAAACTGTTTTAAGATCATTTGATGATTCTATTCAGGAAACCGTCACCAACTATTACACTGATAAATTAGGAGTTGATATTGTTAAATCCTCAGGTAATGTTAGTAAGATTGAAAAGTTAGATAACGGCTTAAAGAGAGTTTATACTGGTAACGGCAAGACCTTTGATGTTGAAGAAGTTATTTGGACCATTGGTAGAGTTGGAGAAATTGAAATTGGGTTGGATAAAGTTGGGGTTCAAGTTAATGACAAAGGACAAATTGTTGTTGATGAATATCAACAAACTGCTCATCCAAAAATCTTCTCACTTGGTGATGTTATCGGAAAAGTTGAATTAACTCCCGTTGCCATTGCTGCTGGTCGTAGATTATCCAATAGATTATTCTCAGGTCAAGCTAAATTCGCTAATGATAAATTAGATTATAACAATGTCCCATCAGTTATCTTCTCACATCCAGAAGCAGGATCAATTGGATTAAGTGAAAAAGAGGCCATTGAAAAATTCGGTAAAGATGACATTAAGATTTATAAATCGAAATTTATTTCCTTATACAATGCAATGTTGGACTTGGATGAATTAAAATCTCCAACTTTCTATAAACTCGTTTGTCAAGGTGAGAATGAAAAGGTTGTAGGACTTCATATTACTGGAGAATCCAGTGCTGAGATTTTACAGGGATTTGGAGTTGCAGTTAAGATGGGAGCCACTAAGCAAGATTTCGATAATTGTGTTGCTATTCATCCTACTTCAGCCGAAGAGTTAGTTACTATGAAGTAGGTCTCTTGATTATTCTGAACCAAGCGAGGGAGAGTTGGAGAGACCGAAACTGAAGACTTATTTGTAAACAGTTCCATCCAAAGCTGGTAGCCTCTTACTTTAATTTCTCTATTATATGAATTCTTTATAGACGTAGAATGATAATATACATTTAAATAACTTATGATACACTACTTCTTCACTTTCTTTCAATTCTCCTTCGTGAGAAGGCTTCTCTCTCAAGTCTTCTCACTTCTCTTAATACCTTTGTTTCTTTGAAGGAGGACCTCTAATGGGAGGTCTAGGCCTTGGCTGCCTATTTCCCGATATTGTTGGACTTGCCTTTAATATTTCCGGAACAATTATAAATCTTACCAGGGATCCTCTCACTAAAACTTGTTTCATATGTGATGTATCACCTTTGATATTTGTAATATCCACATCATATAAAGTAAGGTTCATATTATCTTCGTTTTCCAACAATTTACCCTTATAAACATCACCAGTTGATAATTCAACTGTTATTACATGACCTTGAGCTTCAGTCAAGAATCTAATTGGAATTCCCGATGTTTGTGACATGAATGAACGAGTTACTGAGATTGAGATTCCGAGATGGAGACCTGTGAGAACTTAAGCGATGTCTGATAAGAAGAGGAAAAGGACACCAATAAGTTGTTTAAATTGTAGGAAACGGAAGGTTAAATGTGATAAACAAAAACCTTCGTGTGGTGGGTGTGTTAAACAAGGGGTTGGCCATTTGTGTAATTATCTAGAACCAACTTGGGTTAATAACCCTCTAGTTACTATTAGTAATACTATACCTAATGGAATATCAGATATAGGAACTTATCAAGACCATGAAGAATTGGAAGATCTTCGGCAATTGAAGTATAAACAGAGCAAAATCATCAAGACTCAAATTAGTGAAATTGAAGATTTGAAACGTCAATTAAATTTCAATCAGCAATTATCAATAGATCAAAAGGATTCAAATTCCACTACTATAACGGTTATAAATAAGTTGAATGAGTCTAATGATAATATGATGATATCTAATGATGTGGATATGAGAGTTCTTAGTAAACTGAAGGGTTCAAGGACCGTTAAAGAAATTTATTCATGGGTTAGTGTGATAAAGTTGGATCCCAAATTGTCACTGTTATGGAATAAGATTCATAACATGCAGAAAATGTATTATTTGTATAAGTCTAGTAAGAATGGTGAAGCAAAGTGTCCAGTAGTACGGTACGATTTGACATTAATGAACGAGGAGAATCATACAGTTGAGCCAAATGTTAGTCCTAAGGAACCACTGGTAAGTATTCGACAGACTTGGGAGAGTCTAACACAGCCGTTGACATCTGAACAGGTGAGATTTCTACTTAATGATTATTTTGTGAATTCTAAGTTGGAGGCATTCAAGGATGGAGTCTACTCATGCTTCAAGACTGAGGATTTCATCAGTTTGAATTACGATGTTAATGGTCTTTTGCATATCTTACTCCTAAGCATTGTGGAAGAAACCTTAGACAAGTTTACCACCAACTTAAACCATGGTATAGAAGATAATTCTACCCTCACATTCGAAGAACTATTTCCAAATAACGACTTTGTCTATAATGAACAAAATCTCCACAATATCGTCAATAGTCTTAGACAAGTGCATGAAACTAATCATAATAATTCCATCCTTCTAGTGACAACAATAATAACCCTAGTGAATAGAATAATAAGTATAAATTCCAGAAGTAATTTTGCGTCCACTTTAGAGTACCTTTACCAACTACTATTCACCATCCTAACCAAGAAAGATTTGGAAATCTGGAAGAACCCTTATAAAGTAAGCATAGAAGGTAATGATAGCAAGAAGAAAATCAGCAATTTAAGAATCCATTTGTGTTACATTTGGAATGAAATCCTTAGACACATAAATCTTATTTCCTTTTCAATAATATCCATAGAAATATCGCCCGATTTAGATGAGCTATTACGTAAAATGTACTTGAAAATAGAACAATCAAGTGTAAATGAGTATCACGAGATTTATTTACAGAATCTCAAGTATGATATAAATTGGTTGGTCACTTCGCTTAAGGTGAATAATCTTCTTTGTAGGGTGAATATCCTTATTAATAGGAGTGTAGATACCTATTTATCACCAAGTTTGACCATCAAAGACCTCGATGAATTGTCGACAAGCTGTGGTAGCTGGTTACAGGATAGCAACCTTCAAGCGTTACCGAAGTCTCAAAGATTAGAGTTAAAGATCATGTTACATTTTGTAGATCTATTCATCACTTATATGATATTCCTACAATCAGAAACATCAAAAATCTTTGAGTTTAGAGAGCATCTCACTACAGGCTTATTTGCCAGGTTAAATCGATTATTCCAGTTCAGTAACTCTGTTGATGAACAGTATTTGGTCTTTGGATTATGTGAAATGTTTATCTCAGTGATTCAAATCTCCGTAGCAATATTGATGAGAGTCAACCAAAACCATGAAGACTTATTCAAACAATTATCCACAGTTTTTTATGCTACAGTTTCTCTTAATAATCGTCAAAAGACATTAAAAGATTTACTAAGAGTTGAAGTTTGTGATAAAATCGATGAGTGTTTGAAGGATTTGAATTCCCAGGTTGTCAACAAGGTTCATATAGTTAAGTTGAAACAATTATGGGACTTTTATTTGACTTTAATTAATAATCAAGACTTGGATACGTTGAAGATTCATTCGGGGGTTAAAGGCTTTAATAATAAGTGTCCGGTTGGAGAGCAAGGCAAGTGTCCAGTAGCACATAATAATACTGGTAAGTGTCCTGTTGACCATCAATCTGTTGGTAAATGCCCTATTGATCATAAAAGTGTTGGAAAGTGCCCAATAGGCCATAATACAGGTAATTGTCCAATAGAGCATAGTAATGGAAAATGCCCAGTACAACACGATAAGTGCCCAGTCCATAACTCTCAGCCTGTAGTACCAAACCTTAAACCAAAGGCTGATACTCCAGATGATTTTGAAGAGTTCCTTAAGACGTTTAATAACGAGTTAGTACAAGAGAATGATTTCAATTTCAGTTCTTTTGCTAATTTGAATTTGGATTTCCTCCAAGACGATTTTGGTTTTGGTGGTGTGTAATGAATGAACGACTAACAAACGAACCAACGAAAGAAATGAGTGGGCGGCTTGTACTCTCTTTATGTCTTTGTAGTTTTCTTTTTGTTGTCCTTGTCTTATCTTTTTGTGTTACGGTTTGTGTCTCGGTGTCTTCTCGGTTGTTCTCATTACCGATCTTACTGAGCTTTATTCGCAATCACATTCACTATGTTGCTTCGATCTAAACCAATACTAAGAACTCAGTTCGTCAGATCCTTAGCTACAAAACCACAAACAACAAAACCAAAATCGCCACTCCTAACCTTCTTCAAAGTCGGTCTTGGTTTGGGTGTGGCAGGAGGTGTACTTTATTCAACAAATCAGACATTCCATGATAATACTAAACATGCATTTCTAACCCTTGAAAGAAGTAGTGTTGTCGCCATAGCCACATTCAGATGTTTCAAACTTTATAAGGATACCTTAGATGCTGATTATGATAATCAAAAAGAACGTAACTTGGCGTTGAAGAGAACTCATAAACGAGCAGCTTATATAACGTTAAAAGCGTTAGAAACTAATGGTGGGATTTATATAAAATTGGGTCAACATATAAGTGCTATGACTTACTTATTACCTGAAGAATGGACAGTTACGATGATTCCTTTACAAGACAGGTGTCCCCAGTCATCGATGGAACAAATTCAACAATTATTCTTGACAGATATGGGAGTAAGTATTGATGAATTATTTACTGAGTTCGATCCCAAACCTGTGGGGGTAGCATCATTAGCTCAAGTTCATATGGCAACACTAAGAGAAACAGGAGAGAAAGTGGCTGTTAAAGTCCAGCATCCAACTTTGAAAGAGTTCGTACCGTTAGATGTGAAATTGACCCAAATTGTATTCAAATTAATGCACAAAGTATTCCCCGAGTACCCGTTGACATGGTTAGGTGACGAGTTACAGAACTCAATTTTTGTGGAATTAGATTTTACCAATGAAGCCAAGAATGCTCAGAATACTGATAAGTCTTTCCAGAATAGAAAACGTCTCACTGCGTTGAGAATTCCTGAAATCGTCAAAGCCAACCCTAGGATCTTGATTATGGAGTGTGTGACCGGTTCTAGGTTGGATAATTACGAATACTTACAAGAGCATAACATCAACCCGGGGGAAGTGTCCTCCTGTTTATCACATATCTTCAATAGTATGATCTTTGAACCAAACGTTTCTTTACATTGTGACCCTCATGGTGGTAATTTGGCCATAAGAGCAGTACCAAAGAGTCAGTCTAAAAATGGGCACAATTTTGAAATTATTCTCTACGATCATGGTCTTTATAGAGACATTCCGTTAACAATGAAACGTGAATATTCTCATTTCTGGTTAGCGGTATTAGAGAAGGATATACCAGCTATGAAGCATTATGCTGAAAAAATGGCAGGGATCACAGGTGATCAGAAGTTCAAGATCTTCTTATCAGCTATCACCGGTAGGGACCCCCAATTAGCTGTAGATTACGATATAACGTCTCGTAGAACCAGCGATGAAGCATTAAGTATTCAAACCCAATTACACTCAACTGAAGGGGCTCTTGAAGATTTAATGGAAATTCTTAGTACGATGCCTAGGATCGTTTTATTGATTTTGAAGACTAACGATTTGACAAGAAACTTGGATGAAAATTTGAAGAATCCTTTAGGTCCTGAAAGAACGTTTTTGATTATGATCAGGTATTGTGCGGAGACATTGTATGATGAATCTAAGGAATTGGTCGATAAGAGTAGTAAATCGTTTGAATGGGGGTTCAAGAGAATAGGAGCATGGTTAACGTATCAGAGGAGAGTTAATCTGTTGTTTTTGTTTGATGTGTATATGATGTTTAGTAATTTTTTTACTAGTATTAAGAAGGTTTTTTAGATTTATTCATGTATATAAGAACTACTGATCCGAGCGAAGGCTATTAACCTCTTCTACTCTCTTAGAGATGTTTCGTTGATATGTATTAATTATGCAAGGGACTTATTCATTAGTGTTTTAGATCACATTGTGGGAGTCATAAAGGAAAGGATTGATTACTAGTCAAAGGAGATCGCGATTGTCAGAACCAATCAGGTCTGATTCTTCTTTATCTTATCCAACAACTTAGTAACTCTTGGCCCCATCAATGGCTGCCCACTCTTTGTAGTCCTCTCAAGTTTCTTCTTAAGTCTTTCCCTCTGCCTATTAGACTTCTCTATCTTTTCCTTCTTGGCCTGAATACTATCCAAAATTTGTTGACGTTTCTGTTCCTTTCTCTCTTTAACTATTTTCGACCTTTCTTGAAAGTTTGGCTTACTTTTGTACTGTTTTCTCTCAGGTTTTGTATCATCTCCCTGCTGTATATCATCTCTATTATCATCCCCTATCTCGGGTCTAGAACCTCCCTCTTTCTCTAATAACTTGAAATAATTCTTTCTTAATCTGGCTCTATGAGTTAAACTCCTCTTGATCTCTTTGGACTTAAAGTCTCGAAGATCCTTGTACTTTTTATTATCAAACTTTTTCATTTGCGATGAGATTCAAATGCGATAACTTGACATTTGTGTTGATGCGAAATTATGGAGAATCACAAGTATTCCAAAGTACCGTCTGAAGATGGTGATCTAAGTATAGAGCATCATAGACACACTCCGGTAGATATAGGGGATGGGGTGAGGAGTTCAGGAGTTCAGTCACCAATACTTTCACCAATCAATTCATCAACACGGTCAGAGCTGCCACCGCTACTGTCATTAAGACCAACAGATCAAATAGACCAATTCGAAATCGATGACGACATAGGAGACGAAAAGGGTAAATCCAATATGAAAATGGCCTTCATGAATATGGCAAATTCCATCCTAGGAGCTGGTATTATAGGACAACCATTTGCCTTCAAAAACTCCGGTCTTGTAGGTGGGCTTATAGTGTTAGTTATCTTAACTATACTTATAGATTGGACATTGAGATTAATCGTGAGGAATGCAAGACTAGCTAAAGCCAATTCGTACCAGGATTTTGTAGCACATTGTTTTGGTAAACCTGGTAGGATTTTACTTCTTTTTTCGGTAGGATCATTTGCTTATGGTGGTTGTATGGCCTTTTGTGTTATTATAGGTGATACCATTCCGCATGTCCTTAAAGCATTTATTCCTAGATCAATAACTGAATCCCCAGGGTTGAGTTGGTTGTTCAATAGAAACGTGATAATCACGTTATTCACCACATGTATATCATACCCATTATCACTTAACAGAGATATATCCAAGTTAGCTAAAGCTTCAGGGTTCGCATTGATTGGGATGTTGATAATTGTCATTATTACCGCCATTAGAGGCCCAATGGCTGATCCCAGTTTAAAGAAACCTTTAACAACCCTTCAATGGACGGTCAATTATAATCTTTTTCAGGGAATTTCAGTTATATCATTCGCTTTAGTGTGTCACCATAACACAGTCTTTATTTATAACTCGCTTAAAAGTGCCGTCAAACAACGGTTTGATCACCTTACTCACGTGGTTTGTTTTGTACTGATGATCTGTTGTATGGTTATGGCCGTTAGTGGCCTTTTAAACTTTGGTGGTAACACCAAGGGGAATATTCTTAATAATTTCAAGAGTAATGATAATTGGATCAATGTCGCCAGGTTTTGTTTTGGATTGAATATGCTCACGACGTTTCCCCTAGAAATCTTTGTAGTAAGAGATGTAATGAGAGACATTATCTATTCCATAACTGACAAGTCCGATAACCCTCATAGTGCTCATTTTGAATTGAGTGCAAGACAACACTTTTTCATCACCACCTTATTGGTATTCTCTACCATGTCGGTGGCACTATTTACTTGTAATTTAGGAATAATTCTAGAGTTAATTGGTGCTACCCTGGCATCGTTGATGGCATATATAATTCCACCATTATGTTACTTGAAATTAAAGTATGAGGAGAAGGATTTCAAACTGTTAGGAAACGGTGAAAGAAAGAGGTTCCATTGGAGAGTAACGTTGCCCACTGTAGCATGTGCATTCTTTGGAGTTTGTGTTTTGGTGATTAGTAGTTTTATGAGTATAAAGCAAAGTTTAGAGGGTGCCGGAGATGATGAACATTGTGTAGTTGATTAATTTAGCTGATACTTTATAGGTACATTCTGTGGGCCCCTGTGGGCGGGCGGTATCTACGAGACTATATATATATTTACATTTTACGCCGGTATAGGCTTCGCTTATCATGTTTTGCAACTAAACATACGCCGCGTTGTTATTACAACAATAATATATACATTATTCATCGTCATCTACAAAGATTTTTCTTCTACTCTTTACACTAGTCAAAGTATCGTCATCACTATCATCACTAAGAATTTTACGTTTTCTTGGGATTTCATTCTCTTTATCAGAGTCTCTCTCTTTGTTTGAGTCTTTTTCAAGCTCAGGTTCTGACTCCGAATCAGATTCAGGTTCAGGTTGTGATTCAGAATCGGAACTAAACACTAATCGTGTGGAATTCTCTGGTTCTGGGTCAGCCTCTGATTGTGACAGTAATTGTGTTTGAGTTTGGGTTAGGGTCTGGGTCTGGCTTTCTACCTGACTATCTAAAAGCTGACTATCTTCTTCATTCTGAGAAGCCCGTAAATTCTTACTAGCATTCTCAACAGCCTTACTAACAGTCTCATCAATATCACCCGTATCATTAGCTATGACTGACCAGACTTTCTTGAACTCTTCTAGTTGGGTAGAATTGACAATACCTCCACTTTCAGTTAATAACCTTCTTAAATTCTCTTCTCTCTTGAAAAATTCATTATCCTTATCATCATCAGAATCATCATCAGAATCATGAATAAATTCAGCTGATTTGACAGAAAGATTAAGTCCCTTTCTTTCTGGCGCCTTCCTTGGTTCTTGACTTCCAAGTCTTGGTTCTCTGGTTCTGGTCTTCTTGCTCTTCTTCTTCCTGGCAATACCTTTGGGATTATTTAATTGACTCTCTAATTGGTCTAAGTGATCTAATTGGTCAAGGTAGTCGGATTTTTTGGTACCTTCAGTTACAAACGCAATTTCTCCATCTTCCTCGTCACCATCTTCACCTCTGTAATCGAAATCTTCTTCATACTCATCTCTGTAATCGTCTTTGGTGGTCATAAAGAAGAACGCATCTTTACCATCTTCAAAGCTAACAGGTTGACTAGTGATCCATTTCTTAATCAATGCTGATAAATCAGATACTTTAGCTGATGGTACAGTATTAGGTAACTCACAATTATCTTCTAACACTTCGGGTAATTCGAATTGCCCTAATGATAATAAGCACCGAATGTATCCGTTATTAATTAACAAACGACGGTACGATTCTGGAATACTCAAGATAATAGAATTGGTGGTAATATTCAATGGATCATGATTGATTAAATTCTGTAACTTTTGTTGAACTATCGAATCCAATGCTTTTGTTAACCATGACAAAAAGGCCTCTTTTTCTTGATAGAATAAAGCAGTGACTAAAACCTTTACCTTTTCATCCAAATCAAAGTCTCTGATAAACTCAATAGATTTAGCCAACATTGGTTGGGATTTATAATTGCTTTCCTTAACATACAATTCCCCTTTACCGAGGAACGCTTTGGACTCGTTGTCTTCAAACCTAGGGAATAAGATCTCTATAGGGTTAGGAAACCTAGCAAAAGCTGCTTTAAACTTCTTCATATAATAGATAATAAACTCATCAATATGCTGGCGAAGACTGCATCTTCCAAGCGAGTTCCTTAACTTTTGGATAATATAAATAAAGTCGAGCCTAAATAATGCCAGATGGTCTTTCTTAACCACAAATAATCGATGGAAGTATGTGATACATCTTTTGATCTCTGTATGGTCTAAATCTTCATATTCATACAAATAATCAATATAGGAGTTGATGGTATTAGTATGGAAGAACCTTACTTCAGTTCTTTGTAAATCCAATTCTCTTTCGATCTTTTCCTCTTTAGCTCTTTTTTCATCGACTTCCTCATCGGAATAGTCCATAAGGTCTTCTCCTAATCTATAGGTTAACCTTGACTCCATATCATGAGCGGGTCCTTTCTTTAACTTTCTTCTTCTTTTCTTAATGTAAAGTTTAACGTTCTCTTTAGTGAATGATTCGAATGACTTGAGAAGGATATGAATCATATGAATACACTTTCTGAGATAGAGTGGTGAATGCTTAGAAGCAGTTTGTGGAACTTGGACTAAAACATTTAAAAAGTCATACGATGTGAAAAGGTTTCGTATAATTCCTTCACCAAGTTCTTTATCTTCTTCTTCATCTCCGACCTTTATAAATAGACTATGAGCTACTAATAAAAGCTCAAGGAAGCAAATCATAGCTACGTGTACGGAATTCCAATTCTTGGTTTCAAAACTGCTTCTAAAGTATGTCAACATAAGAATGAAGTTGGTTTGACTTAATGAGGAGTTGATCGACTCGAATGTGAGGGAATCTTCATCTTCCTTAGGTTCCTTTTTGATGGCACTTCTTTCACGTTTGTACCTTAAAAACCAGGCTATAGTAAGGAAATAAACTGCTCGTTCATATGGATCTATAAGGGTGTAATCATCAGCACTTGACAATAAGCTACTAACATTGGTGATGACATTATTAAAGCATCCTCCACTTAAGAATTGATCAATAAACTCTTGAAGAATAGCTAAGCTGGTTTGGGTAAGGTAAACTTTCACATTGTTTATATAATCATCTGAATCGTATTTGAAGTTTGATACTTTATTCCATTTCTTCGACTTGTCAAGTTTGTCGAGAGTAGTGTTGGAATTGGCTAATGCTTCTTGTCCCGAGACCACATAAGATTGTTCGTCTCCTTGGATAGAAAGGAGAGTTCCAAATCTTCCGTGCCTCGTTGACAAGTTTTGGTTTTGAAATTTTTTTCTTTTGGATTCTTCTTTAAGAAGGTCATTTAATTGAAGACCACTTGTAGAAGTGTTATCACCATTGTTAGTGTCTTTGGTACCTTTTTGTGAATCTACTTCCCTAGAATTGGTTCTAACTCCTAAAAGGTCCCCCACATCGATATTCTTTATTATCAAATTGATACACTCTAAACAACAAGGACCAAAAATTTCTTTATCAAATTCATTTCCTATGGAATTACTCATTGTTAATAAAAACATCAACACTTTATTCTTCTTGAAAACACTTAATACGTTGTTCAATGAAATATCTTCCATGGTCACTCCACTTGGCATATTGTCCAAATTCGAAAGTTCCTTGTTCCTTTTTGTGGATATAGACGAATTCGTTGGCCCTATATAGAGAATATTTCTAATGAAAAATAATACTAATCTTAGTATGGCGTTATCTCTTGCATCTCTGTCGTACTTTTCTTTCGATAATGTCCCCAAAACCAACCTTATAACTGCTTTAAGGGTTTGTCCTTTATTGTAAGTCAAAATGTGTTTCTTCCAGATGATTTGTTGCTTTCTAAAATTAACGAAACCTAACTTTTGGGCATCAGTTGAATCAATAGTTAATTCAGTAGGCCATGTCAAAAGCACTAATAATTCAAGGTTTGCCAACATGATCTTCTCAGTGATTCTCCCATTCTTGATGGTGGACTTTTTAGACAATTGTGTATCCCATTGACACAACATTACTACCAAATCATTCTGAATCAATCCTGTCTCTCCACACGCTAATCCTACATCGAAACTGCCTAGCTTTTCATCTACAGACTTTATCCAACGCTTTATATCTTTTAAACACGCTAAGGCATCATGTCCCAACTTGTAGGGAGGAGGTTGGACTGGTGAAGTGTGATCTGGTCCTCCTAAAGCTGATACAAGGACTGAGATATGAGCTTTTAAGATCTTTTGAGTTTTGGTTTCATTAGGTTTTAGAAGGGTTGTGATGGATTTAAGTCTATCGAATTCTGGTGGTTGTTCTTCCACTTCCTCAACTTCTGGTTCTTCGTCTGATACTATGAAGTCATTTAGTTCTTCTTCTTCTGCACTATGGTATTCATCAGAACTCATTACGCGTGGTAGATTTACGCGACTGTAAAAGTGAGTACTGAGGGATGAGTAGGGACTGAGTGAGTTAGGGACTGAGGCTCGATGAGTGGGAGAGTCTGAGAAGACTGTACAGAGTACTGGAGATGGATGAACTAGCCTAGAGGCATTGCCTTGAAATCTTAGGATTCTTCTCTCAGATTCATAGACGATCTTTTATTTAAGCATCCTCTTACTTCTTATGGAGTCTAAAGTTAAGATGTCCTTTGAGTGAATGAAATCGTAATTCTTTACAAGTAAAAATCACAATTCCGTATTAAAGTTTAAACTCACGTGAAGATTGAGTTGTATTTGTTTACATTAAAGAACTCCTCTTTGAACAATGGGTGTAGACTAATACTCGGAAAGCCTTATAGAACAACCTACCAAACACTTAGACTTACTAGAACCAAGATAATACATAGATTACGGTGGTATACATACGGCTTCGTGTGTCACCACTTTCACCTAATATTTCCTGAGGTTCGCTTCCCTAAAGTTTATTGAGGCAACCGGATGAAAGTCGGAGTGTCCGGTTGCAATCGGTAAGCATACGCCAACATGCATCAAGGCGTAATCTCACTTTGACCAAAAAAGAATTAAACATCTACTAATGAATATTATATCCATCAACTACTATTATAACCCTAGTTACATTAGACCAATTGTAATGTTACTCGGGTAATATTTCCCCAAGTTTCGTAATGTTGCGAATTTACGAATTACGAGACAATCTTAACTTAATTTCATTGGCTTTTAGTTGATTAAACCGTTATAATGTTCGGGAAAGTGTAAATAAACAAATTTATGTGAATGAGGCGTCGTACTAAATATCGTATTTGGCTGAAATTATTTATTGTTAATTTTGTTACATTTTAGAGTTAACCTATTGTTTATTGAAAAATAAATTATTTTCTAGACGTCAATAGCAAAAGAAAATAATGTGTAAGAGCCCCGAAATAGAGTTATAGCTTGGTACTGTATTGGTGTTAGTGTAGGGGACTAATAATATTGGGTATAGACACTGAGTATATAAACTCTGACCATAATCACTTGAAATATCACGGTAAATAGAAAGTAACTCCGCTCTCTAACTCGACCCACCTCGTATTGAGTCACTAATTACTGCGTCAATTGCCAGTAATTCAACATTTTTAGTGCGACACATACTAAGTAATTGTTGAGGGGCTTGATTTTTACGATCACCAATCAAAAAAGTTTATTACCATAACACCCACATTCACATTACGATTATTTATACAACACTAATACAAAATTACAAACCACAAAGACATTACCATAGAACACAAACACTTTAGTTGATTGATATTGTCATGGACGCATTGAAAAAGAGAAATAGAATTCCTTCTTCTTGCTCAGTTTGTAGGAAACGGAAAAGTAGATGTGATAGGGTTAAACCTGTTTGTGGATCATGTAAGAAGAAATCAATTGCCCATTTGTGTTTTTATGAAAATGAAAAACCGGGCAATCGACAGTTCAATGATGATATGATGGACCCTATGATGAATCAACAAATGGTTCCAATGCAAATGCCACCACATGTTCAAATGCAGGGAATGATACCTCAGCATTTATCACCTCAAGGGCATATGGTTCAAGGGCCTCCTGGAGGGCCACAGGAACCTCCACAAAATATCCCCCAACATATGCAGAACATTCCACAAAATATCCCACAGGGTCCTCCTCAGGGACCACCAGGACCATCGGGAGCACCACCATCAGTTCAAAATATTCCTCAAGGAATACCACAAATCCCAGGCCAACTACAAGGATCAATACAAGGGTCAATTCAAGGATCAATGCAAGGATCACCTGGACAATTGCAATCGCCAGGGCAAATTCCAGGTCAACAGATGCAACAGATCCCCAACCCATCTCCTGGACAAATCCCAGGCCAACAACCCACCCCCGGCCAAATTCCAATGCAAATGACTCCCAATATGTACTACCAAACTGAAGACTATTACCAAGACCAACAGCGTCAAAGAGCGCCACTGCAATCGTCATCACATGCTTCACAAAGTATTTCTCCAGCTGGAAGCCATATTTCAGCCCGTCAGCAGATTTTAAGATCACGGGAACACAGTAGGTCGATTGTCCCACCACATACAGCCCCACCGGCCCCAAGTAATATTCCAATGCCAAATCAAATGCCGAGACCGTACTACGATCTGTTCCAGAATACGTCCACTGGTTCGACTCCACTTACTGATAATTCCAATGCTAACGGTGAAAGTGTTCAATTACCACCATTAAAGAACTTGAACCCACAACCGCCTGAAACTACGAATAATGTCCATGATCATACAGGAAACGGTAAGAACATTGACCCCAGCCCTAGCAGTACGAATTCTATGGATCATTTGGTTACTGTACCAATAGGGCCATCATCTTCATTAAAGATCAATCCTAGTGACGACATATCCGAGTTGTTTGCCAACGCCAGTACACCGTTGACCTTAGAAGGGCCATACATTCAAACTCATGGGTATACCACCTATGTAGGGTTATCTAAAGCCGATAAATATGTGAATTATTTAAGAAACTTTGCGGTCCATTTGTTAAGGTCAGGAGTTCCAGAATTAGAGAAACCAAAGAAAAGAAAAAGGTCGACTACTGGTACGCCTATGACTAAGAAACAACTTAAATCCGGTGAATCAAGTCCTGCAACCATGGTTAGTATGGGAAGTGTTCATAGTGAAGCATCTAATTCCCTCGCCAGTCCATTGAATTTGAATAACGGTGATCATGATAAGAAAGAACCAAATGAATTGACAAAGCAGAATGTCGAGAAGTTGGAAGAAGAAAGTAAAGATGTTAAAGAAGAGAACAAAGATGAAATAAAAGAAGAGGATGAAGAGGACGAAGACGAAGAAGATGAAGATGAAGGCGATGTTGAAGATAAGGTTAATGATGGTGAAGATATAATGTTAATCACCAGATTAAATATGGCTAAGGATCAAAAGGTAAACAAGAGCGATGAAGATAAATTGTCGATAATGCCAGGAGTAAAAGCGTTATATTCAACACCTTATCATGGTCGTAAAGAGTATTATAAGATAGTCAAGCAAGCCATACTAAAGATCTTGCCTAGTAAGAGAAGCTTGACATTATTGTATAAACGGTATTGGAAATGGGTTCACTTATTCATTCCTATCATTAATGAAACTTCGTTCTTAAGTGATTTGAATCAAGTGTTTGATGATGAGTTTCTTTCGAGTAGTCTGGCCAAACATGCAAAGTTATTAATCAGAAGTGAAAAACATTTACTAACTTTGGCAATGCTTTTACTTGCTACAAGATTATCTTACATGTCGTTAATCCATAACCAGAGCGTCTACAATCAGTACGATGAGATTGAGCTTCTGGCGCTCAATGAGTGTAAAAATATTCCGTTCAAAACTTTTGATGATATTGTCAATTTGTGTATTCCAGATGAACATACTTCTCACAGAAGTTCATTGAGACACGTCCAGGCTTTATGTCTTTTACACTTTTACAGAGAAGTCAGTCCTAATAATTGTCTTGGAATTGGTACAGCTGATTCACAGATCTTATTTGGTACTATTGTTAGACACGCTCTTTCTATGGGATTGAACAGAGATCCTTTGAAGTGTATTGAACATGAAACCATCATGAATAATAAAGGCTTAATAGAAGTATGGAGAAACTTATGGTACTATATTTGTAACCAAGACGCATGTCAAAGTATCCATAGATTGTGTCCATTGAACATTTATGATTCCAATATGAGTGATAATAAATTCCCTAGTTTCCATAAAAACGAAGACTACAAGAAACTCTTCCATACCATTATTGAAGTTGGAAAGATCTACCGTAACTTGTCACTTATATTTAACAACTTTGTAGATAAACCCAAGGTGATAAGTATTCTTCAAGAAACCAACAAACTTGAACATATTTTTTTCAATTATTTCGGTAAGGATTTCTTTAGTGACTTTATATGTAAACCAGGAGAACCTCAAACGTTTGAAATAGGAAGTGAAGAACACATGACGAGTTATTTGAAAGTGGCCAAGTACTTGCTCTTTATGCAATTAAGATGTGATTTATCGACGATTTATTATGTGATTGCTATGAATTACGAACGTAATTCTACCAAGTTTTCAACTGAGTCTATGGGTTCAGGTGTAGAATTGTTTAAAATCCATTTCAAGAGTATTGTGCAATTGGTTTATATCATGTCGTATGTTTTTGACAATTCAGCGGAACTTTTTGGCAAGAATTATGATTTTATTCTAACGGCTTTTATGGAGAGATTCTCTATAAAGACTCATAGTTTCTTAACATCGTTCTTCATCAGATTGATAGCTCAGAAACAAATTTTGACGTTGAAACAAGTGACTGAACCAGAGTATGCATCACCAAACCGTCTACATGCTATAAATGGATTGTTTTCAATGATTTTGGCTGAAGCCGGGTTATTTGTAGGGAACTTTAGAGATTTAAGTCTAAGGTATGTGAACTCCTATAAGATATACATCTTAACTTATTATGTGCTTAAACAATGTATGGAGAATCCAGAAGTGTTTTTTCAATATGCTATGAATGATCCATCGATCTTCGAACAAGGGACCAGTGTATTGGATTTCTTTTCGGCTGAAGAAATCAATTACTTGACGAAATTATGTGAAGAGTTTAGACTTATCAAAGATATTCAAGATGAACAACGTAAAGCCAATGCCATGATGAATACATCTAAACACTCATCTGTTGGGGGCTCACCGGGACTGGTCCGTACTACCAGCAGTTTACCACAATCTAAACCAGGGTACGAAGTCAAACCTGATAAAACTGAAAATTATGATGCAAAGGACTTTGCTGATAAGATCTTCAGATTACCATCTACCAGTGGGCCTTTGACTGATAGTAGTCAAGTATCTAGTATTTCTAATAATTTGGACTTTTCAAATGGTGATCATAATGCTGAGTTGGGAATTGATCCAAGTTTGACGGGAGAAGAAAATTTCTTTGCTTCTATGGTTAATAATTTACAGAGTTTGAATACTATGACGGGGATTAATGATGTGGAGATTAAGGGAGATGATTTTTTGAAGTATATGGAATTGTATGGGGATGGAGGTGCTATGCACCTCGAATAAGCCCCAAGTCCCTGAGCCTAGGGTAGAAATTGTGCCAATAATTATTCGTGCTGTAATGTGTTAGTGAGGATCTGGTGAAGATATCCGCATGGTCTGGTGAGGCTTTGTCAGCCACCTTACTTATCACCAGGTCTTACACATGATTTTTTGAAATGCTTTCCGCCAGGACGACCACCGAATCACCAGCCTCACATAACCAAGCCCAAATCCAACACTTCACTTCACATATAAAAAGGAATAACGGTGTAAAATAGTAATACAAAATTATAATTGCCTCACTCACTATCAACCATTCTCGGTTATACTCGCATTTAACTCGGCTTTAGGCGATAAGGATGATGACAAAGGTCAGCTTATTACTGTAAACTATCTAAATCTCCTCAACTCTATAATGAATGACCAGAAAAGCAGCACAAAAAGTCTAATACCAACACCCAACTCAACTCACCATTACCTGCCCCTAAGTTCTCATCATCGACCCATGCCCATCAAAACAAATGCCCTGTCAAAAGATAGTGCGGAATTTAAGACCAAGATGGATCCACAACCTAAGAAAAGGAACAGATTATCATTATCGTGTAATTACTGTAAGAAGAGAAAAGTCAAGTGTGATAGAGGCAAACCTTGTTCGTCATGTGTCAAATACAATGTCGGAGATTTATGTGAGTATCCTTATTTAAATAAGAGTAAAGAGGAATCAAACAATAGCCCAGGGAGAACCAATTCATTTCCTGTAGAAAGGAGTCAACTTCCTAAAGCAGCCTATGGGGCAGTATTAGAATTGGAATTATTAAGAGACAGAGTCAGAGAGTTAGAGAGTACATTGGATTTGAGTCTGTTGGGGGACATATCAATGGGATCCAGTACCAGTATAGGATTACCAGGAGTAACAATACCGGGTGTCTCCAACAGTGGATATTCCAACGGGGCATTTAATAATGGGTATGGTACTGGGTTTAACGGACCTATAGGTGTTAATGGACTTTCAGGAGCTAATGGACCTATAGGGGCTAATGGATCTACAGCAGCCAACGCACCTTTAGGAGGGGCACGAGACAAAGCAAATGACTTTCCAAGTCCAGGTTCAAATGTATCTTCAAATCATTCAGGGTCATTTTCGTCGCCTGGAATCTTGAATGATAATAAAATAAATCTCCCTAAGCTTAGATGGTCACCCCTAAATGCACCCCCAACGACCCCAGGTGTTTCTACCCCAGATTTAAGCTACAACAACCCAAAAACTAAGAACATAGCTTTCAAATCCACTACCACAGATTTAGAGAAATACGCAAGAGAACGGTTTGAATTCTATTTGGCAAAGAACCCAATTGAATCACCCGAGGAAATCATTAACTATTATGAGAAAACTGCCTGTAAAGACGCTACTAACTCCAGTCTTGATATGAACTGTGGGATCTTCACTTGGTTGGCTTTTGTGAGAAAAGATGCTTTATTGAGTGGCGTGTATTCATACTTAGCAGGGAGTAACAGAAGAGACGTGTTTCAGGCTACTTTGGTGAACGAAATTCCTAAAACACCAGTCAGTGGTTCGTATGATGAAAAAGCCGAAAAAGAGTTCCGTCATAAAGCAATGCAAAGTACAAATAGAAGTGACACTCTACCTTATACGTCGTTAGATAAGGATTTAGCACCAACGCCTGCAGGTATAAAAATTGTTAGTACGAGTGTGGACCTTAGTAAACCTGAACCCCAAACCAATGGTGATAACTTAGCTTTAGGGTTAACGGTTCAGAAAGATTATATGAATAAGGAACTAGAACTTGCTGACCAAATCCTTCATATTCTTCCTACACGTGATGTAATTTGGGTTTTATTAAGAAAGTTCTTTATACTTGTTTATCCATTTATGCCATTTATTGATGAAGTGTCGTTCAAAACCGAAATTTCCAGGATATTAGGACCGGAGAGTTTTGTGGAAACAAAGATAGAGAAGTTGAATGTGGAAAAACGGTTGGATTTCGCCTATCTCGGAATTCTTTTAGTGACACTTAGAATACCCTATTTGTGTTTGTTTAGTAACAGACCTGAGGTCAATGAGTACAATTTGAACAACAACAGCCAATCAAAGCATGCTCAGAATGTCAAGTACTTGTTGTCGAATCCTATACCTATCCAAGTCGTAGACTTAGCGCAGATGTGTTTAAATAAATTCGATCTCATGAGAAAGACAGAATTGCCCGTACTACAGTTACTTTACTTCTTGAGGTTCTACCACATGCACGGCCCTGAAGAAGGCGATAATGTAGACGGAGGAACCGATCAAATATCCAATGCCTTGATTGTTAATGTGGCATTTAGTCTTGGTATCAACAGAGAGCCATGTGCTAGCCTGGGGCTCGATGAGAAACAGAAGAATTTGTATAGAAAGTTATGGTTTTTCATCACCATCAATGATTTAATCCAAGGCCATCAATATGGCAATCCCGTTACCATTAATCCTGATTATGTTGACATTGAACTTCCATACCATTTGCCAGGAAACGAGAACATTCTTGATGTTCATATGGAAAAGAATCTCATTCTTGGGTTCAGGTACTTTAACCATTACTCTGAAGTGTTCAGAAGACTTGTGAACTTGACCTTAAATGTTAGAGGAAGTAGGTTGGCAAACATTGTTGAAGCCCTTAACGAATTAGAAATTAAAATCGATAGAATCTTCGGAATTTTGGCAGACTATATGATTCCATACACTGAAGATCAGTTTGAGTTCACCGCCACAAAGATCATGAAGTGTAAGATTTATCTACATTGTAATAACTTCATATTATCCAACGTGTTCCATCTTCACCTTCATTTCACCGAGGTTAAGAATTATAAACTAGCAACGTTCTACTTTAAGAAACTCGTAACTAACTGTATACTCAACCTTATGCCATACTTTTTCGATTTGTATGGGTCTAATCACGTCAACTTCGGTATAGGGGCCGATTTAGTGTTAAATCCAGTGTTTATAGCTTTGACTCATAAGATCACTCAAATTAGTATTTCGATGTGGACTCGAGTTAATTCAGTTATTCACAGTCTTAAGAATTCCGGTCGTCACAAACAAGATCTTAATGATCCAGTGTACCAATCTCGGTTCAAGAAGTATATTGAGTTGTCGAAACACCATCATAATATTTGTAAGTTTGCAGTGATGACTTTGAGTAAATTAAGTAACCGGTACTATTATGCATGGAGGATTTGTAAGGTTTATACGTTCATTCTTAAGTTCATTGCTAAGAATGAAATTTATACTCATCTTTGTCCAAAGGCTCCTATTGAGTTTTTTAATTCTATAGATGACGAAGAACTTGATGATTTGCTCGAAATCTACAACAATGCTATACATAGGATAAGTGCTAAGAAGGAAGCTTATGATAATGCCGAGTCTATTAGTAAGGGATTTCCACCTTGTATGCCAACTAGGGCACCATTTGATGAAGAGATCATTAATGAGTTCCGACCAGATTTGGATGGTGGTAAATGGTGGCCCTACAGTAGGGAGAGTGATAATAGTAGCGTGAATAGTAGTGAAGAGATTATTACCAAGGATATTGATAATTTTTGGATGCAATTGACGGGGGATAATAAGCACGGCGATTTCAATTTTATGGAGTATGATAATATGATGCCTTTTGACAGTTTCGCCTAGGCACTGTGATCTGTCTATCAACATACACAATCATACACAATACGTCTGTACTAGAACGCCAGTACCAGTGCTCCGGAACTACAGGATTTCAATTCACATTCGCTGGTCAGTATTTATTTATTAGTTTAGGTTGGTTATAAATGATTTATTCAATCGCTCTTATCCTAATAAACTTTTCTTTTCCTGACCCAATATCGTTCAATTTAGTCTAAATCAATCAACCATCTTTTCACCTCTGTTCTGGTCCTGTCACTGGTTACCCGGCCTCATCTATAAAAACTCAAATCACTGTGAAAATTTTTTCGTAACACTTAACATCTAACACAAACCAACACACAAAGCAGATAAACGGTATGTTAATATTTGTAATTAAATGAAGACAAAACGCTGTGCACCAGTCTGATGTACTCTTTTTATGATAGACCAAGTATACCCAAATTTCTGATAATTACATAACTATTTAGAATTTAACTAACATTTAGACTATTTGATATACAGGCGATTGAAAGTATTTGATAGGAGGTGATCAATTGGAGTTGATTAGTGAGGGCACAATGGTGTTCATATTTAGCTAGGGCTATATGTGCCATATGCTTGAGTAAACCTAAGTTTATATTGACTCTAGCACGCGATGACTTATGTCCCGTAAAGTACTTGGGTACCGTAAAAAAATTCTCTTCGGTAAGTGAACTCATGTCGGGTGGACTTGTCTTAAGACCAACAGCCAAGTCCAACCTAATGCCACCTGATTGGTGAGTGGACCTACCATGAGCTCGTTAAACGCCTCTATGAGTATCGTGTTTAGGCTTATGCTAGACTCCTACCAAGCGAAAATAGGGAGTACAGCCTGGAATACATTGTTCATATCCATGATGGCGTGGTGAATAGCGTGGTAAAAAAAGCGTAAACTCTATAAACAGTTAAAATATCAACAGCTAACCATAAACGGATAAATGATTTTATCTTAATTATCAAAGAATAAAGAGAAAACAGAATCATGGAATCTAGGTGATCATAAACGGAAGAAAACATGACTTTAAACGGAATAAAACTAGCACAAAATAGGAATAAACATATCAAAGACGACTTAAACGGATAAATATTAAATCGAATTAGGTTAAATATAACAATGCATTATACTATTAACATACAATACAATCAAAATATAATATGTAGGAAAATTGTAAGACAATCGATATTCTCTGGGTTGACACTTCTATATTAAGATTAATACACGGTACCACGACTTCATCCCTTTGTTATGTACAGGATATAATTGGAGATTATACAGATTTAGGTGCCTGCAGAAAAAACGCGTTTAATAATTAACCGTAAACAGAAGGGATATCACGAAAGAATGGTTATGTATCGCGTTTAGGTACCTTTATATGTGGACTAGTATATAAGGTGATAGATTTGTTCTAGGGTTTTTGAAAAACTATATCTACAAGTTATTTTTAAGTCAGTCCCATCCTTATATATAGCATACAGTAAATCATGGACAGAATTGGATCTAAATCAATTGAATTATTTATTCAATCAAATATCGACCAAGATTTAGTTCACAAACTTATTGTTAAGACGTTACAAATTATTCCATGTCCTAATGAAACTAAAGAATATATGAAAGAGAATAAAAAATTACCATCACTTCAAAAATTCTTAAATAAGTTAATAGACTGTTTAAACCTTAATAATGGGATCCTTATGTTTACCATGATCTATTTGAATAGATTGAAAACAAAATTACCAAACAATTGTAAAGGGTTACCTTCTACAAGACACAGAATTTTATTGTCATGTCTTATATTGTCAATAAAGTTTAATAATGATTTCAGTTTAAAGAACCACGACTGGTTGAAAATCACTAATAGACTATTCAACTTGAAGGATATTAATCTTATGGAAAGGCAATTACTTTATTTATTGAACTGGAATCTTTTTATTGGTGAACCGGAGTTGTTTTTGAACTTCAATAAATTCTTAACTCCTATAAAAGAGAAATTAATTAATAATTATAGAATGAAACAATACATCGAACAACAAAGAAACGAGACTCCAAATAGTTCTCCAACTCAACCACCAAGAACTCCAAATTATAGCCCAGTAAGTGATTATGATTCACCATTCAGTAGTAGATCATCATCGATATCTACCCCATTCGAAGAGTATAATAAGGAATACTTTCCAAAGACAGAATTACCAACAAAGGTTAATCCTATGATAGAGTTGGCAGCATTGAATGAACAATATGAATTAAATAGAATGATAGAGAGTTTAAGAGTATAGGTAGGGTATAATGATTAATGAACAACGAATAATAAACCAGAACCAAGCGATATTGTCTCTATAAGATCTCTAATAGGTTTACGAAACCCGTATGGAATTGGGGTCTGGGGTTTCCTCAGAAGAAAGGTACCCGAAGTTCTTCCTCGATCAGCTAAAACAGCTTCATATGCCAGCAGCTTCATATGAGAGTAGTTCCTCAAGTGAGTAGAACCTTGAAGGAGTAAAACGGCTTAGAAGCGGCTCAAAGAACGTCGTGTCTTGTCCGTAGTCAATTGAATGTTTCAGATCGTGTTTATGTTTCAGGTGAGGTTGTAACAGATCGTGTTTCAGGTTAGTTGTCATTTCCTTATTTGCAAAAAAGATAACATTTGTCATGTATGTAGCATTTACGTACTACGGGTATTATCCCTGCGTGGTATAGGATGTGTGGAAAGGAACAGAGGCAGGTAAGGGAACAGGGCTACAATTAGGGCGTTTAAGGAGAAGGAAAGCCGAAGCGAACAACGGCTGGAGAACAGGAATAATTGTAATTCACCTGACTTTCTTAGTCATGAGTATAGTTAATATAAGACATCTAAAAAAGTTTGTACTGAAATCAGTGAGACACTCACATAGAGCGAGACATATAGAGAGCGAGGGAGTTAAGAGTGAGAAGGAGAGAGAGGGAGAAATGCGAACCTGGAGATGATGCTAACACTAAAACGATACATATCACAAACGGTGCCCAAATTCAAAACCAAAGATAATACACAGATCCTTAAGAATCTTGGAATAACCATCAAAGGCAAAACGCCCCAACCAGGTAATGAGACCCCCAGTGAAAATGAATCATCTAATGAAAATTCATCAATTAAAGATTATTATGAAACCATTGCATACATGACGCCAGAAGATTTAATGATTCAACAGAATATGGACCAAGGACGACAATTCCAGTCGTTTCCTTCTGAACACTACCTAGATCGGAAACAGTTGATACGGAATTTACCTGATGAAATCGATATAACTAATACGTCATTAGAAGATATAAAGAAGATCTATCACGATTTAAGTAAGTTAGATAAGGATAAGTCAGTTCATCTTAAATATTATAAACGATACCTTAATAATTATTTCGATCCAATAAATTTATTACTACAAGAGTTCAATGGGATAGACGATAAGTTCAAATTACTCAGAAGGAATGAAATCGATAATCTTAGTTTGAATCCAAACGCATACTTGTACAAAGAAAATTTGTTGAAACATCCATATAATGTTGTTGGGTTTGATAAGACCATAACTGGGTTCCCTATAAGACAAGGAAAGCATAGATTAACTCAACAAGTGTATCCACAAGAATTTATACAGGATTTACAAGTAAGCAAAGATAAAGAGAAGGTTAAATTACATAAGAAGGATTTGAATTTTATTGAACATTTTGAAAATTCCTTAGCTGTGGATCCAAGTACGATTGAAGACGACTTACCCATGGATAATTCCAATGGAAGATCAAAGAAGGTTAAATTTATTTATGACGAATTAGAAGTTCCAAGGACATTCATAGTTCTCAATAATCTTGATGATTATAAGATTCTTAAATTTAAGTTTTTGAATAAGTTTAATTCGATCTTGGAGACGGAAATTAATACCGTCAAGTCGTCATTACAAAAGGAGATTGAATTATTGATATCTTCGAACAACACCGCCCAGAATTTATTATTATTCAATAGACAATTCTTCAAAACCAATCAGTTCAAATTATGTGATTTAGGCGTAGATCAAAACGTTGATCTGGACTTTATCTCCAAGTCCAAATTACTTATAATACGGTACAACACTCAAGAGTTTAATTTAATTCCATATAATTTTCTTATCAGCAAAAGTGTAAGGGCCAGAAAGCAATTGTTTAATCATTTATTTAAGTTATTTAGGGTCAACTTGACAGACCAAGTAGAGACGTTGTTAAGGATAAAGTATTCAAATAATAAAGACATGTTTATTAATACATTGAACGTTAAGTTGAGTAAAATCATCAACTTTAAGTTGATTAAGTTATTGAAGAGTATTAATGATTTGAAGTTTATAACGACACAACCGGTTTATTTTAGACCATTTGAAAGTAAGAATTTCAAGAGGGTTTATAATTATAGAGTTAAAGGATTCACCACAAGGAGAAGCATAAAGAAGGGTGGTGGATTGAGAGATGTTTATAGGGAAAGAAATGTTGGGGGGATAGAGTTGGATATGATGGAATTGGATCAATTTCTTTGATGACCCAGCGAACTTAGCCTATTGGGCTACCGGAATTATCGACCCAGCTATCACCGTCATTAGTATATAGATTGATTTATACATCGGACACTCTGAATTCTCCTACACCTCTTCCCCGAAGAGCCAAGCAGGTCTAGAGGTCTACCCACAGAAAGGTCTCTCTTCTAAGGTTTATGGGGGCCAGTCCCCAAACCCCCGAGTCCCTGCGGGTTAGGTCCAAGCGGTGGTAGTAGTAAAATTCGCAGTAAGTGGTTAGTGAGAAGAAAAAAATTTTCATGGCATATAAGAAACTTAATACCACCACATCAATACCACCACTCCCCCGTCTTAAAGTCCGTAGACCAATCTTATCCAAAGCTGATAACAAATGTATTGTTCTTATGACATCATTATTGAGTTGCTGGGCCGCTAATGGGGAAGGTGCTCAACAATGTGTAGCGTTTGAAACCGATTTAAAACAGTGTATGAAAGAATTTAAACCACAAAAAGAACAAAGGTCTTCGATAAATTATCATTCTTCAAGGTTATACTCAAATTTAAGAGGTACCGTGAACGATTAGGAGAGTTAGGGCGTTTATGTGTAATGTATATAGAATATAAGAAAGGTTAGAGCGTAAAGTTGTAGATCCTCTTAGCCGTGCGAATCATCTCAGAAAACTGTGCCTCCTAACTACAGGTTATAGAATACAACACATCGTGATACAGCAGTACCAATAGGGCAGGAACTCGGTGCAAATAGTTCCAAATAAGCCGGATATACTATAAAGATATTTCGAGTATATAAATAGTTCAAATCGAACGGTTTACACACAAGAAAAGCAGAGTGACCAGCTGGACTGATCATGAGGTGGTTTATATTATTACTACTACCGATAATACAGGCGGCTTTAGTGCATACCGAAGTATGTAAAGGGTTAGTGGAGACGTCGCTTAACCTTAGGAAGTTCTTAATCGATGTGGCGATTGATCATGAAAATAAAAAATTGAAGTTCTTTTTAAATACAATGGTTACCAACCCTAACAACATATCGGCGATAAGTCCGATAATAACCGACGTTAATGAAACCACTAATAGATATACGACATTTCATGCAACTATATGGTTTATGGGAAAAGTTATTGTCGATGAAAATAAGAGATTTTGTGATATACTTGGAGTTAAAAACACCACTCAATATTTACATAGTCCCCGGTTTGAAACTCTGGGGAGCTCGATTATTGTTAATCCTAATACTCCGTTGGGAATGATTAGTCAGATAAGCAGTAAGGAGAAGAGGGGCGAAGGTATTTTTGATGTTTTCCATAAAGTGCTAGGGGGTGACGAGGAAGAACGAGAGGAAGAGGATGAGGAAGATGAATGGTTAGACATAAGAGGAAAAGAGGAGGATGACTGGTTAGAGATAAGGGCAGAGGAACAAGAAACTGATCTAGAGGAAAGAGGAGAGGCACCAGAAGGACCAACCGATGGCTCTCCACACCCACCAATGAGACCTCACGGATCCAACTTCACCAATGCCTCATCCTACGACGGAATTCTTTCTCAAGAATCCTTCGCTAACTCCAACGACACAGTTGAGGACCTTTACTCCAATTCCACAGGTCAATGGATAGGATGTCCTCTCTATGTCAACGACTCCATTTACATCTACTATGAAGTAGACATCACCGATCAGATAGGAAAAATTGGATCCTTTTCAGCAAGATTCGGAGTGGTAAGTAATAACAAGGAAAATTCACTTATCGGATGTGATACTACCTATGTAACACCATCACTTCTGAAACCAGTAGCCAAAGCTATTCTTTATGGAGTCATATCATTAATCTTCGTCACAGGGATCATCAATTTCTTAACTATTGTCTTCTCATCATACCAGGAGTCTACTAATCCGTTCCTTTTCATTGCTTCGACGATCTGTAATGAAAATCTTTTGAAACAATTAGATGCTACCCTTCAACGAATCATTCTTTACTTACAATTTGCATTGTTCACCGCAGCATTGAACCTTCATTTCCCAGGGTTCTACCAGCCAGTTCTTTCCCTTACTAAATGGATCGCTTTGTTAGGGTTTAACATCATCAGTGGGAATGAGTTCTATAACTCTACCCTGCAGGATAACATTTATTTAACGTATAATGCTGGGGGATTGAATAGTTTATCGTACTTTGCCAACTTTAATGGGCTCGGGAAAAATTGGTGGAATTTCTTATTGACATTAATTATCTTAATATTCATTCAAATTGCTTTAGAATCATTATTTGTGGGTTTGAATACGGTTAGAAGAAATATCTTTGGTCAGGGAAATAACGGGGTTAAAGGAAATTGGTGGAAAGTCAATTTGACTAAACTTAAATCAGTTTCTAGGCGGTCGTTTTACTTCATTATTGGAGTGGTTCTTAATAATTTCCTTATCCTTTTTGCATACCCGTTCCTTATTTCCACCATGTTTCTTTTCTACATAACTGGCCAGAGTAAGTACGAATACTTTCCAAATGTCTCTAGGCTCAGAACTGACTCATTCAATAGGAACATTTCTTATGATAATCTTTTCGATCCGGTATTTGTACATTATAGTGGCCAGAATCAATCCGGAGACATTGAAATTGATGGAAGTCTTCTTTCGGGCTTAAAGATGAACGGTAATAGCTTTACCTTAAATTCTTCAGTCCTGTTGAATTCCACCAATTCCTCCATCGATTCGAATAACTTTAAGTTCACAATACTTCATAGATCACATTGTAGACAGATCGTTCCAACACTTGTGATTGCTGCATTATTATTCGCATTATGGGTAGGTTTATCTGCATACTTTATCTTCAAGTACCTTTACACCATCAATCCTAAAGCGGGAATCCAACCAAATAAAAATGTTAGTAAACTTTATACTTCCGTCAATACGCTTTTAGTATGGTCCTTCTATTACCATCATTACATTCCATCTAAAAACCATTACGTTATTATTGAAATAGGGCTCCTTTTCTTACGACTGTTGGTTATAAGTTTGATACAGTCCAGTGGTTTAGCTCAAGTGATTTGTTTTGTACTTATAGAAGTGGCGAACATTCTCCTTGTGTTTATAATGAAACCGTATTACTTAAGAATGACCTGGACTACCACAAGATGGATGATCCCCTTTGCCAAGTTGTTGATTGTCCTTCTTTGTATTCCATTCCTTCCTCAATTGAATTGTAATGAATCACTGAGAACGTATGTCGCTTATGCCCAGTTCTGTGTCCATCTTATCATATTGGTTGTGTTTTTGTGTCAGTTGATATACTACTTTGCTACTACAATCATCTCGGTAGTAAAGTTAGGTAAAGAGAGAGGAATACAAGAAGTCGAGCAGATTTCTCGTAGTAATAGTAGAGAAGAGTTCAATCAACAATTTGAGTATAAACCAGTTGAAGGACTTGAAGGGGTTAATAGAAGTGCTCTGACAAGAAGTAAAGTCACAAGACCACTGCCTTCTTATTCACCACCATACCTGCCTGATGAACCATTTTATTCAAGTAAAGTAGAGGCCTTAGATACCGACTTTTATTATAGAGCTAACGCTGAAAATACCCTTAAAAAGCAGTCTAATGAACTCACATTGTTTGACAACCAAAGTATTGTATCCGACAGATCATTCAAACAACAACAAGCATATTCGATACAACGTCAACAACAGAATGATTACACAAAGAGAGAAGGAGATTTGATTTACAAAAAGTATTTTTATGATGATGAAATTGACCCAGAGATAAAAGAGTTATGGGAGTCAAGAAACAGCTGGAGAGACGAAGATAAGAAAGGATTAAGATGGAGAGGTTGGAGAAGTGGAAATATCAAAGAAGAGAAGGGGTTTAGTGTTAATAGGCCACGGCCATTGATTGTGAAGACATTACCTAGGACTAATGTTAATGGTGATAATGATGAGTTGACGGAAGAGACGGGGGAGACTGGTGATTTTGATACAAGGGTTTAATAGAGTGTATAATAATATAGGCGTTCACCGAGTAAAGCGAGGTGAATGATTGTAGCAATAGTCAGTGATTATAACATTGAATGATCTTGTATTACCTTTATGGTTGAAACCATTTGCTCTGTCCATACCAGTCCATCGTAGTGCCGGAATCAATTTTGACTCCAGGATTTCAGGGTCATATTAGAAACTATAACCACCATCATGCCATTTTAGAGGTAAAGTGAACAGGAATACAGTTTACAATTAGAAGATAAAGGATTGTAGAGACAGGGAAAGATAGAGGAAAAGAAGAGAAGGGGAGGGTAGGAAGCAAAAGTTGAAGATATCTATTAATACATACTATATACTGAATTCATATTTTTTTTAATTTGTTTTTCTAACAATACGATATACTCAAGTATACGTGAGAATGCTAAAGGTTATGACTAAGCATAATTCTTATGTTGGGTTAGGCTGTGCTAAGTTTGCGATTTATGCTTCTTTCCCGGTTTATCGTCTACTAAAGGTAAATCGAATTTTCTCTTGATGATGTTTCGAACTAATTTTTGATCATCAATGAATTCGTAATTCCCATCATGAACTTTAAATGTTTCTTCGCTATCTAAGCAATTATGTAAAGATTGGTACTCTGATTGTAATACGATTTTGGCCATAGATTTACGGTTGTACTTGAAGTCTTTAGTGAAGTCGTCTGATGCTAATTGCGGATACTGTTCTAACCGTTTGCAAATAACAGCTTTAAAATTGGCTAAAAAGCTTTTAGTTAATTTTCGGGATTCAATAAGTTGAATGCACTTTCTGTAGATCCGTCTGATCAACTGAAACTTGGATTCGGGTTTAAGGGGTTCCATGGAATCGATGGAATTAATTGACGATAAAATCGTTAAACATTGTAAAATGATAATCAATTCAATGATGATGTCTCCAGATACGAAACAATCGTAAGAATCCAAAACAAAGTCCACCACATCTTTATCCAAGGTTTCTTCCTCAGCGATGATCTGATTGAATATATCAATGACTTCGTCGAAAAACTTTGGACTTAAAATATTCGTGGTAAAATACTGTTTGATAGTAGAGAGAGGAATTTCCCCAAAATCGTGCTTAGAGCCAAAGGTCTCAACGTATCCGTATCTTCTAAGTATTTCCGAGTTGGGATGATCCGAATAAGTGTTGTAGATTTGACTTCCAGCCTTTATGTCTCTTATAGCACGGATAATAAGTTTATCACCTTTATATTCAAGTGAAGCATTATGAAGGTTGCTATCTGCATTAAGGGTATCAGCAAGGGGAATAAGGGCTTTAAGGAACGAGTCACGTTTTATACTATCGGGGTATTCGTCGTCTGAAAGGGGGAAATCGTATTCTGAATCAGATTCTGCACTGATGGATTCTTTTGAAAGGAGAGATTCTTTTGAGGCAAGCCCGACAGAGTCTTTGGACAACGGGGAAATTTTGGATTGTGAACCTTCAAGTGAATCTTTTTGTCCGTCAACTTGGCCGTCGAGGTCTCCATCCCTTGAAGTTGCTTCTTCATCTTCAAGAGTCTCTCTCATGGGAGATTCTTTGAGAGAATCCCCGTCAGACTCTTCCCCATCAACAAACCCCCGACCATTCAACTTCTCAATATCAAACGAATACGACATAATCAAAGACGCTATCTCATGATACTCCACCAACGTCGTATCTCCCAATTCCTTAATATTCATCTTATCAATGACAATAGCAGGAAATAACTTCTTATACATCCCATCAGCCAAATCCTTACCAATCCTATTGACAATCAATGAAGGATGTAACTCCTTGAGCTCGACTTCATTCCAAAACATTAACTGATTAAATTGATAATTTTGTTTATCAACAATAGGTAATACTTGAAAATAATTATACCAAAGTGATTGTTTACTTTTAACTTTTAATTCATACAATAGCACAATGATCAACGCTTCCCATTGGTTAAGACGTAATAAATCTTCCTGAACATGAGGTTTATCCTGAAGGAGGGTACTGGTTTCAATATTCAAAATCAAAGGTCTAGGAATTTCAAAGATGACATCATCTTGTTTGATATCTTGTAATGTTACAACACCTCTACCTTCTTTTTCACTACGCAAATCTTGGATGCTAGTGTCGAAGAAGAACTTGACATTATTTTGCTTTAACCAAGATTCGTATTTCTTAGTTAAGATGTCAAAATCTGCCATGGTGTTTAACAGATGAGATGTGAGGTTGCGAATTTTGAGGGTGGGGACGCCTGCCCCTTTATCCGGGTCAGTGTTTAGGGGCGGTTGAATGTTGAGAGTTGAAGATGCAATTACAGTATAGAGACTATGTGAGGTTACGTAAGCGTCGTCATTCGTTATTTGAGTTGATGTAGGAGTGGGGGGTACGATGTGATGAGTTTTGGGTTTGTTGAGTTTTGCGAGGCCCTGGTTTTACTGTCCTGCATATAGATCAGGTTAGCAATAAACACTACAATTCAAGTAACACCCTAATAAGCCTAGCCAAAATCCCCGTAGGGTATAGGGTGTTAGGGGGTACCCCCCTGATAAAATCTTGTGCTCTTTTCTTGTTGAATACTGCTAGTTGCTAATAATGATATTGCCTGGTTCACATCTGAGTGTGGCCAAAAAGGTTAAACCGTAGTTAAATAAACATTACTTGGATATTCAGGGAGCTTCGAGGTATAATCCAAATCACTGGTCTTAAACCCGTCATCGCTAGTGCCTATCGCCAAAACACCATTACGTAAATCCATTTTAACAATACTTTCAATCTCATTATTCTCGTACTTTAATTGATCTAAACTCAGATTTTTCTTTCTGTTCTGCCAATTCCATACATTTACCACCCCATCAGACCCTGCAGTATATAAGTAATGATTATCAAACACAAGGCTATTCACAGGATAAGCAATTTGAGTATTGGTCAACTTATCGGTCTGACGATGACATCTAAATGCAAACCGTTTAGTATCAGCATCTTTAACATTATTAAAGTATTCCATGCCGACTCTTCCGTCAATGCTAGAAATAGCAAATCCTTCATTATCAGGGAAGGTTTTGATATAATTGAGCTGTAAGTCGAAAGGACTTTCTCTTACTTCCACAGGTTTCTGCCAATCTCTTTTATCGTAAACTTCAATGGCTCTATTGGAAAGGCCTAGAACTAAGTACTGGGAATTTGTATCCATTTTAAGAATCTTGTCATTAAACTTTCGGGAGGCTACAGGGGTGGATGGAACTCTTGGATCGGTGACCTGAAGGGATTTATTGAACTTACTGCTGACAATTAAATCATCTATACTGCTAATATTGTTAACTCCTATATCGGTATCAGTAGCATCATTAAAGAACCTTTCATCGACCAATCGTTCGTTTTCATAGTCAATTGAGGTAATGGTCCCATCTAAACAGCCCATGAATGCATTGGTGTTCTTGGAAGTATATGTCATACATAACACTGGGGTCGGGGTTGGGATTTGCTGGTTGAGCGTAGGGTTGGCAGTATGGGAACAATCGTAAACAAGAACTCGGTTATCCCACGAGGAGACGAGAAGCTGTGGTTGGAATGGGGAGAACTTTAGATCTGTGATTACGTCTAGGTCTTTGGGGGTTGGGAGTTTAGTGTATCGTTCTAACATCTTTCTGAGCGCAGCGAATGATGGTGAGCATTTTAAGACACACAATAATTATAAACCATACACAAACACCGACAGAGAAGACAAATAGAAAACACAAACACAATTGAGAGGCACCTGATTTTCACAACCCAATTGTTACAAACCTGATTGTAACAAAGGGAGCACACAAAAGAGCGTACAAAAAAAGAATTAAGTCTATCATGCACTTGGTGAATGTGATGTATCACTGTAACGTATCACATTTACTTTTAAATTTATTATACAAGAAATTACTTGACCAGAAAGAGGGCAATGTGAATAATGCTGGGTTCACATCGCCTTAGCATCTCTCCGGTCTGGTAAGGTCTCTAAGATTGCCGGATCCTGATCTGGCTCAACCCATTGAAACCTTTCACTATTTGTCCAAAACTCGAAGAAGTTCAATTCTTCAGGTAAATCATTCAATACGATTCTCCTCTCCCTGAATTCTGACCTAAATAACGCCTGGACTGCCGAAATACTCTCATCTACCCCCTGGGTCTGGTAGCCCACCTCCTTAGACAGCTTGCTCTCAATGGTAAAGTCATCCAACTTACTACTACTCAAATCATTGAACTTTCTTACCTTACTATAATGGTAATTGAGAAGATTGACGTCATTGTACTCTTCAAAGTATGTGACTACACGGTTTATGAGAACGAGCTCTTGGTTATGAAGTATGTTGTAGTAGAAACTGTTGGAGTGTCTCCAACTGAGTCTTCCTAAATTATCAGGGTATTTGGCTTTAAGGTGGGTGTAGGCTAGACCAAGACATGCTAGGATATTGGGGATAAGAATCTGAAATGGTAGGTCCATAGCGACAATTCCTAGCCCGTTGACTAGACCGAATACTGAACTATACTGAATGACGCTCTGATTAAACTTGTGCTTGATTTTAGTGATGTATGATTTTGACCTTAGCGTTTTGTCTATAAGGGTGAAACAGTTGTGATAGTCATTGAGCTCTAGTAGTCGTATAAGACTATTCCTTACCACGGTGGTATTCACTATTTCCCTATCCAAATCTCTAGTGAAAACCCCCACAGCTAACTCTATAATATGACCAGGATTCAAGGGTTTAGGCAGAGTATTCAAGTATCCTCTCGCTATATCATGGTTCCATTGATCTCTCTGAACCGTTAGCACGTCCCACAACTTATTTTCTAGCTCTGTGTTGGATACATTAGGAATTATACCTAAAAAATCAGGAACTAGGGATTTACTGTTATTGGCTTGAAGAAACCTATTAGACTGAATAAAATCTATGAGTAGTGGTTTCACCATTTTTGATGGCAATCTATGAACCTCTGATCTAAACTTGGTTAGACGTTTAATGAACGTTTCATAATTTAGGGGTGATTTGGTGAAATGATTGGATTTTAGTAGGGACATAAGGACGTCTTCGCGGTGTTATTAACACCAAGTGTGTAAGTACGGTGAAGGTGTTCAAAAGTAGTACTAATTCTAACAAGAGCACTACAAACAGTAGTATATATTGTGGTGGAATAGATAGAAGGAGGTGGTAAGATGGTACAAAGTATGTCCCTAGTACGCCTTGTTATCTCGGAGTCTTTAGTGTGTGGGACCATTCGCTGCAATTAATTTACTCGATTTGGAACAACTATAAACAATCGCAGACGAAACTATTTTGATCTCATTAATTTAAGTTTAAATTTTAAGAACAGTTACAAAAGGACACGGACGGATTACACAACACAACTTATACACAGCTTATACACACATAGAAGTACACAAATAGAGTAAATAACCAAGAGTACAAACGTACACTCTAAGCACAGAAATATAGAAGATGTCCCAAAGTCAATATGAAGAAGAATCTGAATTCTCATACGTTCATTCAGATATTCAAAGACCACAATTAGAACCGTTATCTACTAGTGAAGAAGAGGTAGGGTTCAAACCTCCTAAAATAAGAGGATCTGTTGGAAGAGAATCAACTCACACTGGAAGAGATTCATATATGTCTAGTATGTCAGATTATTCAGAAGTTAATCACAATATAGCTCAACCAGTATCAGTTACGGTAGTAAATGAACCAATTGTTCCCACGGTCAACAGGTCCGCTAGTCAACTCAAAAGCAAAGTCGGAAGCAAGCTACAAACTCAAAAAGGTGACGATAAGAATGTTGAACCTGATGTAGTTTATAATACCAATGTAGAGGGTTCAATTCCTAGAAGGTCTAGCAAGAGACCAAAAAGTACTCATGAAGTACAAATTCCTCCAGAAGCTTTCCCCCAGGAATCTTATCCTGCTACCCCCGAGTTGAATAAAGAACCCGGTGGAAGCATTGCTTTGAGTCCAAGTCAAAGTGGACCAAATAGCCCAGTTAAACCAGGACAATTGGGACACAGAAAAAAGATATCGCTTGCCATCAGTGATGATTTAGATAAGTTGATGGAAAGAGCTAGTTCGATAAAGCTGAAGTCTTATACCTTTAAGGGTGACATTCCAAGTGATATAAGTCTGACCGATCTGAAGTTGGAAGCAGAACTGAAATTGGATGCAGAGCATATAAGGAGGGGCACTGGTGATGATCCTGGAACAGAGGCAGCACCGCTGGTACAGAACAAATATGGCAACCTTCCCCCAAGGCCTAGTGTTGAAAATTTAGCTAGAGCCAGAGAAGTGTCTAACAAAATCGAAGAAACCAATAGAATATCCCAACCATTACCAAAACCCCCACTTGAAGAGGTTGAATCGAACTATTCCGATAAATCTGAAGCCAAAGAGACCCATTCAAAAGGATCTGGTGGGTATGTCCCAGTGTCATATACCCCACCTGATTTTCCACAATCCCAAACATTTGAACACCAAAACCTTGAAGGTGAACCAAAAGAGAGTCTTTCAAAAGAAGTGTTCGATGATGAAGAAACTTCAAATTTTAATGAACCTGGTTACCCTTACAAATACCCTGAAGATTCTGTAGAGGGTTTACCACCAGTTCCTCCTAAACATCAGTACCAACCAGAACCTCAACCAGAAACTAAAGAAATCGGTGAACAAGGACCTGGCCACATCCATCATGATTCAGCCCATCTTCCACAGATTCCCCACCAAGAAATCAACCCTGATGATCAATTTTACGATATTGACGAGCCAGAAGTCGTCAATAAACCAAGTCGTGGAAAATCGGTTAAAGATGCCACCAAGCATCCAAAACGGGGAAAGAGTAAAAAAAGAGTTTCGTCAAAGAACCAATTAAAACCTTTCAGTTACCATACATTAATAAACTTATTGGAAAGTATCAATGGAACAATCATCGGAGAAGAGTTTAATCAGTTAAACTTGCCTATTAAGGAGAAGCAATTGATTGAAAAGATTGTAGATCAGTTATCAAGGTTGACCTCGGATATGGTGTTGGATGAGCAAAGGTATGAGATTGGGATCGATCGTTTGGAGAGAGCTTTACGAGTTTTGGAGGGGTTCTTATAATCATATCAATGGGTCAGACTGTGATAAAAATTTTGACGCGAGAGTTACCACTACGAGGAAACAATTGCCGCGACGTTTCGTTGATTGGGCAGCTTGGCGTTAAAGTTTGGGTCTTGACGCGAGTAACCAGTGTCGGGAGTATTAAACTTTGTAAATTACGTTCAGCGTTTACGGTGGGTCAGAAGTGGGTGTTCATAATGTTAATATAGAGTGAAGTATGTTTTGTATCTCTGTGCGTTAGTTGGTAGAAGTGGTGGTATTGTGTCTCTCTTGTAAGCCTCTTTTGTGAATACGGTACGATCTGCGCTACGTTGGTACGGCGTATGGTGTACAGTATAATTCCGGTAACACATGCGGCGTCATTATGTCGTATTATTTTTTGCTTGGTAATAAATATTGACACTAAACTCTAAAACCGGCTCTTGTAGAAAAAGCTGTAAATATAAAGCCAACATCCACAAACACAAAGCCACAAAACCAGTTGATTTGGCTGACACAGGCAAGATCATATTGGTTACCCCAGGTTAATTAGTCGCGAACTAGCCAGCAATTACAGTCATCTCAGAGATACAATAATAATAGGACAACAATTAAGTGAGTCACACAAAGAGATATAGAACACAAACACAAATCAAGCAGTTACAAAGTAAGTAGAAAACATACACAATCACAAACATAGAACTTACAAACAAAAACTTGGTACATTAAATACAAACACAAACAGTCATTGTTTATCATGAGTAACCGATATGATAAACCACAATTGCTTGTGAAAGTACCCCCTAATGATGTAGATATGGATATAGAGACACCTTCGAGTACAGTGTCGACCCCAAGGGAAGTTACGTCACCATCTCAGGTGAATTTCGATACCATTACTCAACTTCCTACGCCGATTATCAATAATGGCTCGTTTCATTATTCGCCAATAGATAATAGCCCGCCCCTTAACGTGGGTAAACTTAGGCACAAAACTTCACTAAACCTTCAGAATAGAGATAGGGCCATTTCAGATTATAAACCAATAGATAGACAACTTTATAACGAGAATTTGAGTATGAGACTTGATAGTTCTAAAATCGATTCTGTACGATTAGACAGTATTGGGATCGAAGAAGGGTTAGGTCCAGCCATAGGCATGACTTCCAGGGATAAGAGAGTCAATTCCAATCCTATTCCCCATAAAGTTAAGATTCCTAGTCCGCCATTGACAGAAGATCCTAAACTTGTTAATAAATATAAGAGTAAAGTGTTTAGGTGTCAGGGACGGGATTTTGAGTTTGTCAAGATTATAGGTACTGGAAACTTTAGTCATGTGGTTCTTGTAACTAACGGGTACGAAAGATTGGCTGTAAAGATCATAAGTGTACCAATCAAGACCAAAAACCAGATAAAAAACTTCAAGTATTTCATTAAACGAGAATTGAATATCCTTCATGGGTTGGACCACCCCTATATAGTGAAATTATTGGACTACGACATTAATCTAAGCATCAATCATGAAGAAATCGTAGAGTTTGATACGGAGAATGAATTGGAACCTGAAACTGAAGGCGACGATAATGGAGACCAAGATCCAGATTATCATAATCTTAGACTAGACAATGACCAATTGATTTATATCAATTACTGTAAGGGTGGGAACTTGTATGAGTTTTCTCTGACTAATTATAAGGTTTATAGTGGGACATTAAGTTACTGGAAAATCATCAGCAGAGTAGTCAAGGAAGTAATTGAAGCTATAGGCTATTTGCATGACAATAAGATTATTCACAGGGACATTAAGTTAGAAAACGTGTTATTGAATTATCAAATTGATGAACTTCTCAGAGACCCAAATTTAACTGATCTTATTTGTGTAACAGATTTCGGGTTAGCTAAACGCATAACTCGAACTGGTCAATTATTATCAACCCGGTGTGGCTCTACGGATTATATATCCCCAGAAATTCTTATGGGGGTAAAGTACAACGGAGAATTAACTGATGCTTGGTCGATAGGTGTATTAGTTTACTGTTTGTTAGAAGACCGGTTGCCGTTTGATTTACCTCCTTATAGTTATTTGATGAATAGTGGAGTCAGTCCTAGTGTGATTAAACGGAAAATGCTGAAAAACACGCCTGCACATCGTATTGCTATGATCGATTGGGGGTGGTATTTGATAAAGGAAATGTTAGAAACCGTCGATGATGAAGTAGGGTCAGTTGTTAAAAACTTAATGGCTTTGGTCGAAGTTCTTTTGGTTAGAAAGGATAGAAGAGTCACGGTAAGGGAATTAATGGATTTAGAAGTTTATAAACGTCTTTAGACTTAAATGTCTGAGAGAGTCTCAAGGATTTTAGACGTATGGAACTGATACAGTACTCCAGTCCCTGTCGTGTGTGCTGTTTAAAGGTTTAAGATTCAAGTGAATATTCAAATCACAAGTTAGATGACCTGGAGATGAAATTTAGTGGTTCAATGCCAGTCTGACCAATTTCATCCACGTATGTATTTATACTGTAATCATAAGTAATATAAGTAATCATATATTCTCTTTGTACTTTTGTTAGGCTTTACTGTGTGTATATAATAGACTGGTCTTGGGTCTGGGCATTCACTTTGTGGCATTCACCTTGTGGCATTTACTTTATGGCACTGGTTTTGTGTAATTGAATTTGTTTGATTTCGTGTTACCCCTGGTCGTAGCTTCTTACTATTCCTCTCTTCTTGTGTGCGTCTGTGAGCCTTCACATCTCCGTACTTCTTGCTCATTCTCGCGCACCACTGTCAATAATGAATACACCTGAAATCCCACACATAACTAACAACATCATCCCCCTATCGAATGTCATCAAGTACTATACCAATGAAGCATACTCTCAACTATCGACGATGATTGAGAACTTATCCATGACCAAAGGCAAAGATCTGGACATTCTACGCCGGAAGAAGCTTTTGGTACTCATCATATCCATCCGTCAAGATTTCGTGAAATTGTATACATTAGTGAAATGGAGTAGTCGTAGTAAAGATGTGGGTAAACTAATTGATTTATTGAACTGGTTTCGGACCCAGGAGTTTTATTTCGAACAATTAACCTTGAAACTCGTGGAATTGAATGGGTTTAGTGGGGCCAAATTACCTAATAGTGACTTGATTACAAGTTTAGAAGTATTGATAAAGGGACGGCCACAATTGCCATCGTATGGGTTGATTAAGAATATTCCTGTAAGTAATGAAAAAGTGTTGCAGGTTCTTAAAGATTTGAACTTGATGTTGGTGACGAGAATGGCGTTGAATGATAATATCCCAAAAGAGTATTTGAATAATCATGTGATAAGGGATGGAAGGTTGATATTGAAGTTGGATAAGAAGTATATGGTGAGTGTGACAATTGGCAATGATTTGGTGGTAGATGCGGGGGAATATTATAAGAGTCCTTATTTTTTTATAGATTTTAAGTTTTTATTCGGAACTTCCCTGGGCTTTGGAACTAGTCTGGGAATTGGAGATGGCCAAAGTAGTAATCAAGCTACTGTAGAAGATAACTTAGAGAACTTAGAAAACAACATAGAAGAAAGCAGTCAAGGAAAAGTCATTAAAACGAACATCTGTACATCACTCCCCAAAAGTATCTTCCACAAACTCGAAACTCAATGTAATCAAATCCTACTCAAAGAAAATCTTCAGGGGCTATTTAATCTCCTTCAAAACTTCACCAGAAAGTACAAATTCGAACTCATACTTGACCAACTCAAGAGTCTCAATCAACTTAAATGGAAAACCATAAAGTTCAAATATGATAACCCAAAAGGCTTTGAAAAGATTGTGATTAATTACTGGTCAAATCCTCTTAATGTTATAGAAATCCTTCTTAATGATAATTTGGACATTGAGTATAATTGGTATAAGGATAATGAAAGAATTGATATAGGTGATACTGTGAATAATGATGAGTTTAATATTGAATATTTACTCAATTCTATTCTTAATAAGCATGTGGAGTTGATTATAAAAAGATTGATCAAACAATCAACAGATGAAGGGTTGGAATTTTTGGTAGAATCTTCAAATCCATATCAACTTATTATAAATTTGCTAAAAACCAAGAAACTGATTTTTTCCGTTGATGCTTTAGTAGGGAAGTTTTATATAGTTGAACCTAATATTATGGAGATAAACTTTCTTCAGAAAATTAATGGGTATAATTACAATAACGATGAAGGAGTTTTAGTGAGATATATGATAAGAGGATTAGTGGAGTTGAAGTTGGAAGTAATGTCGAATGAGATTGGGAATAGGTTAGTAATGATGGAGTGGATTAGCAATTATATTATCAAGCTTAAAGATCAAGAATTGGCCACCTTGGCTTCAAAAGAGACGGAATTCAGAACAGTGACAGGTCAAAACTCTCAGTATAAGATAACGTTCTTTAGGTGTAAAAATTGGCCATCTTCTTGGTTCCTTATTAACCTTATTGACAACTCGTTTCAAATCAATTGGTACGTTTCGAGGATCAAGAGTATTAAAGGAGAATGGCGTCTTCAATGGGTAATGAAACTTGATCTTGAATACGAACCAACGTTCAAATTCTTCAATAACCTTTCAGTGGTTTGCTCCAATAAAATCATTGGTAATATGATAACTGAGGAATTACATAAAAATGGCATAAAGTTTATTGAGATGAAACCACAGAATCTTAGCAAACTCAATTTTGGATTTACAATTGACGACGAAGACTTTGAACTTGGTCTATTACTTTATAACCACAATAACTTCCTTCCTATTGTCAATTCTTCCAATGGGCTTATCCTCAAAGTAAAGTTACTTAATCATAATGACGATAAGTCCATAGAAATCAAGCTTGTCTCCAAGTTCAAGTTGAGAGATAATTCCAACTTTGACTTTATAAAGAACAATAGTATTTCTAATTTGACTATTCATGATGGGTTCTTTGAAATCAATGAAATTGTGAACCTTCATAATTTCGGTATAGAGGGAGAATTGACCACAAATATCTTCAAGAGTCTTTACAAGTTCAATCATCTTCTTAAACTTATAAATGAATTGAATTCTAATAATATAGAAATTCTCAAAACTGAAGATAATATCAAGATCAAAGTTAATGATGTATTTGATTCACTTAATGTTCAATTGCCCAACGACGATAATAAACATTATTACTTCACTACCGAGAATCCAACCAATTACACAGACATAATCATTAGATTCATTAATAAAGCTATTGTTGATGGTAATATTAAACTCATAGGTATCATTAATTACCTTAATCTTATTAGTGAAGTCATCAAACCAATCAATAACCTTAATGAGTTTATGACTAGTAAATACAACTTCAAACTATCCAACGGTCTTAACAAGCTTTATTTAAATGTCAAGTTCTTTAGTCTTAATCATTTTGAACTTTTATTCTACCTTAATTCCATCAGTTCAACTAATGCTAAGAAGGTTGTTAATTCCAAGATTGTCTTGAACATCAAGTTCAAGCTCAACAAGTTTAAAGTTGATAATAAACTTGACTTAACTATCAGTTTGATTGATAATTTAAATATGAAGAATTTAAAGTATAAGAAATTGTTTGAATTGATTTATAAGACGTTGAAGGATAATCCCAAGATTATTAACTTGAATTATGATTTCATTGTTAGTTTGGATTTGTTTGATTATTTCTTGAGAGAGATTGGTAATTGTTTTATTAATTATATAGAGAATGATTAGTCTAGTCCTAAGCGAAGCAAAAGGCTAGTTAGGTCATGAATATGTGTTCCCAAGGATTTTGATTCAAGCAATGCTATTGAACTGATAACAATCTCGTTCAATGAAACAGTCTCGCAGACTGTAGCTGTGTATATGAATAGACAATTGTCATAATTCTCTTACCCCTCGGAGAGACGTTGCGCAGGTAATACTAAATAAAAGCGCCTGTGGTTTATAGTAGTGTTCTTTGCATGCTGCTGATTAAGACGCTAGGGAAAGGTAGTATTTTAGTTTTGATAGAAGTTTGGAGAGTATTGATACGGTATGTGCACGTCTCAGTCAGAAGGTTTGGGCATGCTCCAGGAGTCGTTCGTGTGAATAGACACTCTATTATAGGTAAGGCCTGGTACCAGAGGTATGTTCATACCTACACGGACCAGTTGAAGACCTTGTGATGGTTCTAGACTCCCAAACCAGGTGGATCCAACGGACTCTCCACAGTGCGCGAAGTGCCGCATGCTTATCAGCCAGCCCCTTTCAGTTTGATTCATCAACGTCCGTTTTACGTCAAGTCCTTCGTTAAATCTACGATCTCCTTATAGATCTACCACCATGAAGCTGTCAGTAAGTGCACCTGTTAAGTCCTTCAATGTGAAACGAACCCTTAAATCCATGGTAAAGGCATTAAGGTTCAGTAGAAACCGGCTCGAGTTTCTCTTCTTTCAAACCACTACTACCACCAAATCCACCACCAAGTCTACCACCGTTGTCAATATGAAGCTCAAGTTCAATAAGATAAAAATCTTCAACACGTTCAATGTCAGTATCCACTTTCTTAGTATGAAATACTTTGAACTGATGTATGAGTTCGTCGTGGCCATACCGTCAATGTTAGCACAAGTCGATATAGTAGGGAACATTGTATGGATGTATGAGAGTGTAAAAGCAAAGGTTCTGGAGTTTGTTAGTTATATTAGTGTTAGGCTGGTTAGTGGAGGTGTTAGTTATGATAGGGTGGCCAGTGATAAGGTTCAAAAGCATTCAGCTTCTGTAAATTATCAGTTAGTTTAGTTTATGATTAGTATACGTTTTGCAATTTTCACAACCTTCCTTTATCAAAAATATTTGAATTCTTTATGTATTTGTATTTGTTTGTATATATTCGTATACATTTATATTAACCTTCTGAAAGGTTCTGAATACCTTTGGAAGTATTAACTCATTCAGGGCTTGTTTTGTTCTTTCTATGAATTATGTGCACACTCATAACCAATTTGCAGCCGTTCTCATCTCATCTTACATTGCACTCAAATCACAAATATCACAGCACAAATACAAAATGAACTAAGACAAACAGAAGACTCAACTAGAATGAAACAAAATGGAAATATTCTGGGGGTCAAACTACAGACCCCAGTTTCTGATGAGCTTTGTGGCAGAATTAATGAATTGCCCTAAACTCGCCTCTACTAAACTGAAAGCTAAGAAACTCATATCTAGAAGAAACCACGGGGTTGATAGGAACCCCAGGTATCACCTTGAAAACACTTAAGAAAGACTTCCTGGGGTAACGGAAATACGTTCGGAAGAATGACCCTATTTATGAATTTGCTTCCTGAAGATGTTGTGAAATGGTGTGATCAACATCATAAGATTCTTACATCAACTAACCGGCTAATTGATCCGCGTTAGAGATCTTGTTTTGACAGTGTTATTGGGGTTAAGAAACTGGTGTTAAGATCTGGTGATAAGAACTGTTAAGGCTTTAAGAATAACCAAGGTCCTACATCTTCCGATACCGTTAGTCCTAGATATTGCTGTCAGTTAAGAAAGGCTTCAGATATCAGGACTTAAGACATAGGAATAGGCTGATACCCGGAGTTTAGCAAGAATTTATCCGGGTATAATGCATTCAATTACGAATCTGCATAACCGTTTCGCTTATGGAGTTAAGAACAAGGCGAGAACTCGAAGCCAATGGCAGAGAAAATTAAAGCCAATGGCAGATAAAATTAAAGCCAATGGCAAGAAGCACAAACAAAGCCAATTACACAAAAGCACAGCAACCCAAAACACCAAGTCAGTGACACAGAAAACAAACAGAGAACGGAAACAGAAAGAGAAAGAGACGCAAAATAACTCTATTACCTTTATTACCCGTACCTATACTACACTAATTAATCATCTGACAATCAGAACCCTTCTTTATACAATTTTCACATTTGTTCCCCACCATAGCACATTTAATCTTTCTTCTTCTGCAACTCAAACAACTCAGTTTACGATCACCAATCTTCTTTTCAACCTTGGTCAAGTTCTTCTTATTGATCAATATGTCTTCTTTGGTAAATCCCTTGGAGAATTTACAATCAAGGTGTTTGTTATTACATGATTTACAAGGTTTGAACTTGATTAATTTATCGTTGGAAATAACGAATGTGAAGTCACTGATTTGTAATGATTCTCCGTTACTTAACTTCGTGTAAGTATCTGAAGGTAAACTGGAATAATCGTAAGTCGAACTGTTAGTTGAAAGGATGATGATTTCTGCATTACATTTGACTTTACGTGCTCTACAAGAATCACAAGAGGGTCCAGACCTTTGTCTTCTTTTCTTTTCTTCTTCATGAGTTTCATCAGATTTTATAACCAAACTTCCTAATTCTTTGACCGATTCTTTAACTAAGGATGGGTGTAAGAAGTTAGGAGACTTGGAAGGTGATTTTGGTGTTAATGGTGCCTCAGCACTGGAGATAGATGAAACAGATGATGCTTTGGATGGTGGTTGATAATAGTAATTATCATAAGGTTTATAAGCTTGTGGCAGTGGTTGCATTTGAATTTGTGTTTGTTGATGATATAAATTGTTTTCAGTGAGTTTGTGGTTTAAAATTGGTGGTAATTTTATATAGTCATAAGTACTTGGTTTATTATAATTTATATTCATTATTGAATATGTTAATAAATCATTTGATGACATTTTTATTTATTTTGTATTTGTGTTATCTCTATTTGTGTTTGTACAACTGTTTTGGCAGATTGTTAAGCTTTAAGTATGCTGTGTTTGTGGATTCCTTGTTGGTAAAATAATTCTGGAGTTAAAAACGAAAAATCATGATATTTAAATATACTTCACCTTCCTGGTAACAAAGGTGCGATGTCGAGTCACATGGAAACAAACTCCGAACCTCACAAGACATTATGGCTGATGATGATAATCGTCAGTTGGGGGAGTTTGGGATTGGAGAAACAGCTCGGAATTGATAGAATACTCGTCTATACATATACAAGATACATTTGACGAAGCATGGCTCTGAAAACACTAGTCCTTAAGGGCTTTAAGGCCCTGAATATGGCCCAAAGTGGCATCGCAAATGAGTCAAGATGACTCAAGGAAAACCTCGGGATCCGCAGGTTAGATGTCCTGGTTTAAAAGAGGTGCCCCAAATTTCATCCACTGGTAGACTGGTAAAAATTTACCGAAGTCTTGGGTTGACCTATGGAAGAAATCGGAAGCTGGTGTTCGGAGAATCTAAAGTCCAGAAGTACCATGGACTATAATTTATTATCAAATGTTGGGACTTCCTCGAAATCATTAATTATTGTCATTCATCGAATGTCTATCAAATTTCCAAATTAGCCGCTTACGGTTCCCTTATGGTCTTAACTGTGGTAGACATAAAATTGGAGTATTTGAATTCCCCTCTAATATCTCTGGTGTTAACCTCTCATCTGAAAAAAATTGTCGTGACAATGATGATAAAGTCGGGGGTATAGTTCCAGGCATCTCGGTTTAACTTAGTCTCGGTGTATTATCCCTTCGGACAAAAGCAAAATTACCCAATTAGGATGATAAACGTTAAATTTTTCCAGAGTCCGGAGTCTACCTGCCTTACCCGCGAATCAAGTCCGGTTAACCTCTTTAATTAGGAATTGGTTGATTATTTCCCATGGATATTTAATTTTAGTTACCGAAATGGTATCAGACGATGTTAAAGTCCGTAATTTAAAATCACCCAATTTCGAGGTTTTTGTAACTGAATATTAAGGTTAAAGTCCGGTATGGTTGATATCATCATACCATTTCTTTAATTTATACCTTTATGAAGAGGGTTTATGCGCTATTGTTCAAGTATTATCATTTTATCGGAGTAAATAGGTGGGGGCCGCCTGTCGCATTACTATGGACTTGAGCAAACCGAAGCGAGTGATACGGGCAATACTTACAATCATACCATAGTTTAATCACTTACTATATTAAGTAATAATTGCTCTATGGTTATGTTATTAGAAAGGGTCTATCGGACCCAAGGCGACTATCGGATTAATGGTTTAGATAATTTGACTATGATTTTGATATCGCACAAGCGGCTTTACACAATCCACAGTTTCGGATGATGGCGGTCCTGGTGGACGGGTCAGGAGTTCCTCGGTCGTGGGGACTTCATTACAGTGCAGATGAACTTGAATTCGCAGTTCACAGTGTGTGCGAACTTCAAAATCGTTCCGCACACTTCAAACCTGCATGTCTTACAAATTTATCTCAATCTCTTACTATCCACGACCTTTGTTTTGATTTAACCCAAATTTAGAATTTATGCATCCCTAATTCTCAAACAATCTTCGGACAGAATTATCTCATCCATACAATCACTAAGATATCCTTAATTCAACCCCATAATTCATACCCTGCATCCACCACATCAACTATAGACACAGCTCATACAAAATGGACGATTTTTTAAACACTCCCATCAAAAAGATTGAAAAACTTTCGTTAAAATCCCCTAACCTTAAACAAATAATGGTTGACAAAGGCTACAGTCAAATGATAAGTGATAAGGTGTTCCAAGATATGAATAAGTTCATGAGTCCTGAACATGCATATGATGACAAAGAGAATGACTACATTGATATAGACGATTATTCGCCAGGGAATAGTCCGAAATCCAAGAGTTTTGGTAAGTATTTTAATGACTTACATAGGGTTGATTTTAAGTCAATGGAGTCGATCAATACCCACTATTCGATTAAACATGACTCCCACAACGAGACTCAGAAGGAGAGGGTTTACTCAAAGAAGAAGAGAAGGACATTGACGGGGATTGAGGAGAGTCCTGTTTTTCAGGGAACTAAGGACGTTAAAATGGGGGTCAAATTATCACCAGCTTCTTTGATGCCTAATGTGGCTAATGCACTGCCTGATAAGACTTCTTCTAATAGTTCCCCCAACAAAGTGTTGCCTAGCGGAGTATCCCCCAATAAGGGTTTAACTAGACTGGGAACAATCTCACCTAATAAAGTATCCCCTAGTAAGATTTCCCCTAGTAAAGCATCCTACAATTTGAATGAACTTTTGAATAGAAAAATAATTGCACCTAAGTCCCCCACAAAAGTTAATCAATCAGATTTACCTAAACTCAATAACGACACGTTAACACCAGCTCCATTGGCACCATCTTCATCAATTAACACCCCCAATTCCCCCATGTTACCCCCATCTTTAAAACCCTTACAAAACAAATCATCAATTCCAAAGCTTCAACATAAACCAGGACAAATTCAATCCAAACCTTCCATACCCAGACTCCAACATAAATCATCCATTCCCTCGTTGAGTCATAAATCCTCCATACCATCATTATCTAAGACGAGTCAACCCCCACCACTTTCCCAAAAATCGTCTATTCCCCAGCTCAGATTATCCCAAAAGTCTTCAATTCCATCATTAAGGCCTGGTCATTCCACCCAATCTACTAGTTTTAACCACACACCCATTAATACCCCGATATCCACAAAAACTTATAATATATCGAATTCAACTAAACCCTCATATAACCCCATTAAAACTAATGATGGATTTAAGGTGCCGACTAAATCAATGTCGACCATCTCCACAACCACCCCACAATCAATAAAAGGCACCCCTAACAAGTATGGGAATCTAGAATACAAAAAGGAATTGGAATCTTCGTTGAAGAGAAAGTCTTCCAACCAGTCGTTGCACTCGTACGAGAGACCAACGATTTCGTCGTCCCAGAAGGTGTCTACTACCCTGAAATCGTTCGATAAGATCATGAGGTTTAGGAAGAGGTTCAACGGGAACAGCTGATGCACCAGCTGCAGATCAGTATAGAAATTGATTAAGGTGAAGAATACAACAGAAGCCAAAGTTACAAAGCAAAAACAGAGTGACAACGAACTCAAAGAGAAAGCGACAGAGACACAAACAGAGCAATTCAAACACACAGTACATGATGTATAGTAATGTAAAATAGCATAGATAGAATATATAAATTCTACCCCATTTACTTCCTCCCTAATCCAGTAATCAATCGACTTAAATCAGTAAGAAGTGGGGGGTCCGAATAAATGTCAGTTTCAGTTAAAAAATGTTGGATTGAACTTTAATCTCCCCACCTAAAGTAAACTCTTGACCCCCGACCCATTTTTCACCAGGTTTCAAACTCTTGAATTCGGCAACTTTACCCGCCTCAATACATAACATATTCAAGTACCCATCCTTAGGTTCAAAATCACCCATTCCTCCCAGTTTTTCGATCCATGGATTCCAAACAACAGCATCTGGTAACCCAGACCTATGAATGTTTTGTTTGACATGGCCCAACTTGATAATCTGTAAGATTTTCAGGTCAGGGATGCCCGAGTAGATTCTATCGAATTCCTCCGTGAAGTTCACCATTGGTGACTTTTCCTTGTATGACGTGGCCAATAATTGATCATAACATTCTTCATCAGTTAAATTGTTGACTACAATATCTTCAATGTCGTCAACTCTGAAGTATGTATGGAATAACCACTTGAACTCAAACGTGTCTTTACCGCTGTTTTCCACTTCAATTGATGTTTTCAAACTTCCAGGGGCCAAGCTGATATTGTATATCAAAGTAAAGTCAGGGTTACCTTCCCATTTATTGTAAATCTCAGGGTTAGCTTGGTCAGGACTTAAAGCGAACTGAACCGTCAAAGGATCGGACGTAGTCTTGCCCAAGAACTCCCAAGTACTATTCCTGGCAAACCCATGTTGGGGCAAGTTAAAAGTAGGGTGTGTTTCAGCCTTTGTTTTACCGAAATTGGGGAATACTAATGGAATACCTCCTCTTACCGGCTTGGAACCGTCTAATTTAGCAGCAGTTGATACCCATAATTGTTCAACATCTTGATCCTTCCAAGAGATAACAGTGGCCCCATACTTGAGAATGGTGACCGAGGTCTTAGGGTCATTATCCAAGGTTACAATTACTTTATCTGAGTGTTCTTCAATCATGTTGGTGTTGGTGTTGGTGATGTCAGTTGCGCGATGAATTTGCAACTAGTGTGGGCGAACCGGGCACCTGGCTTAGCATCTAAGCAAATATAATGTACACAAATCGAACATATACTGAGAGAGAGCTCACACAAAAAGAAGTTACGCAAAACACAAACACAGACACAAACACAAAGTACACAAACCACAAACATAAATCCAATCAACTCCACCTACAAACTCCGTTGCCAATACGAACTTCCTTGCTCTTCCATTTCTTCCCTGCTGAATGCGCGCCCTCTTCCCCTAAAACTTTCTTTTTGATTCAGCTGTCAGCTTGTTGTAACACTGTATATATTCGTTACAACTGACACAAATACAAATCAGTTACACAAATACAAGTTACACAAACGTGACTTATATAGATATAGTTGCACTAATAGAAACAAGTCACACATTTCCAATAAAACCCTAACATTGCACTACCATAAATGTCAATATTAAGATCAAAGTTTATACAAAAGCCTTATCAACTATTCCATTATTATTTCCTATCAGAGGCTCCGCCTAATGTCACCATATCCAACCTTGAATTCTCCACCGATGTCAATGTAACTATCAACAAATTGAAGAACCACCACTGGTCGGTTGTTGATTTAACCCATTATGGGTTTTTATCCAGTGTTATCCTTTTTGTGTTTTTGATATTCCCAGCGTCATTTTTAATCAAGTTACCTATCCTTATAGTGTTCATCACCTGCTTCCTTGTCCCACTAACTAGTCAGTTTTTTCTTCATGCGTTGCCAATATTTTCATGGTTGGCGTTGTTTTTCACTTGTGGTAAAATTCCTCATGATTGGAAACCTGCAATTTCCGTTAAGTTCTTACCGGCTATGGAAACCATTCTTTATGGTGATAATTTGTCCAATGTTTTGGCGACAATTACGTCCAGTCCTTTGGATATTTTAGCATGGTTACCGTATGGGATTATTCATTTTAGCAGTCCATTTTTCGTTGCTATATTCATCTTTTTATTTGCCCCTCCAACTTCTTTGAGAGGGTTTGGGTTTGCATTTGGGTACATGAACTTGACTGGAGTTTTAGTCCAACTTTTCCTTCCGGCTGCTCCTCCATGGTACAAGAACTTACACGGATTACAACCAGCAGATTACTCCATGAAAGGATCACCTGGTGGGTTAGGAAGAGTTGATGATATATTAGGTATCGACATGTACACCACTGCATTTTCCAATAGTCCAGTCGTTTTCGGAGCTTTTCCATCGTTACACTCTGCGTGTGCAGTTATGGATGTTTTGTTCCTTTGTTGGTTATTCCCAAAATACAAGATGGTTTGGTGGGGATATGCATGTTGGCTTTGGTGGAGTACCATGTATTTGACCCACCATTATTTCTTTGACTTAACCAGTGGTGCTTTCTTAGCTTTGACCGTTTTTACTTACACCAAGTATAAACATTTACCGGCCATAAAAACATCCAAATTTTGTAGATGGAGTTACACTGAGATATCCAACGTTAATATCGAGCAAATAAATCCATTAAACTTTAATTTTGATGAATTCATCTACGAGAATGATTTGGAATTGAATCCTTTACCTCCTCAACAACAGCCACGAATCCAACAACCCCAAACACAAACATCTCAATCTACATCCCAAACAACTTCTCAAAATGGGTTAAATCCTTACCAATATGATACAAGATCAAGACAAGCATCCAAGTCTTTTTTACCAGCTAATCCTTCGATTATGGAGGATGAAGAGACTAGCTCGTTCGAGAATTCCGCCGCTACTCTGGTGTTTGATGAGGTTGAACAATTAACGTCTTTGAACTCAAATGAATACGATGATTATGATAAGAGAAAGAAGAATTAGAATTAATATTTAATACATATCTCCCGAAGGGAAACGGGGTCTGGGGCTGGCCTTAGAAAGTCTGTACTCTCTAACTACTTCTACCTGAGAGGAAAGGTGGTCTTTCTAGCGTGTAAATGGGGTTTGTGACACTAGTGATTGTGTCTGTGTCTTTTGGATTCGTTTAAAGTCTCTAGTATTTTATGATAGTTGCTTTGGGTGCAAATACGACATCGACAATGTCGCATACTGGGGTAGTTAAATAAGGTGTCATGGAAAGTTATTCATACCCCTTAGAAGTTGACGAGAGGACGTCACCTGTTACAAATGATGCATAGTTTATGATATATCAACTCTATGTACCAAGAGAGTTAGAACCTAATGATTTAAACAAGGGTATAAACTCCCACAGTCGAGTTGCGAAAATAGGTCCAAACCTCACTAAACTCGTAGCAAAATCTCCGACCTCGCAGGAAATTCTGCGGAATCAATATGTCACTAAAATCCTTTACTAATTTATTTAAAACCCCACCCATCAAATCATTTCAAACCATCCTCAACTATACAACCCCCAGAACATTCCCGGTCATCACCAGATCAGATCAGGAAATTGGCGGATATTCAAAGGTCAAATTCACTCAACCCAGTCAAGAAAACCCCGTAAATTATGCCTCCTTCTCAGGATACTTAAATCTTGATATTCCTAAAGATAATCCAGAAGTTACTAGAAGTGGATATGCCATGTTCAGAACCGCCGACCAAACTCAGAACTGGCTCAGCGGTAACAAGTACTGGGATTGGTCCCATTATCTGGCGCTAGTTATGAGAATTAGAGGTGATACCAGAAAGTATCTTGTAAATATTCAAGCCAATACTCCCCTTATAACCGATTTATTCCAGCACAGACTTTTTTTAAACACACCAGGTGAATGGGAAACAGTTGTGATTCCATTGAACGACTTTGTTATGACAAATTGGGGAGTGATTCAAGACACAAGCGAATTGAATAAAGCTGAGATTAAGACATTTGGAATCGGATTATTAGATAAGCAGTACGGTCCATTCAATTTGGATATCGAATGGGTAAAGGTCATGAATGATGACGAGTTGACAAAGTACACGGATGAGCCGATTAAGCAGAAGGAGGAAGAGGGTGGGTCCGCATTAAGGACAAAGAGTTATCAGGAACCAAAGGATACGATTTTTTAATATACAATTTTAGTCCCGACTTAATTTTAGCGTAGCAAAGATTACTACGCCTAGATTAGGGAGGATTAAGTCTATTTACATTCTTTCATCTTCTTTCTATTTGGGGTTACCATGTCTCGTTATTTACACATCAGCCGTTTGGCAACACAAACTCAAAACCATCATCATATTAACAGGTCCAACTGGTAACAAGTCATCTTTGCTTTATTCAAATACATTGCTTGCCTAGGATCGTTACTTGGCAGCCTGTTGAAAAGTAGTACCAACATTCAACTTCTTCTCCAAGGGTTGTTTGAAAATATTAGCTCTTAAAACTCTTGGATCCTTTCTCAACGTCCTTAACAACTCACTCTGAACATTAGCACTTGAATCAAATCCTATCAAGAATTGGTACCCTTCAAAATGCCTTTCTTGATTCTTACTGATGATCTTTGGTAAAGGCTTTGGCCCAATACTGGTTATGTCACGTATAACACCTCTGTTATTAAGGATAAGACGTCCTACCGTACTTGCGATTTTCATTGCTTCTTTTTGTTTATTTATACCATCGGTTATTCTGGCTACTGCCATTAATTCGTAGTACATGCTGAATGGATCTTAGTAGTTATGCAGTGAGTTCGTGAGAATTTTTCAGTGTTAGACTGTGCGACGACAAAATATTAGGGTGTACCGACATTTAACCGTCTGAGAGAAATGTCGGATAATCGATGGAAGGGAAGAATGGTAAAGAAATAAAGTGTCGGGTGTCGCGTTCCCCAGATAGTACGACATCGCTTACATCACTATCATATGGATAGGAGGTTAACAGCGATCTGGGTATAGTTGAAGGTAGTGGAAGGAAACGTGTGGGTTAATACAGAACGGGGGTGATTACAGGATTCTTAAGGAGAGCAGAGGGGAGGACAGGAAAAGTGGGAAGTTCTAGTCCAGAGGGCGAAGAGGGCGAAGACGGGATCACGTGAGATTGCAACAATGAAAATTTGCAACCCATCAATCAAATCTTACACATCACAAATCACAAATCAAAAATCAATGGCATCAAATATCACTTGGCACCCAAATTTAACTCACGAAGAACGTAGTGAGTTAGTTAAACAAAAAGGACTTACTATCTGGCTTACCGGATTAAGTGCTTCAGGTAAATCAACTATAGCGTGTGCTTTAGAACAATTCTTATTAAAACATGGACACCAATCCTACAGATTAGATGGTGATAATGTTAGATTTGGATTAAACAAAGATTTAGGATTCAGTGAAAAAGATAGAAATGAAAATATTAGAAGAATCTCTGAAGTTGCCAAATTATTTAATGATTCTTGTTGTATTGCTATAACTTCATTTATAAGTCCATACAGACAAGATAGAAGATTAGCTAGAGAATTACACAAGAACGACAATTTACCATTTATTGAAGTTTATGTTGATGTTCCAATTGAAGTAGCCGAAAAGAGAGATCCAAAGGGATTATACAAGAAAGCTAGAGAAGGGATTATTAAAGAATTTACCGGAATCAGTGCTCCATATGAAGAACCCGAAAAGGCTGAGATTCATATTGTTAATGATGGAATTACCATTGAAGAAGCTGCTCAAAAGGTTATTGATTATTTAAGAGAAAACAAGTATATCTAATCGGGTGAAGATTACATATAGTTGCGTAACCTTTCGATGGTATACCATCAAGATTATATATTCGTTATCTGTAAGTATATTCATTAGACGTGTAGACGTGTAGACGTATAGACATAGAATCATACCGTTGTTAATTCATTCTCTGTGGATGTTCTCTTCTTGTTGATACTTATGGCAGCGACAAAGGATGGCAAAGGGTCTATGATAAAAAGATTACGATAAGGGAACTAATTCTCTCGGAAGTACTAGATTCGCTCGTTCTTCGTTACTTCTTTAAAGAATCTAATCTAGCCTGCAAATCATTTTCATCTCCCTGCCCAATCGCCTGGGCAACTCTCTCTTCCTGCACATTTGGCAACCCCTGTGGAGTATCCTTCAAATTAGCATTCAAATCAACACCAATCTCATCCAATACCTTACCTAAAATCTCATCAATTTGATCCTCTTCTCCTAATTCATCATCTTCGAATTCCATGGCATCATCAATGGCATCGTCCATAAACTCTTGTTTTTGATCCATTAAATCATTCTCTTTCTGGAACTCTTGAGCAATTCTTGATAACTGTGGCAAGTTCATCGACTTGTTCATTCCTGATAACAATCTCGTAGCATCTCTCATTGACATTGCCATTTGTTGATTGGATCTAACACTTTGAATTCTTAACGATATACCCTGGAGTTGAGTCTTCATATTATTGAACTTATGAATGTATCCTCTAGTACGAATCAAGTCTTTGGCTTGAACTTTGGCACTATTAAGTTGACCAGCCTTTGCGGACTTTTTGATATCGGAGATCAATTTCTTTTCTTGTTGTTGGAGTTTGGTGGTTTCACGGGTGAGTTCTCTTTGAGTCTTTTCCAAGGCTCTTTGATTTTTTCGAAGCCTTTCTTGGGGTGTTAACTTTTTCCCAAAAGCCCATTCGAATAGTTGTGACATCCTTACTTCTTACCTGAGTGCGAGCGAGGGTTTGAACAAGGGGCTGATCTTTTCCACCGCCATTTTCGCACTAACGTTTGACTCTCGCCTTATTCTAGTTCTATTTTCGCCCTATTCTGGCGGTAGCTGCTGTGTAACTTAACATAGAATTATATTTCTAAACATTCCTAATTAAAAGTCCAGCAATTCTCTCCTAGAGCCACTTTCTGGCCTGAGAACCTAAAGCTTAGCATCCCTAAGTAAACTTACCGCCAAATTTCCCATTCCAAACCCGGCCTGGTACCCATACCCACTAGCACCATAATTGTGTACCACAACCCTACCATCAACCAATTCCCTTTCAATCCTAACACCACCGTCTCTACTAGGCCTCAACCCTGTAGCAACCTTCAACACCTCTAAATCCTCAACCCTAGTTCCACAAGGGTTCTTCTCCAACAAGTCCGGTACCAATTCCGTAGTCCTCTTTAAAATATCCTCAGTCTGCTCATAATAATTATCACCACTCCACCACCGTTTCTGGACAAAACCTCCTAAAACTAACTGATCATGTGAGTTCGGACGCTTGATAAGATACGTGGCATAATCCTTCCCCCATCTCATATAATTTTCCGTTATATGGGGAGCTTTAACAATAATAACTTGTCCTCTTGTCGGATACATTTGCTTATCCCCCACTAATTCATAACTTCCCAATCCACTACAATTGAATAACACTTCAGTATCTGCATCAAAAGCTTCTCTTATGTCGTCGAATTTCTTTCTTTGGACATTAATACCTTGAGACTTCAAATAGTTAACTAAGGATTTGAGAAACAATGGACAATTGAAACTCCATGAAAGGTACCTGATCCCATAGGCGACATCTTCGGGAAGCTCCTTTACCACCAGATACTCGTCTAAGTAGCTCAGAATGGAGTCAAGTTTCTTCTGGGACGGATACTCGTCAAAGTACTCTGTAGACCAGCACCGATCCAAGCCACATTTTGGCCCTAATTTCTTTTGAATTGACCTGAGGTTTTGGTAGGTGAACTTGTCACAACGTAGAGTCAAGTCGTCATCGCCACTGATACAACTAAAGTTACCACCAGCGTAAGGCGATGTGTATCGAATGGATTCATCTCCTGGTAGGAATTCTGCCACTATGCGAATATTATGCCCGTTAGTTTTTTCGAGGAGATGATAGGCCGTATAAAGACCAATGATACCTCCGCTGTTGTTAGTACACAAACACACATGTGCACTCAAAGAGTGATGAACATTTTACAAAAACGTAGTCACAAAGATAGAAGATACATACCCAATTATAACGTATTTCATGGTGGCCGCACTTAGTATGCGAGAAGATTGGAAAGGACTATAGAGAAATGACTCTGTGGTTGGCAGGTGCCACAATGCCAAGAATAGGAAGGCAGAGACAAATGACACAAGCCCAAAACTTACAAACGCAAAGAGGTGACACAAAAACACGTAATGTAGAACTATCTAGATACAATGCATTAGGAACTATCAAATCACTAACTAACAACTGACTAATGACCTGCTCTAGTGGACTAATCTTCTGAGGTTGTAGTCCTCAAGCTAATTCCCTCTTCAGTGCCCCCATAATCTTTCAAAATCTTGTTCAACTTTCTTACCATAACTTCATTATCCTCCTGTTTAACATCTTCCATTCCGTACCTATAAATAGTAAATAACCCATATAATGCAATCACCGTACACAAGAAAAAAGCAATGTATCCCTTCAAAGTAAACCCTTCAGGTAATGGAGCGACTTGTAACAATTCGCCAGTTAAGTCTAACCATTGTTCTTTAGTACCATAATTACCAGCAGCATTACCAACTGAAGACATGTTTGCAGCTTTACAAGCATCGAAATGGTTTTGAGGAACTGATTGCTTTTGAATTTCAGATGGGGCTTCAATTAATGTAATGGCGAGCCCTTGTTCTAAGTGCCAATCGACATGACAATGGAAGAACCAAACTCCTGGATTATCAGCCTTGAATCTTAACCGTATGAACCCGTTAGGATTAACTAAGATCGTATCACGCATCATAGGATACTCAGGGAACTTTTGGTAATCAGGATTAGAAGGGTCATAGGTTATAGGATTATTATCATCTTCACCTTCTTCTGATCTATAAATGACTTGGAATGTGTGGCCATGTAAGTGGAAAGGATGTTTACCAGGATCTTGGTTATTAAGAACGATTTCTATAATTTCATCCTTTTGCAAGATGAATGAGTTAGTGTTTGATCCATAAATAGTTATATCACTGGCCAAGTCTCCACTACTTAAGACACTATATAAAGTAGGGACTTTTGGATTCGTATAACTCAAATCATTAAAGAACGCATAATTGACTCCATCTCCAAGATTATCCATGACAAAATCAAGAGTTATTTGATAATCAGGTTCATCATATAATGGTTGTTTTTCCAAGGGTTGGAGATTAAAGTCATCAAATATATGAAGCAGTTCGACTACTTCTTCGTATATGCTTTCATCATTCCCGACATATGGTTCAGGCAAGGCATTATTACCATAAACGACATAATTGGTTGAGATTAATTGTAAATCAGATGGTAAAATATCCAACATATCTTTATCAATAATATTGATAAATCTATAATTGTCTTTGGTATTAGACTTTGTGGTTACTAACACCGTATACCTTTGAGCTACTGATATATAAAGAGCTCTAGTTTCAACTGGTTCAACATAAACCCCATCGATTTCTACTATAGTAAAAATATGATCTTCTAATGCTAAATATTGACTGGTAAACAACCCCATGTTAAGTATACGTAACATGTATGTTGTATCAGGTTTAACATTCCAAGTGACGTTCCTTGTATCATTGAATAAGGAATTTTGGGGGATTGGTTCTGCTCCTGTAGGGTTGTACCTACTTAAGAACTTTTTCATTAAGTCCCCACTTTCTAAATGATACCAGTCACTAACTGACAATGTAACTTCTTCATCGTATTCGAATGGTAATGGATCTGTATCTTCAATGATGAACAACCCTCTTAATCCATCTCCGTATTGGTTTCCAGTATGAGAATGGTACCAGTATGTACCAACTTGATCTACGGTAAAGTTATAGGTAAATGAAAATCCTGGTGGTATTGGACACTGTGTAACCATTTGTGGACCATCCATTCCATTTGTACCCTTCTGGAACAATCCATGGAAGTGTAATGACGTGTTTTTGTCAAGTTGATTATTAACATTGATAATCACTCTATCGTGTTTGTGGACTCTAATTTCGGGTATAGGCCATTGATCATTGATCCCTATTAATCTACGGGAATGAGTCCCATCAGGGCTGCCTTCAACATAGGTGACATTAAAGTCGTATGTCACGGTTTTACTTAAAACTCCTGCAATAAGGAGAAATATGATAGGTAACATTGGTGAAGAATTATGAGAATGAGTGAGATGGATCGTGAGATGGCCGGTCCGATCTTTCGGTGCCAAGTGAATTGCGGAATTCCCTAAAAGTATCGAATTACGACTTCGGCATTGTAACCCAGTTTTGATAGGTGGTTATAGAGCCAAGATGTTTCTGAGTATATATTCTTATATAAGTGGTTTATGTAGCTGGATTGAGGCTAAAGGAAGGCTAGGTGAAGGTTTTAAGCTCAATTCTCAGATCATCATCAAAATCATCACTCTCTAACTTGACCAACCTCTTTGCCAGCTTCCTCTGTTCTTCTGTTAACACTTCATTAACAACTCCCTTAAAAACTTCGGGGTTATATTCAATCAACCCCATAAGATGGTTATGAAGAACATTCTGATCAATCTTTTGTTGAAGGATAATCGGTATCACCAAACTATAAATCTTACTCAAATTTTGGGTTTGTGATCTTACAAATGTACTAACAACATCAAGACCAACTTCAACGTTTTCTTCCTTAACTAATCCTTTAACTATATCTGTTATTAATAACCTTACAACCGATCCATTGGATTTATGTTGGACTAGGGACTTAACACACGATAATCCCATAGTATCGTTTTCTGACAACATAACAAGTAATGCATCTTTTAATCTAACACTATCTTGATGATTAAGTTCAATATCTCCAACAGTTATAAGAATGATGATGGTAAGAACTGTATCATTAGTATAATCATCAAAATTCCTTATAACTTTATAGAAAGTGTATACCAACTCTTCGTTTAATCGCTTGCTTTCATATAAAACTTGCTTCAAGTATGGAAGAATAATAGACACAATAAGATGATTATTGTATTCATAAATCTTTCCAAAAATGTATAACAAACAGGAGTATAAATCCACCTTGACCACATCAGGGAACTTGATGATAATGTCAATTAAATTCGAGAAAATCGTCTTTAAAATGAGTAAATGTGGTCCGCTATCAATATACTTCAATAACACCTTTGTTTGCTTATCATCAGCATCAAAGTCTGGTTTTAAAAATGGAAGAATGCTGAATAATGGTAACATAAGAAGTCTTACAAGTTCAAATAATTTATCGAACCCTTTCTCCAAATTGTCAGTATTCTCTAAATATGTATGGAATAATGAACTAATGATTTCTATAAGTTTAACTTGGATATCTGTATCCTCATCAAGGAGTAAAAGCCTGTCAAAAAGATCAACAATTTCTCCAAAAATATCATCATTGAAGATGATGTTCACCAAATCGTAGTTCTTGAACAACTTATTAAGAGAAATAAGAACTTCTGGAATGTTCTTATTCCTAATCAAAGACTCCACGCATTGACTGAATAGAATAAAGAAGAATGTCGATGCATTATTGTCCAAATACTTATCCACAAACTCGTTATTCTCTTGTAATTCCAAAGACAAAACACTTATAAAGTTGACCCAGTAATTGTTATAAATCTCAAGTTCTTTCTTGTCGGTTTCTGTGTACTTAAGAACTGAGAATTCCTTCAATGCAATGATCCATAAAGAAACAAGAAGAGTTTTATACTTATCCAAAGTCTGTTTAAGTTCAGGTTCAACGTCTTCGTCACTGTTCAATCTCACCAAGGCCCAACAATTAAGAATCGAGATTTGAATAGACTTTCTATTGAACTCGGACATATTCTCCAAGAATCCAAAGTTCACAAACTTATTAGAGGATAATTCCTCTAATAGAAAAATAAGGGTCTTGAGTATACGTTGTTTGGAGTAGAACTTGATTCTTGGTAAGTTAATGAACTTAGACGAAACATTCACAGCATTGACAATAACTTGGCTATTACTTTCCATATTGAAACATGGCACTATAGCACTGATAATCTGTGCCTGTTGTTGTTCTAAAATCGAAACTCCAGGGTACATTGAATCTTCAAGATCTCCAAAAAGTCCTAATACTTTATCGAGAAGATTTATACCTTTAAGTTTAATGACATTAATCGTGGAAGTTGAGCCTAAGAATGAAATCTTTACCAAATCTGAGATTCTAAGTTTAAGCTTTTCAAATAATGAGCCATTCTTGTTGGCCAACCAAAGTAAATGGTTGAGTAGATCGTAAATGAAAAGTTTAAATTCCCATGAAATTGGTTCGTTCTTTTCGTCCTCATTCACCCCAACGATGTTCTCAATTTCTTCATCTTTGAAGTCGATCGTGGTATTGGTTTTCTTCTTTTGGCGTTGAAGTAACGGCAAGAGTTTTTGTTGGAAGTTTGTGTCGATAAACGGAATGATAAGTTTCTTATTTGACATCTTGAAAAGGGAATTAAGTGTACCAAACCAATTAATATCCAAGTTCGATTCCATCCATAACTTTACTAAAACTTTTGATTCTTCACATGGTTTGATGTTAAGCGATACCCAAATAAGTTGAACGATTTCTTTATTGAGTATATCAGTTCCTTGGACTTTAAGCAATTCTGTAAAACATTCAAATCCTAGTTTATAAAGGCCAAAACTAGTATTGAATGGAAAGATTGATTCGGTATTGAGTGAGGTAGACAGAATAGTCGATAATCCAAGCTTCAAGTTCTTGCTGACAACTGATGACAAGAAAGTACTATAAAAGTTGATCTCTTGTTCAATAAGTTTAGGATCAAAAATTATGAGTTCTTGTAAGAGTCTAAGTAAATGATGATAAATCTCGATTTGATCATCAATAGAGTTTCCTCCAATCATGTATCGTAAACTCACAATTAACGATTTTAATTCTTGACGGCTTTCTTCGGGAAGTGATCTTAAATTTGGTCCTAAACTTGTAATCAAGTTCTTCAAAACGTGACTGATGATTCCTATACTGGAGTAATCATACTTCAAGTTAACTAAGACCTTTTTAGTATCATAGTTGAACTCGTTTCTAAGAAATGTATCAAAGAGTCTGGACACTAATTGTGGTACTAAACTGGTATTAACACCCTCATCAAATAAAAGACTAACAGACTTTGAACTGTAATGGTAGACTATTGGATTTGGGTCGTTTAGTAATTGGTACAATACGTTATAAATATCATTGAACCCAGTAGTAGTGTAAAAGTAAATCCTTGACATAGATAATAAAGCCTTGCCTCTCTTGAATGGATCATTATCATTGATAATCGAACTGATAAACCCATCGATTTGTTCACTGACTGTCTTCTTTGGTAAGAAACTTGCAGCCAAGCCATAAGAATCGGCATTGATATCAATAAGATGAGAATTATTAAGATCGATTTTCTTTAAGATATCAAAGATCATTAAAACAATTTCATTATCTAATGATATCCTTTTCGTGTTACATGCTTTCAAACTTTCATGAAGTGCCACAGCAACATTAATGCTAATTGCTTTATGTCTCAACGGAGATGCCGATTTAGTCAAAGATGTACGGATTTGTTCAAGTAAGGATGATTGGATTTTGACCGTCAAGTAAGGAAAAATCACTTGAAATAATTCAATCGATTCATCCACTAATGACGTGATTAAATTAGTGGAATATTGGTACCTCTGTGAGTAATCATTTTGAATAACAATTGATGGATCAAGTACAATAGAATTAACACTATTCTTATAAATAAACTCCTCTAAACAATCGAACCATGGACCACCCAAGTTCTCATAGAATGGATCTTTATAGAAAAGTTCATTACCTTCATGCTTTGACTCTGATTCTTTATTAATGATGAGTTGGTTAATGTTAGTGGAGAAATCATTCAATTTGGATGTGACTCCATAACTATAAACCCCATCATTTAATAAAATCGATTGGTTATTATAATCATTGATTTTATTATAAACTTTCTTCGTTTTTGTTTTCTTTTCCTTTGGATCTTTGGTAAACAATTTGGAATCAGAGAAGATTCTAATAACTAATACGATAGTTTGAGAACTAACATCGTTCTTTAAGTAACCTACCAACTTTGTAAAATTCTTTATAAGGACTTTTTTCCCATATAAAATCGAACTGATCATATAGTCTTTGAATTGTAATTGATTATTGAACCCGGAGTTTGAGTATAAAAGGTTGTTTACCCCTGCAATGTTAAACAGCTCGTTATTGAATTTACTTGTAAAGTTTGTCACATCCCCTACAACCTCCATGTTACTTTCCAAATATGTCAAATAGTTAAATGACTTGACTAATAAAAATTGTAACTGTTTGGACAATTCAGGCGATAAGTCTACAGTGTTGATGTAGTTCAACAAACAGATCAAACTGGTGTTTCTCAACAACAAATTATCGTAAATTTCTCTTTCTTGAGTGATTTCATCTCCACTGACACTAGTGACAAACTGAGACGTTAAAAGGTTCTTCCAGAATATCAAAATTTGGGAAGAGTTCAATTTCACAAACTCTGATTCGTTATAAAACGTGATCAATGATGCTAAAATAATCCAGCAACTCAAACTCTTCAAATTGTTGACTCTGGAAGTGGACGTGGTATGTTTAAGACTTTGAGTACAAAAACTAAGAATTTTAACTATGGTGGAGTTTTGAAGGTAAATACACTCAGTTTGTTTGATAAGCCCAGAAAGTGTAAGAGCATAACTGAGTAGCCTGACTGATCCCATAGAGTTTGTATTTGTAGTTGTGTTGACAGGTTCTGTGGACTTGTTCTCTAATTGCTGAAGTTCTTGATTGAACAAATTAAACACAGTAAGAACTAATTGATTGATTTCAACGGAATTGATCTCACTGTACTTGAGAATTGTCTTCAATGCATAATGTCTAATATAGTCATTATTGTTGATAAGTAATTTGAGAAGTAACTGGACAAGAAACAGCTCTTTAAGTTCCTTTTTGTGTTCAGTTTCAGTCTTTGTGTCACTATCGGTAGTATTAAAGTCAATTCCAAATGGGAGTAAAGTTTCAATAATATTAAGAATGAGATTGGCTTGGTAGGAATTATGATAAATATTAATGTTGACAGATTTAACGGGTTTAGCGGTTTTTGAATTACCAAGTTTAAAGATATTTGATGATTTTGTGGATGTAGCTGACTCGTCGTGGGTGGAAGTATTGTCAACGATTTCCATGAGGAATTTGAGAAGGATTTCATGACAATTTGGACCACTTTCTTTTATAAGGAACTCAATTAATTTATTAGTTTGATCAATCACAATTTGCCAATAATTGTTGATGACATGCCCAGAACCTTGATTAAAGGCATCGAATTTATTTAAAACCGTGGCTAAAATATCAATCAAGTTATTGGACAAGTACTCTGAGTTCTGGAACGTTTCCAATTGAATATAAAAGATTAAAGTTTCAATGATTCCAGTATTTAACATAACTTCATCAATGTTATGGTAAAGAATGTCTTCGCTTTCAGTGTAACTTGTATCACCAAACCTCATGAGAGTAACCCCATCTCTTACGCAAGTCAATTTCAGATCCCATACGTTTCCAGCTGGTAGTTCATATAAACCCATTAAATAGTCAATAGGATTAAACTTCCCAGTTGGAATGAAGTTTATAAGTAAGTGTCCTAACAATTCCACAGTAGCAATTCTTATATCCTTGACTTGATTAGATAAGCCAAACAAAACTTGTTTTTCGATCGAGGTAAGAAGACCTTGTTGGAACGTGTGTTGATGAGACATGATCAGTTCAGGTTTCATTTTTGCCCCACCAGAAGACGATGATGCACTATTGGCTAAAAGATGCTCGTAATTAGCATTCACCGATAAGATCATAAGGTTTCGTAACACCAAGAAGAAGTTCTTCTTGATTACAATCGACGTATCTGAATCATTTTGAATATCATAAGTTATAGGTATCAAGATTTGTTTGTTGATAATCTTTACCAATTTGGCCTGAAGTTTATCATCTATATCGGCTCTAGTACAATATTTACTTAAACAATTCAAAAGGTAAATCAAGTTGCCATCGTAGGTTCCTTTCTTAAGAATCTTATACACTTGATTGACAGAAAATGTCATTAATGAACCCAAAGAGTTGGGAAACGTTTCAAAAATGTCTGCCAATACAATTGCTGCCAACTCTAACATCGGCGAATCGATTACCAAATGATTGATTAAGTTATTAGCCACATCATACACTTTTGTGGGTAATTTTTGAAATACTAGTATGTAGTTACGTGATAGTAACCTGTATAGATTGGAAGAAAAGGCCTCGCCTTTTTTGTTAAAAGATTCCACGATATCATTGAGTTGACCAAGGGTTTGGGTGTAATCGAGATCGGGTGATTTCGATGTTAATTGGATGTTTAGATTGATTAATTCATGGTAGGTGGAGTTCATTGTATCAACAAAGCGCGATTCACCAATTCACCAGAGCGATTTACCAGAGCGATTCACCAGAGCGATTTACCAGAGCGATAGCGAGTCGTTCACACCTCAGAACGATCGGCACCTGAGTGATTTTCCAAGCGATGAACTCTGAGAGATGGCAAGTTCCTTAGAGGTAGACTCAAAATGTTGAAGTCGTGAAGTAAGAACAAATGGAGTGAATCAATAGTGTATAATCATTACCCCTCTAAATACATTGGAAGTAACATGATATTGCTGCTTATGGCTGAAAACTTGAGTGATATTCCGTTCTTGCTCTCTAGATGTATATTGGCTTCTTTGGTTTCAATCTTAACGCTTTGGCCCTCTTTGGCCCTTCTTATCAACTCTTGCCTGGTTTCCGATCATTTAACTCTCCCTTTCAGAACAAATCTTTCACTACACTACTCGACAAAGTTATCTATAGTGATAATAACTGTACCTTATCTAACGCTCAGGTGCTTTGAAAAATCTAAAAATACTCCCCTTCCTCTTTAAATCTGGCTCCCTTAACTCCTTCAACTTCACACTGACATTTTTTCCAGACAGAACCTTATCTGAAGTATACAATTGATTTGAAACCTTGGCACTAGCTGGTGACTTTGTTTCAGGAAAGTAGCCTGACTTCCTAAACGATTGTAAATTGTTAGTTATGTTATTGGCATGTTGACCACGTTTCTGTCTTAAATCTTGAATTCGTTTTGTGGATTCAGATTTAGTGATTTTAGGTGGTCCATCTCTTAGAATATGTTTTATACTTAGTACGGAAATATCTCCTTCTATCTCTTCTTCTTCTTCTTTGATTTCTTCTTTGATATCCCCTTTAGCCCTTTGCTCTTTTAAGTCACTTATAATATTTTCATAATTACTCATTACCAATTTGTTTTCGTTATTCGTTTGTTTCTCTAGGTACAAATCATTTTCTAGGATAGCCACCTTTTCTAGGAGTTCTCCATTAAACTGAGTTAAAAACTCAATCTTATTGGCCAAAACACGATCATTGGACTCCATATTATCATTAATGATTTCAACCTCTACTAATTTCTGTTTATATGTTTGAATATCTGCTTCATACTTTAAATGTGACGTTCGTATGATATCATCTTTTTGAACTATTTGGGCCTTGAGGGTCTTTATCTCACTATTGAGTTTATCTATTACGTCATCTTGGTGTTTCTTGACTCGTATCAACTTAGAATTATCGTCTTCAAGTTGTTTAAGTTCTTCTTCTAATGCATTCTCTAAATCCTTAGACGACTCTTGAAACTCTATAAGTTCTTGTTCTAGCTCAATGACTCGCTCAACGATTTGTTGTTTGTCCCAACTTTGAAGTTCTTTTTGTGGACTTCGTTCTTTTTGTGGACTTCTCATTTGTGGACTTTCATTCGTGTTGGTGTTTGTGTTTGTTTTGGTTGGTGTTTTAGGATCATCTAAAGTCATACGCGCACCATACTAAAGATCTGATCTCAAGTACTTAGCACTATGAAAGATCGTCAATACTACATAGATAACCTCAAAATGATCCAGCACCCAGAAGGCGGGTACTACATTGAAACTGTCAGATCCGAAACTACCACCACTTCCAATAAAGGTAACGAGACCGGCCTTTATACTAACATTCATTTCCTATTAACTGATAAGAATCCTTCAAATTTCCATAGAATTGCATCGGATGAATTATGGTTTTATCACGATGGAAATCCTTTAACTGTTCATATTATCGACCCGGACGGAGAATATAAAGCCATTGAATTGGGAACCGAAATAGACAAGGGTCAAGTTTTACTGTGTGTGGTACCAAAAGACACAGTGTTTGGTTCAAGTGTCGAACTGGGTTATTCGCTAGTTAGCTGTACTGTCATACCAGGCTTTATATTTGAAGAGTTCGAATTGTTTGGATATAAGGAATTGGCGGAGAAGTATCCAAAACATGAACAAATTATCAAGAAACTTACCCCATCTGAGCACTAATCTGAACATTGAGCTAAACGTTGAGTGGAGCAAAGTTTTAGGGGGTTCTTTCGGTATTAAGATAATCTTTGATATTTATAGATGGTTTTATAGTTATTATACAGAAATCCTAAAGATAGAACTATTTTGGTTGGTACACGATTCTATGAGAATTTGAATTTGACTTCATAATCAAAATTCTAGGTTTATGTCCTTAAATTTTACTAAGAACTACACCACCAGTACAGTGTTTTTATGATGGAACTCTTCCGAAATCATTCAGACAAGAACTTATGGATTTCCTGATGTGTAAATAGATACCATACTAAGACGACATTGTCGGTGTCGCCAAATGGCTGCAAACTACAGAGGCCACCAAGGTACAAACACAATAAATACAGTAAGCTTAAATGGTACAACAAAAACAGAGTGGATGAGCACAAGTAGAATACACTAAACAAAAGAAAGAAAAATTCAGATTAAACTTACATCTATTTCTACCTATTTTATGTGATTAAAATTACATTGCGATTGATTTATTGAACAAATGAACATCAATATGAAGACTCGTAGTTAAGCTAAACCTTCATTTGATTCCGGTTCAGTTACTCTACATCTTCAGGAGGCTTAGGGAAACTTCTTGGCTTTGGTTCCTCACCGGTGTTTTCGACAGCATATTCCTCCTGTTCATCATTAAACTCTCTCAAAGTCTTATCCTTTCTTAAAGCTTTATCAGCAGCCAAAGTTTGGGCAAACTTAGACCTGGCTCTAATTTGTGGACCTTTCCAGTAGAAAATATAAACTGGAATAGCCACTAAAATAGCGACAAATCCTAAGAAAGTATTAGCCCATTGAACGGGACGAGTTTTACTAAACTTTCTAAACATTGGACCTGAGTACATAGCAGCAATACCAGCTAAGAAATCTCTAGCAAACCCATTACCACCAGTTGCAGATGCTGAATATGGACCGTAAGCTGCAATCATGTAATCAATGGTTGTCATATAAATACTGTAATTGGCAATACCAATCAATCCCAAGAAGATAATTGGCGCAATCCAATGGTTGTGACTTGGTCCCATTGAAGTCCATGCAAATCCAAATAACCCAATTGGTTCTAATGGAACAATGTAAAGTAACAATAATAATCTTCTTTCTGCATATCTTGCAGCCTCACCTTCCTTTTCAAGAATATGTAATTGTCTTTTGACATCAGGCACATGAATAGCGTATGCAATAAAGTATCCAACCAACACTCCAATAAATACCAATCCTGAACTGATGGTGGAGAAATTCCATAATTCAAATACTATAGAAGTGGATTCCATACAGATGAAAATCAATGCATCGGAAAACCCTGATAATAATGATAAAAATAAAACGATTGGTTCTTTAACAAACATAACAAAAGGTCTAGACCAGATGTGTAAAATTTCTTTGAAGTCCAATCCTTTCTTGAAAGCACCAGGTCCCCAAACTTCAGGGTCCTCGCCTGTGTCTCTTCTTCTTTTAGCTTCTTTGTCGATCAAAATCGAAGATCTTGTTTCACATACTAAAAAGAAATGAAGCAATTGAACACCACCACCGACGATTAATTGCATCCAAAAGTTCCATCTCCATGTTAATCTATCAGCGATGATACCACCAAAAATTGGACCTAAAGTTGAACCCCCTACACTGGACAAAACAACATATGCAACTGCAAACCCTTGATCTTGGGATTCCCACATATCAGCACACATTCCTAACGTAACTGATCCTCCAGCAGAACTTAAACCACCAAGGAATCTGGCTACATAAAGTGAACCAAGATTTGGGGCTAAAGCTGCAAGAATTTGCCAAATATTAACTAAAAATAATGAACACTGCATAATAGGCCATCTTCCGTATTCTTCGGACCAAGGAGCCCATAACTCACATCCAAAAGCATAAGCTACCAAAAACAACATTTGACCGACCTTGGCACCAGCTTCACTAATATGGAAATGCTCTTCAAGTTGGGTAACGGCTGAGGGGTAAACACTAGGGTTGAAATTCATAGAAACTTGGACTAAAAACACTATAGTGATAATCGTCCATTTCTTGTGCCATGGATAAGAGAACCCTAACTTATCATAACAATCTTCTTCAGTTAACTCTCTTCTATTATCAGGATGAACTAACCCAGTTACATGTTTAGTGGTTTTACGTATAACTTCGGGTCTAGTTTCATGATCATGTGGCTGTTCATTGTGTTCAAAAAGTCCTTCATTTTTTGGTTCAGATTTAACTTCTTCAGCACTATTTAAAGTTTGATTAGAAGACATTTTAAAATTATAGTTACGCAAGTTGAAATTTAGCAGGTTTTGAACTTTATATAAAAAAAATCAGAGGGTGAAGTCTATTTTAATTGCTGTGAAAAAAATTCATGCATATCTAAGAAACTTTAGCGATTTGGAGAAATGTCACGCTAATTTGGGTAAGTAAAATTCGATAGCCGACTAATAATAATAATATCCCCGACTACTCCACTTTTATTCTCCAGTTTCTTTATTATCATATTTAGGAATCTATTATAGGGCTTATAAAAAGAAACGAATCGCAACTTGGGTTCGGAACAATTATATGCACGACGCCTTAAATACAGGATTCTGTCAGCAATGATGATATGATTAGTTTATGGTTGACAGCAATTGGTGGCCTTATGAGGTTAGGTTAAGGTTATAGTCAGGATAAGTTTAAAGAATCTTTAGGGCTTAATCCTGGGGTTTTTTAGTTAGGGCTTTTTTTAAGCTTACTCATAATTTGTTAGTTGAATATAACGTCTTAGATATTCGCCAGCATCTGTAATTCTCGGAGGTGGAATTAATTTCGGTTGCACCACCTGTATATAATGGGCACCACCGGTAATGTCACTAAAAAGATTCCAAATTTAATCTATGACATCAGATCCTCACTTTTTCATCCACACTATTGCCCCACTACTTTCTTTTTCCCGATTGGCGTTGTTCTATACTGATTAATTGTTTGTATTCATTTGTTCTATAGATTGAGATTTGGTCCTGTTTTTCCGAAAAACTTCTCTATGCACCCGGTCTTGGCATTTTCGGACTCCTGAAATCAGCCGTAAATTAAGTCAAGATTTAGCCGCCATCTCCTCTTCTTTTCTCGGGTAACGTTATACCGTTAATGCAGCATTGCATAAGAACTACAAACGCATAAAAATACAAACGTATATTACTAAAAATAACGGAATTCACCCAGCAAAGTCCAGTTATATTCTGCAAGTTTCCAAGGCAACTCCCAAATAAAGGTGGCAGTTTCCATGACGATAGCTGTTTCCTGGGAAAGCTAAAGCAAATTCCTAGGATAATCAGGGAGTGAGCCACTCTTTCCGTAGGCACTTAAAACAACTTCAAGTGATTCGCCTTCACATACTGAAGTCATGACTAAGATTTTGGTGGTGGTGGTTTTACAAAGTAACCATTTTTTTTGACCTTCATGGACTATATCATTATGGTAGAGCTCAAATCCACTACTTAAAGAATGCTCTTCAGTTACAGTTAACTCGTCTCCAATAACAGCCAAGTACTTTCCTTGTGGATGGTTTAATTTGAGTGATGAATCGCTGTAAATAGTCCCGTTGACTAAGTGGTGTTTAGCATCTCTATCTTCAGTAATCGTAAGTAAATCGTTTTTAAAGATGACAGGGTCAAAAACTAAATTGGGCTGATTAAATGCCCATAATCTGAATTCTTCAGACTTGTCTATGGCAGCACTAAGAATAGGTGTAAGTAAAGATAAATAGACGAGTTTCATACTGTCATTACTGTGCTTGAGAGCTGGTCGTTTTTATAGGAAATTGTACTTTCCTAGTTAGTTTATGCAATTAGAGTTGTCTCATAATGCAGTTGTTGTCTATTTTTATCTAGGATACTATACCACAATATGAAACAGGATTATGTAAGCATTTGACTGAGTGTGCTTACCACTGCACCATCGCACAATATTGTCGGGTAACACTAAACTAACAAACAGTCGGGTAACTCTAACGTAGGGTAACACTATGGATAAACAACAATTAGGAGGAGCTCAAGCATTACTAGAATTAGGTTCAAAGAAAACTGAAGATCCAGCAAAGATTGATGATGAGTTAAGAGACGATAAAGATGATCACGAAGATGATGATACAAAAGCCACTAATCAACAAATCAATGATGCAGTTGAAGCAGCAGTGTTAAAGTATGTAGGAGGGAACTTAGAAGCAGATGAAACACCCAAGAAAAGACGGAAAATGAATGATGAGTTGATTAGTATTGGAGATTTTCAGAATTGGAGTTTCTTGGAGGAAGAAGAAGAACCCAGAAAGAAAAGGAGTGAAAACCAAGATATTGATCCCGAATTATCTGGATTATCAGACCCCTTGGTACGTGCAGCTCTTTTAGAAACCAGAGAATTAGCTAGACAAGTGGGAGGGCCATATAGTCATCAACAGATTCAAAATGCTATGAATGTTCATTTACACCATGATGACGAGCATGAAAAATCGACAAAAGACTTCCACCATATAACTTCAATTGAAGAACTTACAGATGAAGCTCAAAAAATGGCAATGACATGGTTTAAAAATGCTCCAGAAACTAAAGGAGCCCGTCCATTTTCAACTGAGGAGATGAAAGCTCTAGCATACTTTATTGATGGGTACGGATATTTATTCAAAATGGACAGAAAAGCTATTTGTAATAGAATTTGGACATCTGAGCGTAAAAAGGATAATTTCTGGGAATACTTGACTAAAGTTGTTCCTTATAGGTCCAGAGCATCAACTTATAAACACGTTAGAAGACAGTACCATCCATTTGATGTTAGAGGAAAATGGAACAAACAAGAAGATGAACAATTAAGACAATTAGCATTGACGAAACAGAACAATTGGAAGGAGATCGGTGGACTCATGGGGAGAATGCCGGAAGATTGTAGAGATAGATGGAGAAATTATATAAAGTGTGGGGACCAAAGAATGGAAAACAAATGGAGTGTAGATGAAGAAAATAAACTTAAGGAAATTGTAACTGATATGCAGACCAAGCTGAATGGAGGAGCTATCAACTGGACTTTGGTAAGTGAAGGAATGAATGGAACAAGATCAAGAATTCAATGTAGGTATAAATGGAATAAACTTGTAAAGAGGGATTCTATCAATAGGTCATCCTTCATGGATAATACTACGAGAATGTGGTTATTTGAAATGTTAAAGAAGGGGGGATACAAGGATGTTAGTCAAGTCGATTGGAATTTTATTGGCCAAAGGTATAAGGAAGAGTTCAAGAATAATAATTGGGGGGCCAGTGATTTTGAGTATGGGTTTGATAAGTTTAAGACGGGGGTTAAGGATTATAGGAAGTTAGGGTTTAGGGAGTTAGTCGAAAGACTAACAGAGGAGATGGATGGACGTGACTTCCTCTGGAGATAACCTGGCTATTTTACTAACGTTAAGATATGAATCAATAATAAGCTTGTTCATTCACTCTAGTGTGCAACAGTTATCAAACCTGTGTATAATCAATATAAACTCTGACTGAGTCTCACTCTTACTCTCACTCTTACTCTCACTCTTACTCTCACTCTCACTCTCTCACTCATTAGATCAGTTCGCGATCACTGTTCAGGACCATGATCTACGACGACAACGAATCCAACCTACTCCAATTCTATAACGTCCCCACACTTCGTCCTACCACCCTTGAGGACCTCAACATCACCAATTCCATCGACGATGAAAAAATCAACGACCTATCCGTCGACGACCAATTCAATCTCCTCAATAGTCTTGTTCAAAACAACAATAAACAATATGAATTTTATAATGAAGATACTCAGGATCCTTTGAGAGGTGGCAACACAAACGTCATACAAGAATTACTCGGTAGACAAGTGATTAATTCGAAGAATGATCCAAAAATTAACCAGTACCTCATATCGTCCAGAGAGTTTAATTCTACAAAGTTCTTGACAACAATCCACAAAGACACCCCAATTGATCAATTACAACTGTACCTTCAATTCTTAGAGAATAACATTAACCAACAGAAGATGGAACTACAGAATGTGATAGATCACAATTATTTAAAGTTTATTGATGTCAAAGATTCGATCGATGAGATATTGAACAATTTCAAAAACCTGAAGACTAGGACCCAAAAAGAAGCTGAAAAAATCAGAATATTTAACCCCAATAGAAGTAAACAGTATGAAAAGGATAATAAGTACTTGATCAGTGGATTAGAAGATAGTATCAAGAATCTTACCCTTGCTACTAGTGTTTTGATACGACCAATAATTGACAATGAAAGTAAGGAATCTAAGATTTCAGGAATCATTGAATTTATAAAGAACAACCAAGAATTCTTCAATTTACCTAGTAAATTGATAAAAGCTGTCAATAATAAAAACCATGAAGAGATCATCGAACAACTTGGGAATTATTCCAGACAAAAGAGAGCACTTTTGGACCAACAAGAGTTCAAATTGAATATGATCAATAGAAACGATCAAACCAAAGTTCAAGAAGTCCTCTCAAGCCAACAAAGTATCAATACCATTGTTTATCGGATATTCAACCAAGTCGATACCATCGTTGAAGATTATAAGAGCTCTATATATAACGAGTTGTTATCATTTGATTTCGAGTTAGGGAAAGGAAAGAGACAAAACAATACACGGTTTTTATCGATAGTTGAGAGAATTGATGAGCTAAACACAAACACGGAAGGTGCTAAAGTTTCACCTATCAATACGTTTCTTAAAACCCAATTGACTAAAGCTAATGAGGATTTGTTCTACCAATTTTCAAAGTTTGAAGACAAATTTATGATCATGCAACACAAGATATTGAATTATATTGAATCTTCTAACTATAGAACCAATGGTTCGTATGTCAAGTACATCAAAGAGAAGTTTAGAAGTTTAGAAGGAGAGTTTAAGTCTACTAGTACCAGACCAAGTTTAGGAGATTTAGAATTCAAAATCACAGAAATTTTCAATAATAATGAAAACCTTGATTTATCACTTATTAATGAAACTTGGTTGATATTCCTTAATTTCATTACTTACTTAGAAGACATTTACCTTAAAAATATTAACAAATTCATTGATAATTATAATTACTACATCCAACATAATACCATTGATTCCAATGGATCTATAAGGAAATTATTTAGTGATAGTATTATCCAAATCAGTGATAAGTTATTCAAAATCTTTAAGAATCAAGATCCTAACCAATTAGAAAGTTCTCCTAATCACTATAATAATATTCTTCCAAACTACTGTAATTCCCTTTCAGCAGTTTATTACCTCACACGTATCAATAGTAAAATCAACAATATTCTCGCCAACTTTGGTAGAAATATAACTGTAATAGGAAACATTGGAAAGACCAGTGAAACTAATAAAATCATCAAGAATCTTCGTAATATTTCCATTATCATAAACCAGAAAATCCTTGAAAGTATTTGTTCCGTTTGGGTCAATGATTGTTCACAGATCTTTGACTTGGAGTCATGGGAAATTGATACATTCCTTTTCAACAAAATTGAAGATGATTCTACAAACACTAAATTGATTAACATAATTGAATTCTATATGATATACATGTTGAAGCAAATTGAATCATTAGTTAACATTAATTTAACTAATGATACCTCCAGCATTGTATTGAAGTATCCTAACAAAAAGATGTTGGTTTCCATAGAAATCCAGTTCATGAGATGTCTAACCATTATCATTGAATCAATCATGAAAAAGTATAATCTCGAGCAAAAGCAGACCACAGAACCAAATTTTAAAATCTTGACCATTAATAATATCGATAAAATCAACAGAAAAATTTTCCCCTATTTATTAAAGATATATGATGAAAAGTTTGACAAAGATTTATCCAATCAGAAACTAAAATTGTTCACTGATATTGATAAAGTTAACCTCACAATACTTGATGATATTCTATCAAAGGAAAGGTTAGTACTCGATGATATTCTATTAACATTCTTCAATAAAATCAATCGCATGACTGATGAAATAAAAATTGATAACTTTATTTATGAGATTCTTATACATTTTGTTAAGTTAGTGTACAATTTTAAACCTATAACCAACAGAGACTTCTTTATAAAAATCATCAATGAATTACAAGATTTTTTCTTGAAGAATTTCTTGGACTATTTTAGGAAGGTTAACAATACCATTCCTAATTATGATACAGTATTGATTAATTTGAAATTAGATATAAATTTCTTTATAGAGGTTTTTGAAAAGTCAAGAGTTTTGAAGTTAAATGATTACACCTTCAATATAGCTGAGATTATTTTGAATAGTATTAAGGAGGTAGAAGGCAAAGGAATAAGTGATAGTGAATTTGATGGGATTTTATTGAGAGGATTAAGTGATAGTGAGAACCAATTTGATTGTTTGGGACGTTGAGTCCATCCTGAACAACCCTGACCTGAGCGAAGCGATGACTAGTGGTGATGGCTGGAATGATGTTCTTTTCTCAGTGTGCAAAGCGATTATCCCAAATTACCCTTCATCCTTCTCAACAGTCAACAAGTATACTTAATATACACACAAGCACATCTTCTCACAGCACCCTATAACAGTAGAAGCTCAGCAAAATTCCAGAATTAGTAATCCAAAGATCATACTTTTCCTACTAGGATTTAAGCTTAAATATCACGTACAATGAGTTACATCCTGAAAATAATTTCCCGTCACACGACCACATAAAAGTTTCTTAAATAGTTTAATCTGTTACGATAATCAATTCCAGACCTCCGTTTTTATGTATCCCATGATAAATAGCTACAATCCGCCTGAATACACATTATAAAACCATCAAATCACGCTACATCAACCCCTTAGCCGTACCGGGGCTTAAGATCGTATATTTATTCTTGGCGCTTGGCGTTATTTTAACGTCTTTCATCCGATCTTAACTCCATAACCAATGATGAGAGATGAAACAAATAATATCATAGCCATACGAAAACAGAGTAAGAATTTTTTGTTCCCCATATATTAACGGCTCGACTCTATATAACCCCCCAAACCATTAATAAAACAAACTCACTAGAAAAAAGTTATAAAGTGTTTCATACTATAAAGTGTGTGTGTGTTTAAATAGAAACATCTTTATCAACTTCCTTTTCTCTTTCAATTTCTTTAGTAACATTCTTATCAGATTCAGATTCATCACCACCAATTTTTTGGTTTCTGACTCTTTCGAACAAATCTTCTTGTTCTTGTTCAGTTAATTCATTCTTCTTCTTTCCTTTAATATGGTACATTGGATTCAATTGAGCTAAAGTTAAGTTCTTAGTAAATGGTAAATGACCGTGTTTTTCTTGGAATAATAATAAACCAATAGCAACAATGACGGCTAACCAATAAATATTATAACTAATAACTGAACCATAAGTAGCAGAATTTTGCCATCCTAATAAAGCATTGAAAACATCCCAACCATTATCTGTTTCAGGATTACAACAATTAACATGCCAAACTGATTTAGAAATATCATAAGTACCAGGACCTGAACCATTTTCAGCAACATCACCACCAGTTTGTTGATTTAACTTGTACATTTCAAAATACCAAATTCCTCTTGAAAATAACCCAGCAGCAATTAAGTATAAAATACCAGTGGAAAAAATTAAAAAGATTTGTAAAGAAACAGTTGAACCAAAATAGTATAAAATGAACCCAACCGCAATACCTGCAATTAACCCAGTAATAACAGGGATGGGGAATGATGATGCTGGACTATTCAATCCAACCCCACCAACGAAAACAACAGCTTCTAACCCTTCTCTTAAACAAGTAATGAATGGTAAAATAAACATAGCATATTTTTGAGTGAAATGACCAATACTAAATCTTGATTTCTTCTCAGATAAAATGGCTTTGGCTAATTTAACTCTCCATTTAGCTTTCATCTTATTAATTCTTAACATGGCAATACCCATCAAACTAATTAAAACAGTAGCAATAATACAAAAAATACCTTCCCATAAATCTTCAGATTGTGACCAAATATCTTTTCCTAAACTATAAAAAGTACCAATAAAGGCAGCACCAATAACAAGACATACAAACACACCTAATATTGAACCTGCCCAAATCTGTCGAATTAATTTCTTACCAACTTTAGGATCACTTCCTCCTAAACCTTGTTTAACAAACGCTAACAAGACAGAAACAACAACAATTGCTTCTAAAGCTTCTCTAAATACGATAAAGAATATTTGAGGATTAAAAACGTTAACCATTTTAAAACTCTAGTTCTTAATAATTATGTAAGGGGGTTATAAGGGTGAAGAAATTAACTGAGGATTCACTTGAAATTTATAGTTTTTCTAACAATTTTTTTTTTACGAAGTTTATAAAAAAAAATGTGGGTTCACCAAATTCAGTAGTATAATTGGCCGAAATGATTAGAAAATTTTATCAGATGAAATCAGGGTGCATAACCTGATTGAAGTTTAAAATAGCATTTTTCATTTTTATTCTCCAGTTAATAACTTAATCAATATGTTATGATTGTTAATTACTGTAGTTTATTAGATGCTTTTTTAGACACCAAATATATCCCAAGTTCCTGAGTACCAAGACTAAGCCACGGGGAAAACGTCAAACTCTTGGTAAATTGGTAACTGATGAAATTGATAAAAAATTTTGATGGTCGTGTACATATTCAAACCCAAAATCACCTTTCAATTGGTTGCAAGTGGTTAGGGATTGGCTATTATTAGACTTATATGCAAGATGACTTTTTTATTTTCTGGGAATGTCGATTAATACTGTATATTATTATAAGCTGATCTTATGATTGGTATAAGGGGCTAGAGCCAGTTACAGGATTGCACTAATGATTTGGGTATATTAGTGTGTGTATGGGTGTATTTGTGAGAGTATTTGTGGGAGTATTTGTGGGAGTATTTGTGGGAGTCCGTGAATGAAAAGTTCTGGTTACAATCTCTGAACTGCCCGTTAAAATGGCATTCATTATTGGATTATTTTTGGGAACTGTGATAATTACGATTTGCTAGTATCCACGAAAGAATTATTATAACTCCTATGACTATTAAAAGTATCAACACTTTGATACACTCTGTACCAAATTTAGATTTACTAGGTAAATGATTTTTAAGCCATTGTCTTATTGATACTGATTCCTTCATATTATGACAACTATGGAGATTTGGATGGTTTATATATAGATTTCAGCATAGATTTTTTTCAATGGGGAAAGAACAAATCTTTTGTCCCCGTGGAAGTTGGTATACATCAGAGAAAGTACAAGATGTATATTCTATTCAAGGGATATTTAAGGGTTTGTTCAAGGTTTACATAGAGTATTTATAACTTCTGTCAATCAGTCTTCTCAGTGGTCTCAGTGAAGATCGTTCGCAATGAATCAACTATGTACACTAAGAGGCCATATAAATTCTATTAGTGCTATAGAAACTTTCAATACCGATATAATAACAGGAGATGAAAATGGTTGGATAATATGGTGGAATCTTAATACTAGAGAACCTTTAGGGTGTTGGAAAGGTCATGACATGATCATTCTAACTATTAAACAGTTAGATGATACACATCTTTTAACACATTCAAAAGATTCAGAAATTAAAATATGGGACTTGAAATCGACTCAATTATCAACCAAGTTACCTAATGTAATTTATAATGATGTAAAGTATAATGATGACACAAAAGCTTTGTATAAAGAGTACCCATTACCAGAATATAATTCAATACCCATTAACTCACTTAATTATTGTAACGTTGATTATTTGAATGGAATATTAATAACACCAGCAACAATCGATTCGAATAACTTTGATATTTACAGAATAGATCATCACAAATTTAATCTAGAGCGATTAGTAAAGAATTTTAACCCTTATGAAGTGTATACCCATAATAATCGCATAATTCCAAAAATAGGTAATGATAAACGAGATAGTTTTGGGATTATGATGAGGATAAAGTTCATAAACGATGGGTTGTTTTATATAGGATATGAGTCAGGTCATTTATTGGGTTTTAGTATCGTTTATCCTGACTCTGTTGATGTAGTAGAGTCAAAACTGAAATCAACTTCAAGAACAATTATTAATAAACTGCCAAAAATTCAGTTGATTTATTACAATGATTATCATGTTCCTAATCCTGTGCTCTGTATAGAACAAAGGGGAGATCAATTATTGGTTGGATCCACTCAAAAAAATTTAACTATACATTTTATAAAGAGTATAGAGAGTTCTACAGATACTTCAGAGCCAAAGGTGGTAAATCTCAAAAACAACGGAATCCAATCAATCAGTGTCCACAATAACACATATATAGGATTCTGGAATGGAACAATCAAAGTCTACGATGACCAATTCAATAGAATACAAAAGTTCCAAAGATCACTTCCATCTTTACAAAATGTCAGTACAAATTCGAGTTCTGATACCAGCCTACAAGAGTCCAATGTAAAATTATCAGTGCTAAAGGTTTTTAAACCTAAACAAACCAAGACCGTAACTAAAAGAGATTTAATAATAAATAAGCAATTACGTAATAAAATTACATTAATTGTAGGATATAACGACGGAAAAATATTTATATTCGAAACTAATTAAATATTAATAGACTTTAAATTATTTACCTGAATTGATTTTCTCTTCCTGTGACCATGATGACTATTTGTACGATTTATACTGTTATTACGGCTATGACCATGAGTATTTTGATGATTATTTTGGGAATGACTATTTTGCGACTGGGATTGTGATTGTGGTTGTGATTGTGGTTGTGATTGTGGTTGAGGCTGGGATTGGAACTTATCTTTATCAGCCACTAAAGCATTATTGGGAGGGGTTGGAGTTCTTTGCCTTTCCTCCCATTTATTCCATTTCTTCTTACCTCTCTTAGTATTAGATCTTGAAATCTTGGGTTCTTCAATTAATGTGGCTTCTTCATCGAATGAACTATTGACTAGATCATTACTTTCATTCAATAAATCATCTAAGTTCACAGAATTTCCATCTTCATTAACTTTCAATTGTAAATCTGGATGTTTTTCTATCAATAAGTTAAGATTTATTAAATTATCCTGTAAGATCTGTTTAGACTCTTGACCATGAACTTTACTAACACTAGCTAATTTCGTTAACAATTCTAAAATCAATTTGTTCTTATTGAAATATAGATTATCTAAAGTTTTACGTTTGTTGGTCAAACCATCCAATAAAATATCAATATCTTTATCATTGTTATTAAAAGTACTGTTCAAACTTTCATACTTGGTTATATAATTATCTTTAAACTCATTAAAACTATTGGATATCTTCAAGATTTCCGATTCATAATATTTCTTATACTCTAACTGTGAAGCAGTTAATGCATCATAAGCAATCTTTAACCTTTCATATTCTGCTGTACTTTGAGTACTACTTTCTTGCAAATTATCACATCTTATTTTCATATTCTTATTAGTTAATTTTAAATTTTCATTATTGCTTAATATTTCATTATACTCATTTTCTAAATCAAGGATTCTTCTTTCCTTACGTTTCAACAATGCATTTATCATATCGTTCTCATGTTTAGCATTAGCTAATTGATCAACATACAGTTCATTTTTACTGGTTAAAATTTCACTTTTCTTTTTATAACTTGAATTACTTATCTTGACATTTTCTAATTCATTCTTTAACTTATCAATTTCTTGATGCAATGAATCAATAACTTTTGAAGAAGTGGGTTTTCTAGGACTTTCTTCCATGATCTTGTGAGATTTATGTCTATTACTTTATGATCTAATTATATAATGGTAATGATAATGATTTCTTAATACTTTAGGTTGTAAAATTCTATGATGACGTACGTGCTTATAACGTCGTTAACGTCTTTTGGATCAATATAAATATTTTGATTATTACGTATTACGTATACTAAAAAATTCTTTTCTGTGTTTACGTTTTTGTTGACGATGTAACCAAAAACGACATCTATTTAGGTTTGATATGATTTGCGCGACATATTTACGTAGGATTAAGCGAAACTACCTCATCGAGTAAAGGACAGCGAATCAAAAAAAAAATGAGGTTAGGTCTTGCCCGGATTCGAACCGGGGTTGTGTGGAAGTTTCGAATCTGTTCAAAACCACAAGTGATAACCACTACACTACAAAACCATTTATGACTAAGCAAGTCTATTACTCATAGAAGAAGGGATAAGATCCTCAAATGTTTTGATTAATGTCGGTTTTTTTATATATACTTAGTATCAACATGATATTCGGGCTTCAAGTAGTCAATCTCGGTTAGGAAAGTTACCAAGATTCCATATGAAAGTCTTTTAAGAATGTTTTTATGCTAATTTAACTTTTTGCAATTTTTGCAACTTTGACAATTTTCGAATTTTTTTTGCAAGATCAATGAAAAATTGACCAAAGATATTTCTGCTTCCCAATCCTTCCCAATTCCTCCCAGAAGCTATTTCTAACAGATTTTTGCCTTTTTAGTACCATGACCACTAAATTTACCTGTAGTGTTGCTTTCAGGTAAGAACTACAGGAGCTGCGCAGTAAGTTCAGAGTAGAGGACTGCCGTAACTCAATCAAAAACGCATCAAAATTGATCCTTTGAAAACTAATCGTTAACAAGAATACTTTCAATGAACTTACAAATTTGCAGCCAAATGTGAATTTAAAACCAAAAGTCACTGCAATTATTTTTGGTGCGCAACTTGCAGCTTATACGAGCTTAAAACTGCGGCATGAACAGTAACCCCATAAAACCATCAAATAGTGCCAAGTTAATTGAAGAAGCAAAATCGATTGTCGACTCAGTACCACAATGGCCTAAAGGTAAGGTATTTCACCACAAGTTCCAACACCACGAACTTCCCGTTCAAACATCTGTCAAGGAGTTCAATAACGATACATGGTTTGCCAGAACAAATGTGTTAAATGAAGAACTCACTAAAAATTACAAAGAAAAATTCTTCAAGTATTTGATTGGAGGATTGGATCTCAATGATAACCATAGTACTCATGAACAGAAATATATTCATGAGTTTGACAAGTACGAATTGAAAGAATATGATGATAATAGTTACCTAATGAAAGCTTACTATAAACTCCCATTTCCAATGAAACCACGGTTGTTCTATGAATGGGTGAATATTGTTAGAGAAAGTGATGACGAGGCATATATTGTATCTATATCATTGGATCCAAACGGTTATTTTGAGTCGGAGTCGTCCTATGTTATTGGAAGGTATACATCTATTGAACATATAAAGGTGGTCAAAGGAGAATTGCATTGGGACATGGCTACTGCTTCTACCCCAGCTGGACTTATTCCGGGATGGTTGAGTAGGATGCTGATTCCTGGTGCTATTTCCAAAGATGTTCCGAGTTTTTTAAGTTATGCTGAACAAAACTGAATAGCAGAACTACCTGAACGAAATAAAGGTTTGTGAGACTGTGAAGCCGTGAAAGTGTTATTTTCACGTTTATCTATGTTTATACCTTTATGTGTAAATACTGTGTATGTTAATGATCTTCAGAAATTCCTAATGATAGACGTTCTAGTTTGTTCGTCATACTTCTTCGGTGGTCTTGAAATTATCGAACCATAACCTAACGTCCTCTCCCAAATTATCAACCACCCCATCTTCTCTAGCAACTCCCCCCTTCATCTTTCTTCTATGATTATTCTTAATCACAATCACAAACTTATCCTCATACTTTACATAATAAACCATCCAATCATTAATCTTATTAGTACTAAATTTATGAAAGTACTCTTCAATTGAATCCTTCCTGAAGAAGAACGTCTCGTTCTGGAGAAAGAATAAATCCAAAAGTTGATCGTGTAGGTAGAACATAGCACTTCGTATGTTCAAATTCGATTTATTTATCTCATTCAATTCAAGTTCATTTATAGGAAGGGGAAGAAACGGCAATGATGACTTTACATGGTTCGCTTTTTGATCATAAACCACAAAGAAGAAATCATTATCCAATGGTGTATCAATTGACTTTAATGAAGCAATGCTTGTTTCTATAGTGGAGGTATTAAGTTCCGTTAGTATAGGGAAAAACTTAGCTTGAAGGTTCTTGTAGAATTTAGGATCATCTAATTGGGGCACTGAACTTTCGTAGATGAACGTTATGAAAAAATGTTGATATTTATAAATGACAAGTGAATATTCGATTTCTTGCTTTCTCTCCACTTGAGGATTAGTTCCATCGGGAGTTGTTGGCAAACAAACCAACTTTCTGTAAACCACCCCATCAATTAACCCCACAATAAACCTACCCTCGTCTTCAGTCTCCTCTATTTGCGGCATCACTACTTCCTCCAGACCAAATCTTAAGTACGACGGTACTGTCCATTTTCTGTCCTTTAATTGGATCATACTATTCATAGTGAAATTCAAGGGCAGGATCACTAAATTATTAGTCAAATTAATGGGATTCAACAACTCTATAGCCGTTGTAGCAGAATTAGCTAAGAACCCACTTTCCACTTCAGGTTCAAATTCAACGTTGATGGTTTGTTTCATTATATGAGGGGATGAGAATAAATCGTTATTACTCAACTTTGTAAACTGTTCAGTGGTGAGCTTTTCGTGGTAATCGTAGTACTCTAAAAGACTGTACACTTTTAATACTGACTCCTGGTCAATCCTAGTACCATAAGTTTTACTATAAATAAGACCATACTGTTTAGGAATAGTTTTATTAAAAGAACTGATGATTATCCCATCAGGTACACACAGTTCATTGTCACAAAACTCATCAATTTCAGTCTGAAGATTATACCCCACATCAATTGATGATTTCTTATATGTATCATTGGGAAAGAATCCGAGGAACCCTTTATAGTTCAAGCTGTTAGGCCATTTAACAGTGGCAGGGAACTTAAAATTTTCGCTATTATAATTATCCATAAACCCTCCCCAATGTTCATTTATAAGGTTCTTTAAAATATCTTTATTGTAACTATCGACAATATTCTGAAAGCTAGTGTTTAGAAGTTTGAAGTAGTCATATGATTTGATGAGTAATTGGATCATTTGATGGTTAATGACCGACTCTTTTATACTATTCTCTGGCATTGATACTGAACATGCTAGTCTGAACTCTCCTTCTATTTGTGTCACTATTATACTTGATTTACTGGCTTTTATTATGCTGTAACCATTCTTATTGGCGGCGAAACTACTGGAAAACCCTTCAATGGCTTGTATGAGTCCTATTATACCTAATTGCTGGATCTTACTGGACTCTAAGTCGTCTTTCTGGTTGGTTGATATAAAGGTGAGGATTTGGTGTAGAAGCTCTTCATTGGTTTCAGATTGAGGTGGGGAATACGTGGGATTGTAGATGGTTATGTATTGGATTTTGGGGGTGGTGGATTGTTGGGTTTGGTATTTGTTTTCTGTGTTTTGTAGGAGGGATAGAAGGTTCATACCGCTTTATCAGAACGGAGCGCAGATAAAGCGCGGTGAGCCAGTTTGGTTGCAAAAGAGTTACCAACACAAACCCATAAGATCACACAAAACGTGACACAAAAACACTTTTAGAGAAGAATTTCACAAAAAGAGGACCGCAAAAAGAGAAATATAAATAGAAATCTGCAAATGCAGAAATCTACCAACTGAGTGATAGATATACATTTATTATCCATCTCAATACTATGAGTTAAGCGTCAGCTGTAACCCAGCACGGATATAGGACTCTGGGTGCTGAACCTGAAGAAGTCAGTAGCAGAAGTCTAATATTAGAACAAGCACTATGTAAAGAAATCCTTCCAACCAATAGTCTTTCTTACAGCATTAGAATACCCTTCATTATACTTGACCCAAATTCTCAGACTTTCATCTCTCTTCTTCACTTGACTACTTATACCCTCATATTGCCCCTTGAAGAATTCCACACTACTTGTGACCTTACTCTTTTTGTTTGGTTTATCCTTTTCTTCAATGCTTCTCTTAATAGCTTTATTGAACACCTCGAGTCTATCGAGTTCAGTTTGTAATAATGGGAAGTACCATTTGCGTCTTTGATCCATTTGTTTAGTCTTTAATGCATCAAATACCACGAGGGAGTCGAGGTTCGGTGATGTCTCTAGTACGATCTGATTGGTGTCGTAATCCTTAAACGATTGGAGTTCAAACTTAAGAGTCTTGAAGATATTAGCAGCTCTTTCAAGACAAAGTTTATCATAGTCGCTAAGGGAGTTCTTCAGTTTCATTCCTAAAGTTGAACTGCTAACAGACTCGAGTTCAGGGTAAATGAGATTATGAACTTGGGGCATGATGAACAATCCCATACTTTCATTGTGTTCGAAACCTCCTCCAAGACTAACCTTTAACAGTACAGGTATGGACGCTATGAATTGCTTGATGATTTGTTGGTTCTGCTTGTGTAATTCGTTGCTTTGGAACTCGAGATTCTTTATGTCGGGCAAAAGACTTTGAGTGATCTTCTTAGGAGTTATCTCACTGAACAATTGCCAGATCTTCATCATTATAAGGTTGGAGTATGTATCATTAGCCTTATCGTAGAAATCGAACCAGTCACTGAGTTCACTGGGTTTGGCAAGGGAATCGTCCTGATAATAAACTACGTCCAAGTATTTATTGAAAGCAGCTTTAACGGTCTTGTCAGTGGTGGTAGTATTGGATTTAGAGCTAACAACAGTATCAAAGAGCTGCTCAAAATCTTCTTCTTTACTTAATTGAGGATCTCTTTTGAAGAGTAAATCCGTCAATTTGAACCACGACAATTCCACATCCTTGGTGGCCTTATTCGTACTTATAGCGTCTACTTTTCTCCTATTGAATTGTAAATGATTTATACTGGCTCGTATATCTCCTTCACAGATCTCTACAATCTCATTGATGTCTTTATATTCCAATTTTAAGTTTTCCCTTTCACTGATATCCTTAACAAATTCCTTGACAGAGTTTATGGCGTTCCCACCAGCTTTTATACCTGAAGCCCGTTTGATAAAGGCCGGCTTCTGGAAATTGACAATCTCACTTATTCCTCTCAATTTATCCATAGTAAACCCACCCCATGTCCTAGAGCTGGTGGTATATGCATCGTTAGCTATACAGATAATAGGCCTATTCAATAACAAGTCTTTTTTCCGCTTGGTAGTCTTGTTAAGTTTACTCATCATCGCTTTTGTGTCATTCTGTATAAGCTCGTTAAGTACACGAATTATGTCACTCAGGTTCCCTGAACTATCAATTTCGTCTATCACAAGACACGTTGGCTTGGACTTTGTCATTTTGGTGCCTTGGGTTTGAATAGTGTTAGAAGTTAAGGCATTTTGTATCTTCAACTTAAGGGCTCCACTAACACTGCTATAAGATTTATCACCACTTGAAGGTAAAACGTCCATGGAATTGGCAGCATTCAACTCTTCAACATTATAACCAAACTGCTTGGCAATAAGGTGAACAGCAGTGGTTTTTCCGATTCCTGGAGGCCCTGTTACTAATAGTATCTTTCTATAAGGTCTACCCAAATTATCAACATTTCCTTCTTTTTCGTGGTGTACATCGACATTAAACACCGTAGACGTCCATCTTTGCAACCAATGTGATATTGCTCTATATTGTTTATCATTCCCACCCGAACACAACTCCACAAACTTGGTAGGACGATACTTTTCAGTCCATATCGCTGTAGGTTTATACAGTTTTGTCTGTGGTAATTGACGTAAATTCTCTTTCATGGCCAATGTTTCATTTGCTTTACGAAATAGTTCGTCCATATTGATCAAGTCCATTTCCTGGCCTCTAAAATCGTCTTCTTGAACGAGTTTTGGTTGTTTTTTACGGAGGGTTGTTATAGATCCATCGAATTTTCTGATAATTTTTTGATCGATTTTTATCTCTGTGAGTTCGTTGAGTTCAGTTTGGGATTTTTCTTGGTATTCTGGGTCACCTATGGGCTGGGGTTGGGCGAATAATAAGGAGTCCCCGATGTTTAGATCGAGGTCTGGTTCCATAATGTTTGTTAATGATTCCATACGCGTCGCGGTCAGATGGCTGCAAAACTGCGATCATAGAATGGTACAAATTACAGGTACAGAGTACAAGCACAGAGTACTAAAGAAAAAATACAAACACAAGAGGAGAAATACAGTTTCAAAACACATTCATCTATTAGAAATCAATCTATGATGGAAATACTCTAGCCTGTCGTTTCGCTCTATGTCCAAAACTAAGGAACTTGCTGCTTAACTCCATAAGGCAACTGACACCCATTCATAATACTATTTCTTGGCTTCTTGAAGCCCGCCATTTCCCATGTCGTAAAGTTCACATTTTCATAGGCTGCTAAATGTTCCTGAATGTATTCAGTAGTAGGAAAGCCATGAGGATCACACGTCATCAGAGTTTCACCTCCAGGTTGATAAATTCTTATATAATCGACCTCCAAAACGGCCGGGAATTGTAGCGATCCCCAATCAATCGTCAGCCAAGTTTCAGAAAGTCCTAAATTGAAAACCATCGACATTGGTTCTTTAGTAATTTGTCTGTACCCAATATTGGAACGAGGATGTAGGGCGTCTCCTCTTATACCTACAGTGGGCTCATCACCTATAAAGAACTGGAGGTAACTGTCTTGATGGGAAGTCTTGATACTGTTATATTCAAACCCGTACTTTTGAAAATATCTAGGTTTACGGATTGGTTGCGAAATATTCATATTATCATCGACTTGGTTGAACCAGGTTTCATTGACGATAGTACCAGCAGCTATGGCCTCTTGAGTTTGGGACCCGGTCGACAGTTTCATCGATGTGATGTTGGCGTTATGGATTGACATATAATCGTAATCAGGCATGTACCATGGATCAAATGGCGCCACTTGTAAAGTTTGCATTCCCAAGAACCGTTGATCGTGAGGATTATGAAACCCTTCAATGAGATCAATTTCTGGTGCACCACGGCCCACGCCGACATTAGGATGATCTTCTCCATAACAGACACATTTATTCAACCTTTGGCCTGGTAAATACGAGATCCCATCAGTTGACGATTGATTAGGAGTTATACCATAATCGCATTCATCATAAGTATAGGGCCAAACTCCATCAGTTGTGGCCTGGTATCCAGGACGAGCCAAGTTGCCTAAACTCCAAATAGCGGGCCAAAGTCCATTTTCCTGGGAATGGCCTGGAAACTTGGCACTCACTTCAATTAAGGCATTTTGACTATAACACATCTTGTTCCAGCTCTGAAGCATTCCAGACCTATACATCAATCCATTGGTAGGAAATGCATCCAATTTGATCTTTAAGCTTCCACTGCTAGTATTAATCATCTCCGGGACATAGTATTCCAAATCGTTGGTTGAAGCGTAATGAATATCCACGGCTTCAAAAAACTGATCATCCCCTGGGAAGAATGTCCGTCCTTCAGCATTGAACTCATCAGAGAACACCAACTCCCACGTCTTGTTGGTAACAAAGCTTGGCTTTGTGTAAGCAGTTTTTGGTGTATCAGGATCAATTAATGACATTCTAGTGGCTGATAAGTGGGGGTACTTATAAGGACTCAAAACTTCATACACTTCAGGTGGTGGAGGTTTATATGCTTGTTGGGCTACAGTTATAAGGTACCCAAAGGAGCCGAACACTACAATGCTTAGAAGAAGAAATGCTCCAAGGCACTGGCTGAATCTGTAGTGTTTAAAATAAATGTAAGGATTAAGGTAGTCGATCGGAGTCTTGAATGGGTTGAAATCTGGTCCAAATTCTTTATCGATATTTTTACATTCCTCATCATTCATTATGTAGTCATTTAGGTGAAGTTTAGAAGAGTCAGGAAACTCTTTATCAAATGAACCAATGCATGTGTTTCGTGATGAGTTACCTGAAAAGTCAGCTAATGCTTGGCCAGACATGGGACCTGATGTCAGGCTTCTATGACTGGGTTTGGATTGGTAATTTTCTGGCAGTGCCCCCAGAAATGAAGGTGTAGTGGACTTGACCGTCACCGAATAATAATAATAAGGATCATAATATTCATCTAGATGCATCTTACTGGAGGTCTTCAAACAATATCTGGAGTCACCAGCTTTAGTGGCGAAATTCAAATCACTGTCAGTTCTTTTCACTCTGTGGTCTACTTTAAAGAAGTTAGGATTGGTTTCCCATGCTTGTTGGTTAGTGATATTTGATAGGCTATAAAGAATGGCCTGGCTTGTCAATGGAGGACTGGTTTTGAAATTAGGAACACTTCTGGTTCCAGTAGTGTTGGAAATGATTCTAAGTCCCTGGCTACTCCTCAGAAGGGGTGCTTGGTCGGTTATGTCAACTGACCGGCTGAAAGTGTCGTTACTTTTTGTAGTCTTTTCCTCCTTACTGAGTGAATCACTTAACCCATTCACTGAACCACTGACTGACCCGCTTGCTGAAACATTAGGTAGAACGTCAGTCAGGCCGACTAGCAGTCCTCTTCCCAGCCCAATGATGAATGTAGGATGAGCTATTCCAACATCAGTAACATCACTCATCATGCGAAATCAAACAAACTAAACTAGTTCAATTTCAATGATTTTTTAGGCTTTTATAACATCTCTTACATAATCTCGGTTACAATGCCTTGAGCTAACCCAATCTAAAAAGTAAGTGTAAATTTATGGCTGTTGGTGCTTGATTTTGCAGCCAAATGCATATCGCGTTTAAACAATAGCAGCAATGCATAGATGGGAGGAGCTAGGAGATAGTGAAACCACGAGGTACTAGGAGTGTTTGGAACATGGTCTGGAAATCAAATACAGTGTCGGTGTTTCATTTAGTTATTAGAACAGTTCTGAAGCATCGAGTCAAGTACGACACCACGTTGAAATAGCAGATATTGGTTGCAAAAGAAATGAGACTAAACGAGGAAAAGAAACTAAAACGCATAAGGAAAGTATGGGTGGATTCAACCCGAGGCTTTTTGGGAAGTGATTCACTGGCAAGTAGGGCTCATTTAGTTTAAGGTTTCTTTTTATGATCATTGCAGTTTTCTTGTATTAACGCAGGGACCGAGTATCCAGAATTACTCGATTCCAGGGCCATAGGGACTGAAATAGAGGTGAAGTAGTTGCACTCTATTGATCTATATGTAACTTATTCTATAAAGTCTTTTGAAGTCTAGAAGTCCATAAGACCTCACGATACGAGCTCATTCAATTATTTATTGAATTGACCTTGGAGCTTCACCTTCAATTCCAATATACTTTGGATCTCTCCATGGACCATAATCATTCACGTACAAGTCTTCATCCGAAACATCACTAGTACCACCATACTTCTTCGGTAAGTTTTCAGAAGGGATTTGTGCTAATAATTCCTTTTTGTACCCACTACCAAGAATATAAATTTTTGAAACCGTGACAGGGTCCAAGAATGGTTTAAAAACTTTGAAAGCGGTAGCAAATCCAAATGGAGCATTGATACAATAAAACTTTCCCATTCTTTCAGGATAATAATCCTGACCAATCTTCGAGGTTTCTTTGACGTAATTTACAACTTGGTAAGCTGATGAAATCGATATACCTTTCAAATCAAGAATGGTACATGAAGTTTCAACCAAATACCCTTGTTTTCTAGAACATGCTGGTAATCTAAAGTTAGTGAAACTTTCGTATTCCCAGACTAAATTCTTAATCATTCTTTCTTGAGTTGTAATCTTCAACATTTTGTTCAAATTGACTTTTCCTAACTCTTCATAATATACTGGTCTACCATCTTTATCAGTCTTGTGATAATACTGAGGGTACAACTGAGCAACTTGTGCTTTTTCTTTATAATGAAAGTCAGTCAAGATTGTATTTGTACCAAACTCTTTTCTCCATTTTTCACAGTTTTCAAACATGACTTTAGCTTTCTTAAGATCGAACTTTCTAGCTCTTAAGAACCTTAAAAGTGATGCATCATCGAGTCTATGCTCATAGCCTTCAGCTTTTAATTCTTCATATAATTGTTTAAGAATTGATCTTTGCTGATCTGTAAGGTTTGAAGTATACCCGGTTTGTTTAGTGGGGGCAGTTATTTGGGGAAACGATGCTAAAAATTCCTTCTCGTCCACCATGATGATATTATGTGAAGTTAAAGTTTAGTGAAAGTGTAGGTGAAATTCGTTTAGCAACTTTGCGCGTTTACGGTTAATCGTAGTGACTTCCGTATTGAATGATGACATATCAGGTTAAGTCGGACGCGTTTGTGTTAAGGTGCTTGGACACTTTATGGTGCTTATGTTCTGCTCATGTTTAAATTTTGGCTGATTTTATATGAGTACGGTGGTGTGTAGAATTATATACATGTCTCTATTGACAGATGAGCATTTACGCAGCAATAGCTGTGTGAGGTTACGGTTGCGGGACTCAACTGGATTGTAAGATAAGAGATCAACGGCCGAGGACTTTGATCCGATTCTTCCTGAATGTTTTCAGGCCCACTCTATCAGTTACCATGGGTCTTGTTTGGTCCTAAATGTCATTGATGTGAGTTGATATGGTAACTGATTGAGACACGACCTACTCGTTAGCTCTGGTAAGACAACTTCATTACCACTTGTTCTCGGATTGCAGAGAACCTTCTGTTGCTTTTCATTCTGGGATAACGGAAGTAGACACGACTATAGAGTATAGACTATATAGTTATGGTGTTGCTGGGCAGGGTTCTACTTGTTAATTTGTACACAGAAGTATTACTATTGAGGTATCTTTTGTATTGATACCCATCGCATGTCATTGAAATATGGTGATGATTTGAATTGTAAACCCTTCACCGTAGATGATGTCTACTTAGACAATATAGTGCTAGGGAATCACATTGATTCTTTGGCAACTGCATTTTAATCACGTATAATTTAGATCCTATGAAACCTTGAAAAAGCTTATAATTCTACATATTATACATAGTCAAAGTTTAGACACAAGTGTCTAAGTATGAAACCACTTTCTAAATCTACTCTTTGGCCCCTTAACTACAGATTCTTCGTTCTTTTGTACAACACCATCTTCATGAAACTTCAACTTCAAATGGTTCAACCCATTGTCTACAATCTTCTTATAATTTTGAGGTATATCTGCTTGGTAATCGTCAACCTGAACAATACAGTTCCTATTTAAATCAATGTACGATCTTTGAAGAATATCATTGGTGAAAATACCCCACATAGATTGGTCAAGTTGATAATAACTAGGGTACTCGTATTCCAGAAGAAACTGTTCAATTTCACCAATCTTAAGTCTTAGACTCCTACACCGTTTCTGTAAATCTTTAAGAGTTATATTCGACGTGATGAATGAAAAAACATTTTCATCACTCTTGACTAAACTCTTAATGAAATCTTCACTATCATCATTACCAGCTAGATCTAAGAACTCTGATTTTTCAAATTCTAATGACCCTATTTTGTAGACATTATTCTTAAACTTAATGTTATCTTTGAGTCCAGTAAGATGGAAGTTTCTGTTCAGTCTTTTAGCTTGTTCTGGTTCTTCATGATCACTTAAAAAGTCATTATCTTCATCGTTGTCCTCTTCTTCCTCTTCCTCGTCGTCACCATAATTCTCATCGGTATTGTCCAATAAATAAATCAATTCTGTTAATCTCAAATACTTATCGATTAAATAAGGTGTACTTGGTAATTCATTCGAAACTCCATCCCCTGATAATCCTAGATCGAACCTCTTAACTTCATGACTTAAATCCAATATCTTCTCATTAAAATCGTTTTTCCTTCCAGTGATCTTATCGAAGTAGTCTAAAACCTCGTCATTATGACGAGTTAAGAATTCATTCATCTTCAAGAGATGTGGTTCTTTATGTGGAAGAAACTCTTGACGATTAGCCAAGTTCAAAAGGATCTTAGCAATTAATGTCAAAGTTCTTTGTGACCTTCCGGTTTGATGATTCTTCGTCAAATAGAACAACTTTGGGTTTAGAATCGCAGGACAAAAGAATCTAAGGAATATAAAGGCCGATAAACAATTCAAAGCCGTTGTCTTATCATTTGGATCACAAACAAGCTCAACTTTGGTACGGAACTGCTGTAATTGAAGCTTGATCTGTTCAGGTAAATCATTGGAAGTGATATAAATCTTGTTCCAAATCTCTTCAGCATAATTGATCAAATTACTGTAATTCTCTTGTAACATTAAGTTGACTCTTTGTTCCTTAGAATCTTCGTCATCGTCGGTATCGTCATCTTCTTCTTCACTATCATCACCTTCTAAATCGTCTAATGACTTTCCTCTTCTTTCGGCTCGTTCTTGCAATCTTACATACCGTGGATCCACTTCGCAGTTCTTCTTTTCCTTATCGATGACGGCAAAGAAGTTCCCAAACACTTTTTCCAAATACTCTTGACCGATTCTAAGATTATATTTCTCGAGGGATTTGGAAAAGATTGATGATCCTCTGAATAACGTATTAAACACATTATTACTACTGCTGCTGTTTTGTTTTGAAGCTGAAGAATAATTTTGCCTGGTGACTTTATCGACATTGATTAATTCAAAATCCATCAACTCCTTGAACCATTTATCTTCGATTCCAAGTCCTTGGAAGATATCCAACATGATCACACTAACACTTTCGATTTCGTTTGTGCCAACATTCTCTGTACAGAATTTGATCAATTCTTTCATAGGAGCATTTTGTAACATGGTTTCAAGGGGTTTGAAGTTGGTAGGTGAAAGAATATGATGTTCCTTGAGTGTGACATTCAATAATAACTTCCCTATAGGAATGTTATTAGAATCATAAATTGACAATTTCACTATATCATTAGCGGCAGAATCATCTATAGGGTTTCCAATATTAATCGAGTCACCATTATGATTATCAATTGAAAGAGTTGATGCTTGGGATAAGTGTTTAGTCAAGATGTCTGGTGTTATGAATACACTTCCAATAATAGGGTCATTGTCAGAATAAGTAGCGGTGCACCGTTTTATATGGATATGTATGACTTGAGTAGATATTGGCAAATCTGTTGAAAATTCTTCTTTCCAGAATGGATTTGATGTATGAGGAACGATAGCAGTCCTTGACCATGGTAATCCCCACATCGAAACTTCCACATAAACTTTACTTGCAGGAGAAGCAGTATCGAATTTGGCTTCTATAATGTCAATACTGAGTTTCTTAGATACTCTAAAATACTGTTTTTCGTAGCTAGTAAGTGTTGTAAGTGGAGGTTGAGGTTGAATACTAAGTGAAGTAAATGACTGGTCAATATTAAATGAAACGTCTTCTTCTTTCTCTAATGTGGACTTACTACCAGACTTTCCAAGGTGGGGCGATTGACCCGTAGATTTACCCAAAATTGGAGATTTCTTTATATTTTCTTCCAGTTGAGCAAATCCTCCAATATACTCACGTTTACTGAAGTAATTCAAACCCACAAACCAATCTTCTAAATCGATATGTAATGGAAACTCTATAAGTATACGATTATTAGAATTCACGCCTTTACCGTCTTTAACAAGAAATTGTGGGTAAAGGTTATCACCAGCACTCTTACTGATACTCTTTATAAGGTTATTCCACCTAAGTTCCTTCAATTGACCTATGAATAGAACATTTGAATTGTCAAAGATCGAATGATGAACTTCTCGTATTTCTGAAGTAAGAATCTTTGTGATATCAATAGAATATAAAAGAGTTCCATCCAACTCAGTGATAAAATTTAATACCCCATTGGACTTAAGAACTCCCATTGTATAGAACCATCCTTCATTGACGTCTATACTAGGACTTACAGCTGTTTCAGTCGAATCTTTTTTAATACTAGGAACTTTTGGACCTTTGACAATATTTAAATTCTTTCCTTTTTGTGGTATTGGTCCATATACTTTAAACCTACACACCAAGACTTCATGGATAAACTCTGGAGCACTAAATTTATTTTCACAGTACCATTTCTTTACTAAAGTCTTTGGTTTTAGGTTCTGCCATACCAAAAGACTACTCATCAAAGTCCCGAAATTGTTCTTTGATGGAACTTTCAAGTATAATCTATCGTTATCGAAAGTCTTGATGAATATAACAGGTGGTTCTGTGCCATTGAACTCGGTTGTAGGAGTTGGCTTCTTCTTCCTCTTAGATGTAGCATTAAAATTGTTGATATTAGGAATCACTTGAACATAACAACTTTGAAGGTATTGCAACAAAAGATAACTATTATCATTTTCATCAGATGAATATAATTTCCCTTGTTCGGTTATGTATATGGAATAAGCCGGAATCCAACTTAGACTGTCACTTGAAAACTGGAAGTTTGTTCCTTTAAATAGTCCTTTATCTCTTAGGATAAGGGATTGAAATTGATTATTTTTATTCATTAATGTCTCTTACGTTACACTTATAACTACAATTATATTACTACAATATTTTACAATTAACTACGACGTAAACTTCAGGTACACGATGATTGTACACGATTATTTGTACACGATGAATGGTTTTACAATGACAACGTACTCGTCTATTTTCGCGAGAACCACTCGAACGGTATGAAGAAGGGAATTATGTTACACCAAGTCAACTTCACAGAGGGGCTATAGAGATAGGGTAGATACCAATAGAATTGTAGGTCCACACATTTAAAATTCTACTTGACCAGTTACACAAAAAGAGTTACAGAAAACGAGTTACACAAGCACAGCTAAAATAAGAATCAACGAATGTGATAGATCTTAAAACCTTATATTTTCATTGAAGATAATCGGATCAATGGCACAAATTTGGGGAACTTTACAGAGTAACGGTACCACTAGGGCAAAGGGTTCATGGAGGTGTTTTGTTGGGAAATGATGGTAGTGAATTGAAAAGGATTCATTACATTACTGGTTTAGGGTAAATTAAAAAATACGCGTTGGTACCTGGCCAGCCACTGCGGTAGCCCCTCCACCACTTCCAGCCGCCCACCTGTACCTGAGAAGTCGCACACGACACTATACAAATACGGGCATTTACTTCTGAGCCATTTAAAAGGATAGTAAAGAACAACAGAGAGACGTGTATTACTCATTACATACGATCCTTTGAGAATTACGTAAGTAAGAGGTCAAGTCCGAATCTGTGGGGCATGTCAAATCCCCCACCCATTTATCTTTAACAAAGTCCACTTCTTTCAGATTACCAAAAACTGCACATCCAAACTTCACACTCCCACCAGCTTTGATCTTTCCCCTCAATTGTGGGATCATTACCTTTGATGACATTAAGTTCATATTAGGATCAGGCTCAACAGTTCTTGGGGTTCTTGCATCTAACAAGTTTACAATAACACTGTTGTCTTCAGACGTAAGAACTTCAGCAACATTGCCCTGTTCGGACTTGATTAATCCCTCTGGAATCATAGATGGAACGGCATAACCACCTTCAAGAGTATCAACATCAGAATCAGTATTATTTTCAATATAGTGAACTCGAATGTGGTACTTTCCTCTTTGGAGAAGCCATGTTTTAACTTCAATACCTTTCACAGGTGACCATTCAGAATATAATCCACCATCGAAGATCCATGATTTGTTATTCTGTCTAACGTAAAAGTCTGTATTTGTGAAACTAAATCCAATCATATTATCAAGCGTAGCAAACTCAAATCCTTTAGGATTGTTCTCTACACTGAACCCATACCTTGTACTATAAGCAAACTTGTTATACTTTTCAGCTTGGCCCCTCATGTTGAAGGTTTTATAAGGACCACTGATCAAGGCTACGGTGTTCAAATGAATATGGGAAAAAAGCATTCCTGAAATTTTAAACTGAACATCTTTAAGTTCTAAAGGTGATTCTCTGGAAGCCCAAAATGGATGGGAGTCAGGCAACATCAATGCAGTAAACCCTTTGAATGCCCAATATGGAGATTGAGGGGAATTATAGGACTCAGCCATAAACATATTAGGATAGGCATAGCCTACTGTAAGGATATTAGTTCTAAATCTGGAAATTGGTTTGGTGGACCACCATCTAAAGTTCCGCAAGTAAATTCCTTTCATGACCCCCCACGGAATTGGAGGCTCTTCCTGGGAGTCGAATAATAAGGGGAATGCTCCCCAGAATGCAACTATAGCGTACCGGTAAGTCATAGACCTTCCGTAAGGAATACAGGCCCCATCATCACCAAAGAAATGGACGTAATGTTGTGCAAACTTTACAGCCCGCTCTTTGAGTCTCTGACACCGTTCTACGTCTATGTCTTTCTTAGCGTGGTAGTAGACAATTCCAAACAAATGAAGAGCATAAGGATTGTAAAAGTCCACACTGGCTCTATCACCATCACCATACCATCCATCTTCAAGGTACATCGTATCAATTTCGTCTAAGTAATCAGTAGTCATTTTGTGATCGAAATCCACGCCAATTCTATCCAAACCCAAATCCATCATAACTCTGAAGAATTTCCAGTTACAGCGACGGAAATAACGACCTCTGGCCGTAAGTATATACTTCTTGACATTGGCCTTAGCATCATCTGACAATGGCTCCCAAATGTGTTCTGGAACGAAGTATAACCCATAACCAATCCCTGCCAATTCCACTAATTTTTGATCACAATCTTCAATGTCACCCCAGTACTCTGGGTGGCTGGGATTTGTACCGTTAGCTAACCCTGTTCTGAATATATCCCAGTGCTGGAACTCACCACCACCGGCTGCAAATGGAACTACTCCCAACAAGGCTCTAGCGAACCCTTCTAAGTACGCAGCTTTCATCGGGAAATGACCACCATTTTGCTCTAAGTTGATACCAGTGTATCCTTCAGAGAACGCTGGAATTAGTGGTTCAAATGTTGTAAGAAATGCTCTTCTAAGATCATCTTTGGTTTCGAAAGGATTCCCGTAACATGGGTTGAAATTGGCCTCAATTAAGTTCTTTTTGTGGACCATAATGTCTGTTTTTTCTTCAATTTTTGACAGTTCCTTTTAGAAGTTAATGTATTGAAATACAAAGGTTTCTTACCTCAAGTTTCTTGTAGAACAGACCATGGTTAAGTAGGGGTGAGATGAAATCCCCCACCACCCAACCCCAACCTTTTGACAATAATCTGGTGAAATATACCCCACCATTTCCCAGATTCGGGGTTCTTTATTTTAGCCCGTTCGCAGGGATGCACTTAGTTGTCAGTTTTGGTTGCTGGAGCCGCTCCTAACCCTACACTGGGGTACAGAAAATGAGAGCGTAACATGGCGAAAAATAGAGGGGACTCATACCAATCGCTTAGACATTGTTGACCCTTGACCCCCAAGTGGTGGCGCCCCCATCCTTTTCTCCACAATGTTTAGAAATGGATCAATTTTGATGTGCTTGAAAATGATGGGGGATTTCATCACCTCCTCTTCAAGTTTCTATATAAGCTGAACCCAAGCACCAAGATGGTCTCAGGAAGGCAACATGGATAATCCCAACGACAAGGCATTGGACAATGCTACTACTAACGACAGTACAAACAGTGCTAATGAAAGCATTCATGGTGCTACAAAAGTCATTAACGTTAAACACGGTGACATAGAATTCCAAAAACACCTTACCCTTGCAGACGTAACACCTAAACTTGACAAATGGTGGTTTCAATATCCCCATCTTCTTAAACTTAATATTCTCCTTGGTGCCGCTATTCTTTCTCAAGTTACTATGGGGTATGATGGAAGTATGATGGGGACTCTACAAGCGTTACCAAGCTGGACCGGTTATTTTAATAATCCTCATGGTGCTAGTTTAAGTACTATGACTAACGGAATCACTATCGGAGGAATGGCTGCAACTCCATTCTTAATGACTAGTGGTGATAGATTGAAGAGAAAACATGTTTTGTTAATTCTGATTTGTCTTGCTATACTTGGAGCTGGATTACAGAGTGGATCTAATAGTTTTGGGATGTTCGTTGGAGCTCGTCTTATCATTGGTCTTGGTTCAGCAGGAATGCAAGTAGCTTCAGCACCACTTTTAGCTGAAACTTCTTACCCTTCACAAAGACCTGTTTTGACAAGTATGTTACAAGCAACTTATCCCGTTGGATCCTTTTTGGCTGCCCTTTTCACTTGGGGACCTAACCAGTCACACATGAAGTACAATAACTGGTCCTGGAGATTACCTTCTTTGCTTCAACTTCTCATGCCTGTCATCCAATTGGTTTTGGTGATCTTTTGTCCTGAATCCCCTAGATGGCTCATAGCTCATGGCAAGGAGGATGAGGCATTTGAAATCTTAACAAAATACCATGCTGGTGGTGATAGAAACAGCGAGCTTGTCAAGTTTGAAATGGCCGAAATAAAAGCGGCAATTGCTCAAGACAGAGCTGGAAAGAAGATCTCATGGTTCAGCTGGTTCAACTCCAAGGCCAATATGCACAGGTTGTTCATCACCTTGGCACTTCCTTCGATTCTTCAATTGTGTGGGTCGTCTTTAGTTGCTTATTATTTCTCTATTGTCCTTGAAGATATAGGAATAACAGAAGCTGACGATAAACTAAAGATCAATATAGGAATGACGCTTTTTGGAGCAGTTTGTGCCTGGGTATTTGCTGTATATTCTGGTAAAATCAGACGTAGGATTCTCATGTTAGGGAGTCTTGGTGCCATGTGTTTAGTGTTTATTGCATGGGTTATCTTGGCCTGCATCAATGAAAGGACTAATTTCAATAACAAATCTTTAGGCAGAGGAATTGTAGCTTTGCTTTATTTGGATATGGGATTCTACCATGCGATTTCTCCCATTGGTAACACTTATGTTATGGAAATCGTACCCTATGACTTAAGAGGTAAGGCTGCCATTCTTTACTCTTTGGCAGGTCAAGTTTGGGTATTATTCAACAATTACGTCAATAACCTTGGTCTTGACTCTATTGGTTGGAAGTACTACATTTTCTGGACAGTATTGATATTCTGTCATGTCGTGGTTGTGTTCTTCACGTTCCCTGAAACAAAAGGTTTGGGATTGGAAGAAGTTGCTGTCATTTTTGGTGATGATATTACTGGCTTGATTACACAAGCTGAACATGCTATTGATGAGAATGTTGATAAGGATGTTGGGGATGACAGTTTGAGTATGAAAGGTGATAGAAATAAGGTGGATGTAGTTCATGTGGAGAATGTTCTGGATGAAGAGAGGTAATGTATATGAATGTATGATTTGTGATTTTCCCTTTGCCAGTGTTGCAGCCGAAAACCCATGAACAAAGAGCAATAAACAACAAACGAAAGAGTAATCATATTGCTAGTACTAGCGTATCATTCATTCTACTTCTACTGACTTCTAAATCTTCTACCTAGGTCAAAGTTGTCAAATTTACTGCCCACAACTTAACACCCCCGTCAAAACCTGTACTTAAAATGACACCTTTATCCTTATTGTAAACCAACCATTCAACTCGACTGATACCTCCCTGATGGGCCAAAGGATACTTCAACACCTTGACCAACTTATCGATACTATAAATGTAGAGCCCACTGTCTAATCCTCCAGTCAATAACAACTTGGAATCAGGACTCCACTTAGCATCAGTGATCTTACTAGTTTGATGACTCCATCTGCTTGTTTTGACAGAATAATCAGAATTGTAGATAATGAACTTTCCTGTAGAATCACCAAGGGCAATATAATTACCATCTGGTGATACTCTGATGATTGAAGGTTGACCTCTAATAGCATCAAGAGAACTTAACTTGTTCAAATCAATATCAAATTCTTCAAGTTTGTTGGCACCTAGGTTTGTGGCTAAAAGCTTATTGGAGATGATATCAATATCATTAGACTCATGGGTCAACGATTGTTGCTTGATCAATTTAAGATCAGGCACGGAATATGTTTCAATACTGGTTTCAAAAAGAACGGACAAATGGTCACCATTTGGTAATAATTTCTTTGGTTGACTGGAGAGAGAAAGTTCTTGTTGAAGTTTGAAGTCTTTCCAGATCTTAAGTTTATCGTCCCAACCAATAGTAATCAAGTATTGTTGAAAGTAGATGATGTCACTAACATAATTACCATGGCTTCCGAATAACGAAGGAACCGGCGACAATCTGGTCTCAGCCTTATCGATTGTCCATTTGAATAAATGTCCATTTGCTCCTCCAGTTACAATGAAGTCGTCTTCTACTTTAGTGGATGAGATAATGGCGGATTGGTGGCCTTCAACAACTTTGATCTCACCGTTTGAATAGAAAAAGTTCAAGTTTCCATTGGTGGAAACAGTGATAATAACATCCTCCGCAACTACAAGTCCTAGGAATTGATTGTCAACGCTTACATTATCATCTATACTCAAAGTCTTTTCGGCCTTGAAAGTATTAACATCCCATACTTTGATTTTATTATCGGCAGAAACAGTGACAAATTTACTGGAATCATCGTACCATCCGATAGCGAATATTCCTCCTTCATGAGCATTTTCAATTTTATCAATTGGGTCAGCAGTCTTACCATCATAAACACTGATTAACCTATCGGATCCAACTGTGACCAAATACTTCCCATCTGGGGAGAACTTGACATCTCTTATAACGTTACTATGGTCTCTAACGGTCTTATCGAATTTGAATGGTGGCCCAGTAAAGAAAACTAGGGACTTATCGTTACTAACAGTTGCAGCTCTATATGGTCTTTGAGGTTTAATATCTACGGCGTTAATGGTATCAGAATGGCCCTGAATATCTCCAACAGAGTTACCTGAGTCCCAGGTAAATGCATGTCCGAACTTCTCTTTTCCTTCACCAACAGCAATGATTCTAGTGTTATCACTATCCCATACAATCGACTTAATGGCTCCGTTCAAGATAGGAAATTCACTTTTAATGATAGGTTGCTCGGCTAATGGGTCTTTATCCTTGAAGATCGAGGAGTCCCAGATCTTTACTTGTCCAGATTGATCACCTGAGGCGATGTAATTGCCGTTTTTCGAGAACGCTACAGCGGTAGTTGGAACTGTATGTTTGGTGAACTGGAAGGCGGGGGCTTTGGAATTGGTAGGATCGATTGGTTTAACGAATACTGAACGACCTTGGGTGTAAGCAATTCTTTGGTTGACTTTATCGTAGGCAATTGACACCGATTGGGCCCTGGTTGTGGCAGGGTGAGGCGGATAAAGTTCAATAGGTTCGATTGTCATGTTGAGGATCTGAGAAACTGTCGCGAAGCTGCAGATTCAAGATCACTCTTTACCACAAGTTTGGTACCAGGACGCACTACTTTTGTACCAGGTCTCGCATTTCTCGCACTATTCCCGCCGTATAATGCTCAAATCTCATGTTTTCAGAGGTAAACCACCAAACCATTGAGAGCGAGCGTCCACTGCGAATCAACGAATAACATGAACGCTAGAATTGTTCATTCAATCAAACACCATTCCATAGGTCGTATCTCCCGTACGCCTATAATACCATTACGTAACTTTAGTTACACCACCAGGTTCCTCAATACCACCAAAGTTAACCAAAACGACCCAAAAGTCAATAAAGGAGTTAAGATCGAACCTGTACCAAAGATTGAAGCTCCAACCAATGTTGAACCAATTGCTAAGTTACAAGACCAACCAAAGAAGAAATTTTCATTCACAGGGTTTGTCCTTAAATATGGGTTCTTAGGAGCTCTTATTTATGGTGGAATTTTGTATGTAGCCACTATTAACGATACAGTAATGGATTTCGTTATTGATCAACAATTACCTTATTCTGAACCAATTATCGACATAATCGAACATGGTTCAGTCGAAGACTTACAAAAGAAATTAGAAGAGTTGGTAGATGGTGTAAAGAACTTTTCCTTCAGTTCCCAAGACACTATTAGCGAATTCACTCATAAAGGTGAAAAAATTTTCAAAGACACCAAGAGTAAGTTCGAACATGCTACTGGACAAACCAAGGTAGAAATTCCCAAAGATGCCAAGGACAAAACTCCAGCTCAACAATTACAAAAACCAGTTGAGACTGTTCAAAAACCAAGATCTAGCTTACCATTGATTGAATTAAAAGGATCATCCGATGAAGTTATTCAAAAGACTATTGACTCATTCAATCAGTTTATCAAATCTATTGAACTTACAACTCCTAATGCTAGTGGAAAAGATTCCCTTATCAAGCTTATCAATGAGAACGTCAACAAATTGTCCGGTAGAATCAACGAATTAACCAAGAGTTTTGATGAAACTTTACAATTAAAAATGAAGGACTCCCAAACTGAATTATTGACTCTGTTCACTAAGAAAGAATTGGAACTTAGTGAAACGTTATTAGACCAATTCAACCAGGAAAAGAGTCAATTGGAAAAGAAATTAAATAACCGTTTACACAAGGAAGTTGAAGCTACTAAAGAAGCTATTAACCAAGCTGCTGTTAATGCTGTAACTATGATGAGAATTGAACAAACCAAACAATTTGAACAATTGATCAAGTCTAGAATCGACAACGAAAGAAACGGTAGATTAGCTAACCTTGAACAATTGAGTGATAGATTAAAGGAGTTGGAAGAATTTTCAACTAATTTGGAAGCTCAATTAAGTGCCAACCATAACAAGGGGATTCTTTCCAAGTCAATCTTAAACTTGAAACATGTTCTTTCATCAAATGCCGAAACTGATAAACCAAAATTATTGGGACAATATTTTGAAAAAATTGAAAAAATTGCTAATGTTATCAATGATGACTTAATCAACTTAACGTTAAGAGATTTGAAACCTTTAATTGTTAACCAATCAACTCATAGTATTTTAAACAATTCTCAAATTGTTAGTAAATGGGATGAATTAACTCCAGAATTAAGATCTGCTTCTTTGTTACCACCAAACGCTGGATTATTAGGTCATTTATCATCCCTTTTATTCAGTAAATTGTTATTACCAGTTAAGGGATCAAAACCTAATGGTAAGGATATAGAATCCGTTATTGGAAGAATTGACTCAAGTTTAGCTAGAGGTGATTTAGATGTTGCTGTAGAGGAAGCTGCTAATTTGAAGGGTTGGCCAAGGAAATTGGCTGATGATTGGGTTAAAGAGGGTAGAAGAAGATTAGAGGTTGAGTTTTTAGTTGATGTGTTGGAGTCAGAATCAAGAATTGTCTAATCAATTACGTGCCAGACGAGTGGTTTTGTGTCAGGCTTGATGTTTAGGCTCTAGGTCAATTGTCAGTTGGCCTTAGTGACTTTTAGCTTTAGCTTGTGTAGATATACATATTCATAGAAGTCTCGTATTTATTCTTTTCTGTGTGGGACTGGCCCCGCAGGGCATGAGGTTCTGAATGTGGTCTCCCAGGAAGTCTCTTCTCTAGTTGCATCATATGTCAATGATAGTACTAGTAACGGTTCTATTCATGGCACCACTGGTGGTACCTAGTACCGTATCTCTTGTGGTAGTTAAGGCACTACTTAAAGAAAGAAAAGTTCGCGCATTGATCGCTCAGTTTAAACAGAACATGTCCAACGTCTATGGAGGAGATGAAATCAACGCCATTGTCCTTGACGCCGGCTCCCAAACCACTCGTATAGGTTACGCCGGAGATGATTTCCCCAAAGTTATTACTCCGTCGTACTACGCCGAGAATGGGTCTAAAAAAATTTATGGTGACGATATAACCGTACCAAGATCCAACTATGAAATAAAACCTATTATGAAAGATTCAGTGGTTTTAGACTGGGATGCTGCTATTGACCAGTACACCCATTACTTTGAAAAAGAACTCCTTATTGATTATAAAGAACAACCAATCCTTATCACGGAACCAATTTGGACTTCAGTCAGTCAACGTAAAACCACGGTTGAAAAGTTCTATGAAAACTTTGGATTCCCAGCATTGTACCTTGCCAGAGCTCCAACCTGTATATCTTTTCAACAGGGAAGACCCAATTGTTTAGTTGTTGACATTGGTCATGATACTCTTAGCGTTACACCGGTTATTGATGGAATATCATTGATTAGAAACTCACTTAGAACTCATTATTCAGGCCGGTACTTGAGTGATCAAATCACCGATTTGTTGGCTACGAAATTCCCAAATTTAAAATTGGAGAATAAGTATAAAGTCAGAACCAAAACCCTTACAAAGTATGGAGAAGAACCAAAGTATACGTTAAGAGATAACATTCCTGAAAACATCACTAAACTGTTTGAAGATTATCAAAGAGAATTGCTCTACCACGAAATCAAGGAGACAGTTTTGGAAGTGCCTGATAAACAAATTACAGACGAAAATACTGAGCAGTTCACTGACGATTCTCATAAGAGACTTTTTGAAACTCCTACGGGCCAAACTATTGAACTTGGAGTTGAAAGGTATGAGATCGGAGACTCATTATTTGAGCCTCAGAACTATACATTTACTAATCCTGCATTAGGAGCTAAGTATGGTATAGAATCAGGTAAAATTACTATAGACAGCAAACAAGAAGATTACAGGCCACTTAAGAGGGCAAGAAAAGTTGAATCTTCAACTGAAACTCCACCACCATCGGCCGAGTTAGCTGAAATTAATGAAACTAGAGGACTTACTCAGTTGATTTCTCATACATTGTCGACGATTGATATCGATTTAAGAGCTTCTGTGGCTCATAATATTATTATAACTGGAGGTATAAGTTTATTACCACAATTGACTGAGAGATTATATAATGAATTGACGGCTATTAATCCAGGATTGAAGATTAGATTACATGCAGTAGGAAATTCCTATGAAAGGTTGAACCAGGCTTGGATCGGGGGTAGTGTACTTGCATCTTTAGGGACGTTTCATCAAATGTGGGTAAGTAAGGAGGAATATGAGGAAGCGGGGGTTGATAGGATTTTGAATCAAAGATTCAGATAAGCAGCTAGGAGAACTTTGCTTCTGGGTAAGTTTGAAGGCTTAAGCTTCAAGTAGATTATAGGATGAAGTGGCTTAGAATTGTACAGTGTATAACAGTGTATAGAATGTAAAATATGATTAGTTCAAATATATTTCATGTCAACTGCCACCGGGGAACTAATGCTCGTACCAAAATACTAAATCGAATTACACCCTATCCTTTGAAAGAAATAGTTACTGGTTATTCTAATTACGGCAATTTAAACACACCGCTAGTATTCAATCACAAGTCACAGTTATCAATTTGGTTTTGACAATTTAGGTTTCACTGGTGGTCATATCTTTGTAGGTTGTGCTTGCATACGATGGATATTCAGTGAAAATTGGCGATTCTTCGGTAATTGACCTTGGTGGACGTCTGTACTGATTACTTCATAGTTGATAAATCCGGAGATGGTCTGATTAAACGACATCGACAATGTCGTGATTAAGGGCAGTAAAATAAGGATATTGAACAAGCCATTCGTTCCTCTAAATTGTCTATAGAGTTAGTCTTACACTTAATTAAAGATTTCAAAACCCAATGAACTAACTTTCAAATCAATCGAGCTGGAAGCGAAAAAGTTGTAAATTCTTCTTGTTGATGTATGGTATCAGCCAGCACGAGATTTTCCGGGAATTAGGCCCACAATGGGCCGAAATTATAGTTTAATTACGATAATTACATATTAATGGGGTTGGTATAATTAGAATAGTGGTCTTACCAACACGGTCATAAATTGAAGTATCGGACGACAAGGTTACGGATTGTGTACAGTACGTAGTTTGGTTGCGAATGAATTACTATGAAGACTCTTATATACTTTTTCAGCAATAAACTTGGTCCCCAAATAACCACTAAGAGCTTAATAAACACGATAACAGCCAATTGACCCAAAACAACACAAAACAACAACCACAAAAAGAGTTCATATTAAGACCTACTCACCTCCCCTTGGTTCAGGCGAGTAAGTGGGGTGAGGAGCAACTTCGCATCCCCAGCATTTCCCAAAATCTCCCACACTTGATATGTCTGATAACAAACACCTTATTAAGGGAGTACTCGATACAGATCCCTGGTTAGAACCCTACTCCGGAGAATTGATCCATAGACAATTGCATTTTCAGCATTGGGTCAAACAATTGACGGAAAATGAGGGAACTTTAACTGATTTTGCTAATTCTTATCAGACCTACGGGTTACACGCCAATTGGGAAACAAAGGAAATTAGTGTAACTGAAAACATTCCCAACGTTGAAGAAGTTTCCTTGGTCGGTGACTTCAACAATTGGGATGTCAACAGTCACAAATTGACCAGAGTTAACCATTACGGGTTATGGCAATTGACTATTCCTCCCGTCAATGGTGAGTTTGCTGTTCCTCATGATAGTAGGTATAAAATCGCTATGAAGTTGGGAAGTGGTGAAGTTATTTATAGGTTATGTCCTTGGTCACAAAGGGTGGTTGCTTCAAAGGAAAGCGTATTGTATGAGTCAAGATTTTGGAACCCTCCTAAGGATGAACAGTTCAGTGCTAAACACAAAAGGCCAAAATTCAAAAATAATAATGGGATGAAGATTTATGAGTGTCATGTGGGTATATCTACTCCCAACCCTGAAGTTGGATCTTATAAGAACTTTACTCATAATATTCTTCCAATTATTCACAAGTTGGGTTACGATACCATTCAGTTAATGGCAATAATGGAACATGCTTATTATGCTTCATTTGGATATCAAGTTACCAACTTTTTTGCTGCCAGTTCAAGATTTGGAACCCCTGACGATTTAAAGGAATTGATCGATACTGCTCATGGGTTGGGGATTAGAGTGTTACTTGATGTAGTTCATAGCCACAGTTCTAAGAATGTTGAAGATGGGTTGAACATGTTCAATGGAACTGATCATTATCTCTTTCATGGTGGGAGCAAAGGAAACCATGATCAATGGGATTCAAGGTTGTTCAATTATGCAAATTATGAAACCTTGAGGTTCTTATTATCGAACTTGAAGTATTATATTGATGTGTACAAGTTCGATGGATTCAGATTCGATGGAGTCACTTCCATGTTATATAAACACCATGGGTTAGGTTTTGGATTTAGCGGTGATTATAATGAGTATTTTAATCCAGAATGGGTCGATAATGATGCAGTTAATTATTTCATGTTGGCTCATCAATTGATCAAAGAAATCGGCGACTCTGAAGACTTTCAATTCACATCCATCGCTGAAGATGTTAGTGGTATGCCAACTCTTTGTATGCCAATCGCAGCTGGTGGTGTAGGTTTTGACTACAGGCTTTCAATGGCTATTCCTGATATGTGGATCAAAATCTTAAAACATTTACAAGACGAACAATGGGATATTGGTAACATCGTTCATACCTTAACCAATAGAAGACATGGTGAAAAGTGTATTGCTTATTGTGAATCTCATGACCAAGCTTTAGTTGGTGATAAAACCATTGCATTCTGGTTAATGGATAAAGAAATGTACACAAACATGTCAGTATTATCACCAAACACTCCTATAATCGATAGGGGTATTGCTTTACATAAACTTATTAGATTAGTAACTTTTGCTTTAGGTGGTGAAGGATACCTTAACTTTGAAGGTAATGAATTTGGTCACCCTGAATGGTTAGATTTCCCAAGAGTCGGTAATGGAGAATCTTACCATTATGCTCGTAGACAATTTAACCTTATCGAAGATGATTTATTAAGGTACAAGTTCTTATTTGCTTTCGATTGTAAGATGCAAAAGTTAGATAATGATTATAAAGTATTGCAATCTGCACAAGCTTATGTTTCTTTGAAACACGAAGGTGATAAAGTTTTAGTATTCGAACGTAATGGATTATTATTTATCTTCAATTTCAATGCAACCCAATCATTCCCTGATTATAAAGTTGGGGTTGACACTGCTGGAACATACAAGATTGTTTTGAACAGTGATGATGAGCAATTTGGAGGTCATGGAAGAATTAGTGATGTAGATGGAGAGGGTAAGCCATTAAGGTTTTTCACTAATAAAGAGGAATGGAATAATAGGAGAAACAGTTTATTTGTTTATATTCCAAACAGAACTGCTTTGGTGCTTCAATTGGAGGATAAGGTAGTCGCAAACTAGCGAAGCTGGTGAGTCGACATAGTGGTACTGGCATTTTCCAGCCCAGTGACTGACAGTCGACTAAAAAATTAAAAGATCATTCAAACTAAAAGAGAAGAAAATCGTATCGCAAGTCGAATTCAATTCTATAGTGCAATTTATTTTATTTCTATTTCTTCGTGATTGTATTTTTCTGTTTTGTGCTTATTGTGTAAGGGAATATTTTTTTTGTAAATCTTATGTTCATATATGTTCTCTCTGTTATCCATGCCACAAAAGCCACTTGTTCATTAGCCCCATCGAACCAGTACCCATATGGAGGAAATCGGGGTCCGGAGGTTTCGCCAGCAAAATCAAGGGATTACGAGTCCAACTCTTCAAATCGTCCTTCTCTTTGCCATTTTTTCACTGGGTTCTCAAAACCCTGGAACGTCCCTAAACCCTCCATACGGTCAAACAACACGAACAACTTCTCAGCTTCAATTTCCTTCTCTTCCTCTGTCAACTCATCAATTGGTTTATTAACTTCTGGAATCTTATCACCAAACTTGGTGTTCTCATAACGTGTTTTATCCAAGAACTTACAAGAAGGTTCATTGTACTTGACCAAATCCATTGACTCGATGTTGACGTCGTTCCTAGCCAAGAATCCCAGGGCGTTACGATAGCCCATGAGCTGGAGAAAATCACCAAGATGAATTTGAAGGTCTTCGTGGTAGCATGTATTGTAGTATAACTGTAAGATCAAGTTGTTAACTTGCGTCTTTTGCTGTAATCCGGATAAACCTGGAGATTGAGTTAACCTTGTGAACAAAGGCGAAACGATCAAGTTCATAGCTTCATTATAAAACTCTGAATCGTGTTCATTGGGGATGAGTGACTCTTTGAATGCATTAAGAATCGAGGTAAATCCCGAGTCTTTCAATCCCTTAATTACAACATTTGACAAGTGGGTTAACACAAATAGCAAGTTCATGTTCAAAGTGTTCAATTCCTCGTGTGACGGTTTACTTTTGGAGATATCTCTCAATGTGGTGGTGAACAAGCTTACAGCCTTTGGTATGAATTCTCGATAAATGGCAGTGTTCACTTTACGATTAGTGAACAACTGGTAGTTCTTATCTTCATCATAGAATACCAACATGAACGCTAATGTGTTCTTAACTAAAAGTTGATAATTTTCTGTTTTTGGTTTTGTGAAACACCGGTTGATAATTATAACACAATCATCACTACACTTCTCATCTTGAACTAAACTTATGCCGTGTGGGAATTTATGATGTAACGTGTACAAGCATTTGAGGATTTCCACCAAAGCCAACTGGTATGATGGGTTAGTTAACATCTTATCAATAATTTTAACACACTCATGAAACCCCTGGATCAACACCTTGAACACTTCTTCGATAGTATCGTTACTTATGTCCTCAAGCCCACCGTAAAGTGTAAGGAAAAGGATCCTGTACACCGGAATTAAGTTGGAAAAGTCCTGATCACTGGTGATATGACCGATCTCCTTCATAATCTCGTCACTATACGAGAACAAAGGTTTGGAATACTTGGGTATGAAGTAATCCATGTGTAACTGACGATTTATAAGAACGATATTAGACACGCTAGCAATGATATCAATTTTTTGCCAAAGTTCGTGAGTTCTGTGGAATAACACAAAAAGGATTGTGTCAAGTTCGGCAGACTCGACTTCTCTACAGTACAGTGGAGTCCTGCTTAGTTGTCTAAGGAGCTTGATGTCTTCATTTAGTGCTTCATCTTTTGACCACATCCCTGCGCACTTAGCTCTACGTGAACACAGCGAAGGTGGAGTGAGCAACGCAGCAAGGCGGGCTTAGAATGGCGGTATAAGGTTAAGGCGGGTCTGGGGTTAAGGTTCCCGGTAAAATTTACCTGAACTTACTGGCTAATGCTCAAGCCGATATATTCATAATAATAGTGGCTCATTTTAGGTAGTAAACTTATAACCGATGTCGGTGAACTTAGATAGAACTTTAACTTACTTCAACCCCTGATTCTCGTGTAAATCTTCTACCCCTCTTCAGCCGGAATTATCATGGAATCCGGAAGTATGTTGGAACTATTACTGTATTGAAAGGATAGGAGAGATATGGCTTTAAAATGGTTCAGTGGTGTCCGAAAATTCGATTCGGGTTTGTGGTCACTAGTTTTTTGATTGCTGTGTGGTAGCGTTAGTGGTTGTTCTTAAGCTGAGTTCGTGTCCATTGAGATGTGTAAAACCGTTCAATTTTATTCTATTTTCCTCCACGTATATTTATGGTTTGTGAGAGGTTTGTTGCAAAAGATGTCGCTAGCGACTAGTATGCTCTTTGTATAGGTCCGTATTCTCTTTGTGTTCATGGTGTATATGATTACCTGACCAATGAATAAAAGAGCTTGCAATGGTCGTCCTTCGAGCATTTCTCTCATTTCTCTAGGGACACCACCAGAGGTACCGGGAGACTAGGAATACCCTCCAAATAAGCTGCCATCCTCCAGTACATCTCCAAACGAACTCCCCCGCACCCTTCTGGTCACCTAAACGGAGGCTTAGGTGCGGCGCTCGTATACGTGCATGGAAGTACATGGTGGACAAATCTGAGAGTATAGAAGTCAAGCAAGCGGACATGTCAGGTAAAAAACTGGATTCTAAACAGGAGGTTAGATGTAGAGCTTATGGGAGAGAGCACAGATATCTTTGGGAAGAGGTGTTCAGGAAGGCTCAAAAGATCCTTGAAAGAATATTCCTACTAAACTGCCTTATGATCTCATTGACTGTCAACACCTGGTAAGTTTAAATGAAGAGAGCTCAGCCAGAAAAGTAAAACTCCTAACAAAGTTTTTGCCTCATATACAAGTACTTCAGAATTTAAAATATGCCCGGTATTTTATGCATCCGTGTTGTCCAACAGCCTTGCAATCCCGTGAAGTTTGCACCAATGGGCTTGAAATCATTACCAGACTCACTACGATCCATAGTATCACTACACCATGCATGATAATGGAATAACTCATGCAATGATCCGTGAAGCCTTTATTCAGATCTACCACCGACAAGTGTATTTACTAGGGTTCAAGCAGTAGCGTTACTTGAAGACTAACTATTTAAAGTCAACTCGAGACGCTGTTACCAAATTTTTAGAGTAGAGTAAAGCCATGTGCCCTTATGTACATAGTGCTGAACATGATTAGTAAAAATGTGTGTATATTGTATGTTTTGAATTCATATGTACGTCTGGGTTGTATTTGTTTTTACTTCTGTCTTTGCTTTTGTGTTTATGTTTGTCATAATAACTGCTTTTGTGTTATCCCTGTTTGTATTTTTAATGTCGCTATTCTATTTGTGTCAGACCCCCATCGTTTAACCAATAATGACCTTACTTTGAAAGATAAAATGACAGGTATCTATGACTCTCTCCATCAACTTTTCCAACTCTAAATACTCAGACTCATCATCATGTAGATACCTGGCGACAATTCTGATAGTGTGAATGTTTACCGGCCACAAGTACAAATTCAAGTCATAAGTCTTTAAGATTCCGATTATGTCCTTAGCCAATAACTTTACCAAGTTACTAGGTAATTTGTTTAATAACGCTTGGGTTTCTATGGAGTTCACATCGGTTCGCTGTATAAGTCCATGATACAATGCAACTTGGGAAAGTTTATACTGTAAGTTGATCAAAGCAGCAAGTTCATCTCTATAGTAAATGGTAGGGTATGGGTTCTTTTCTGTGCTTGGTTTATATATCAAAGGTTTTAACACCACGGGCATGGAATTTCCATACTCTTCAATCATTGAGTTCAACGTATTCCATTCAGTGAACATTTGATTGCATTCAGCATCGTGTTGAGTTAATACCGTCGACGTATAATTGAACTCATTGATTATACTAAAGTCTAACAATGCCTTGTGTAGCCACCAAACCCCTTCCTTACGGTTCAAGAACAATCCTTGGTGTTTCAACAATGGTTTGTCGAAGTTTTGAATAAAGAGAGGGTCTATTTGTTTCCAGAACAGCTTGACGGAGAACATCGTTGGTAGATTGAACTTCAACGATAAGATCAAATCGCAAGTAAAAGTGACCCAGAAACACATTTGGAGGAACGGTGAGTCGGTTAACGGCGATTCAGTAGCACCATCATTCTGTTTGTTGATAATCGACACCAACAAACTTACAGCACCTTTAACATAAGTATTATCGGTGGCTAAAAAGAACATCTCATAAACACACAATAAGACTGTACTAAGCAAGCACCTAGCAATTATACCATTGTCATCATTTGAATTGGAACTTAGATGGCTTCTTATACTTCTGATTGTTTGATGGTAGTAGTTCATGGGGATTGAATCATCGATTGCATTAGGGTTGACCCGCCGTAACATCAAGGCACTTAACGAGAATATGGAACTAATAATCATCCCCGTGTCATCTAATAATGCCATTTGTGGCACTACTTCAGCGAAGCAATCCTTGACTATGAACATGTCCATACACCCCGAACACTGGTGAATGAACAAATCGAATAATTTGCGTTCAACTTCGGTCTTGATTGGCAAATAAGGCGGTATACTATCATTGACTCGGGGCTCAGGGATACCTAAACTGATCTGAAAATGAATATAGAAATTATCTAACGACTCTTCGGCTTGTTTGTCGGATTTAGGTTTATCGCCAAACTCATTCGTTAACTTATTGATCCTGGGTTTTGAATTTTTCTTAGGTTTCTTGGGCTTGAACGTCTCCGACATCCCTGGGCCAAGTCTCTTGTACTTGTTGAGTTCACTATGTTCACTACCAGTGCTTGGGTATTCGCTAGACGTGTTTGAAGGGCCAATATTGGGTATTGGCACTAAGCCAGGAATTGCTGGTAATTGGTTGGGCCTTGCATCGATATCGTATTTTCTATTCAGATATGGTCCTACGAATTGGGGTTGCTGGAGGTTAGGTGGAATAAATGGGTAAACCCCGTGATAATAAGGCTGGTTGGGCAACTCTTGTAGTCTCATGTTATGTATACTGTGCAACGGCATCAAAGGCACGTTTGGGTATTGATTGGTCTGCATTAGTGAGTCAATTGGACGCTGAAGAAAATATCTATCAGGTAAGGAACCAGGTAGCCCACTACCCATGGTTTGAATGGGAGGGATTGGACCTGTTTGTGAGGCATTACTTGTACCTAGCAATTGATCACTTTCATTTACTACCATAGGATTTAGCCTTCTTTCCTCATTGGTGGTATTCAACTGAGGGATTTGTAATTGTGTTCCTTGGTCGGTACCATAACCATAGTATGGAACCGATCCATACACATTATACGGCGGTAAACCTGTCATTACGTATTTACAATTGTTTAGAAAATTGCCGGTGCGGAAAAAATGCACGACGGTGCGGAACTGGATTTTACGAACTATTTTACGACCATGTCGAAAGAGATCACTTATTTTGTAGTGGATGTGTCACTGTCGATGTCGAAACATAGTGGAGGCAGTGGTGTCAATGATATGGAATTGGGGTTAGAGGTTTTCTATTCCAGTATCGTCAATAAGATCATCAAGGGACGGAAAACTGATTATGTCTCAGTTATAACGTGTCACTCTCCTGGTACTAACAATCCATTTGCTGAAACCAATGAAGGGTTTGAAGGCATAAATGTGGTGGCTAATAAGGTAGTCCCGACTTATAGTCAGTTGAAGCAATGGAAGACGATTTTAAAGCCAAATCCTCTGTCGAATGAATCTCAGGGTGATTGTCTTCAGGCCATGCTTGTAGCGGTTGGATTGATGCAAACCGACCTAAAATTGAAGTTTATACGGAACATTGTCGTTATAACTAACGGAGAAGATGTAGTGAATTCATTTGGGACAGAATTGGTCGAATCCAGTGTCAATGCCATAAATTCCAATAGCATTAATGTCCAGTTCATAGGCATAGATTTCTATGGTGAAGCAGCTAAGTCACAAACAAAACTTCAGAACCAGCTGAACTGGAGAGAACTTATCGCCAAATACGACCATGGTGACTTTATTGATGCAGGAAAGATGGAGAACATTCTCAAGTTCATCCCACCCCTTAAGCGAACTAAACCAATCAGGTCGTTTGATGGTCAATTGAGAATCGGAGGAGATGTTAGAAGTTTGGAGCAAGGTGACTTCATTGATGAACCGCCTATTTCGTTCAACGTAGAACTTTACCCAGCAGCTAGGGCTGAGAAGTTGCCTAGCTCTCACCAGTACTATGTGACTCCAGACCGAGATGTAGAAAAGGTTTCATCTCTGGTTAATCATTTCATTAGCGTGACCAGAGATACTGAAGATGGCACAAACACGGAAGGAGACGGTGTTCGAGAACATGGAGAAGTTGAAAAGATCAATATTGATAAAGAAGAGTCAAATCCGGGGTTCAAATATTCTAACTACGACTTGATCACTATGGACGACAGATTGAAACAATCCTCGACGCTCCCAGTCACTAAGTCCATGGATATAATCGGGTTCATCAAGTCAGATGATCTACCATTGGCATTCTTCACGTCAGAGTCCAACTACATCATCCCTAAAGAAGGCTCGAAAGATTTGCTAGGGTATTCCAGTTTCTGTCAGGCTCTTATTGAATCAGAAGTGCTGGCACTTATTCGGTACGTTCAAAAAGATGAGTCTGAAGTTTCTCTCTGTGGTTTAATTCCTTCCAAGATTAAACTTGGAGAAGAGGCCGTGTTTGTGCTACAAATGGTCAGATTGCCTTTCAAGGAAGATGAAAAGATGGGAAGGTTTCCTCTTCTAATAAAGCCACAAGTAGAAACCCAAAACGAGGATGAAGAAAATGATGATTTTATGGAAAAGTTTATCCTTGCTAAGGATTTGGATGCCACCACCCAAGTCAAAGGTGAAAAGTATCTCCACCATAATGTCCTTATAGATAACGAGAAAGCTATCTTAACTTCCAATCAATCAATTCCAGAACATTACCAGCAGCCAAATAGTGTTGACGGTAAGCTACAACTCCATTCACCTGCAATTCGGAAATTCAATTCCAACCTTATAAAGATCATCCGCAAGTCATTGGAAGTTGATGATGTTAGCGGGTTTCTTAACGACCCTGAGTTCGTCACCAAGTACATGGCATCGAACCAAACGAACTTGTTCAATATGGCGAATGTTACAAGGAAACTTGAAGTTGATCCTTGGTTGCTTGATATGAACTCTAAGGCTTATGATCCTTCAAAGAAGTTGGCTAAGATTGTTAAGCCATACAAAAAGACTAAGGTTAAGAAGGTTGAACAGACCAATGATTATGCAGTTAGGTCTCTGAAGGGTTATATCGATGTGGAGAATGATGAACCGTTGGATATTGAGGATTTGCTTGCAGGCTGAACGAGGGGACGGCTGCTAACTTTGCCATTAGCTTTACCACGGTCTGTCTACCTTTATGTTTGTGTCACTTAACCTGTATTTGTGTTCATTGCTGGAAATCCAGAATTAGCGTAATAATGTATGTGATGAAAAGATTTGATTTGTACATATACATGTGCCCAAGCAAAGTTTACCTGCTTTGGGTTATGATTTAAAGGGGTCCTAAACAAATGGATTTTTCTCTTATTTTCTATGGAAGCACAAAATGGTTTGTACAAACTCCTTCCTTCAACCATCAAAGTATCCAAGGTAGAAAGGAAAAAAGCCACGAACACAAAGAGTCATCACCGTTATTTATTCTATATACAGGTTTTCAACCAACTACTTATTTCTTTTGTAAACTAAGGTCAACGTCGTAGAAAGCTATTCTAGAACCACAAGTAGTAAGTGGACTAAAGCCTAAATAATCTATTCTTCATATCAGCTGCTCTATCTTTGGCAGTCCTCTGTCTATTACTACTACTTCCCGTCCCATCTTCTCCCAACCTAGCACTAAAGGCCTCAAAAAGGTCAGTCCTCTTGAACCGATCTTTCTCTGTATCCAATAAGCCACAAAGCTCCTTGGCATCCTTCGTAATAGCTGGGCGATCTAGAACTGACTTGTTGTTCAAATTCCTATAAGAGTTAACCCAAAATCTCGCCATATCATCCAATCCAAACGACCCATCTGCCCTAATTTTTCGTCTATGTTGGGCTATGGACTTAAGGAGTAAGTCCACAGAATTCGTGGGCAGGCAGTACTTCTTATAAGCCAGTGGGTCCTGTAAGTTCAATAAATACAAGAGGTAGTCGGCTTGAATGTAAGGATCAACAAAGTTGGAATCTACACAACCGACCAAGCTCAATGTTAACATCGTTTCTTCATCTTTTACTTGGGGTAACATGACACCAGGGGTATCATACACAAACATATCGGGGTACTCTGCAAGTTTTATGACTGAACTTATCTTTACGGTGATCCCTGGGTTGTTACCAGTTCTAGCAACTTTTTTGGTGGTACCCAATCCCACTTGTCTAAGAGTATTGATCATTGAAGACTTTCCTATGTTCGGGAATCCTACTACCATGATTTTAAATCCCAAAGGGGGTGTAGGATAGACTGACTCAAATTTGGTTTTCAACCTTGTGATAAGCTGTTCAATATGTGGGATACTCTTTGTGTTGACGAACATATGATCTTCTTTTCGTATTTTGTGAAGCTGCTTAATAAGCCCACGATCTAAGTTTGAAACGTCTCCTTTGCTGTAAACGATGAGTTTTGGTTTCTTGGCTAGGATGGTATCAACTATTGGGTTAGCAGTGGCTATAGGGGCCCTGGCATCCCTCACTTCGATGACAAAGTCGACCTGTGGGGCAAGTTGACTTATTCGTGTCATAGCTGCCATCTGGTGGCCTTTGAGGTTGGCTTTTAGGATGTTATATTTGGGGAAAACCGTTCTAGGAATGAAGGACATTAGTGTGAACTGTGAGGTTCGTGCGACTTATAGGACCAGGTTTAGCGCGAGCAGTGCTGGGATTAGTGCTACCTGTGCGATGCAGGAGGTTGAGATGAGTTCGCGATGAGATATGTCCGTGAGATAGTACTGTGCGCTAACATTAACAATGCCATTGATAACATTTACCGGTTACCCATGTTCAGGGAAGACTACCTGGGCCAAAAAACTTGTAGAGGCCCTCGATCAAAAAATTCAACAAGCTCAAGCCAACAAGGATCCAGGTCACAACTACAACATAGTTCATCATTCAGACGATTCCCTTGGAATCTCGAGAGAAAGATATAGAGAGTCAGTTACTGAGAAATTAGATAGAGGAAGTCAAATATCCGCCGTAAGAAGAGACCTTTCCCGTACTACGTTTGTGATCTTGGATTCCTTGAGTTACATCAAAGGATTCAGGTACCAATTGTTCTGTGAAGCCAAAGGAGTGTTAACACCACATTGCGTTGTTCATGTGTTAAGTTCAGTGGAAGAACTGAAGGAATGGAACAAGAAAGACGGGAAATGGCCTGAAGATCTTATTGATCAACTTAGCATGAGGTATGAAGAGCCTATCGACACAAACAGATGGGACAGTCCGTTATTCACGTTAGCTTCGTCACTTGAATCGGAAAAGGTTCCGATTGATGAAATATGGGACGCTTTAGTATTAAAGAGACCACCACCACCGAATAGTGCTACGTTGGTTAAACCTACGCTGGGAAATAACTTCTTACAGGAACTAGAGCGTCAAACACAGGAGGTGGTTCAGAAGATTTTACAGCACCAGCAGCTTAATGGTAGTGGAAGAGTTGTGATTAACAGCGAAAAGGGGAATTATATTGATTTGCCTCCAAATAATGTTAGTATTAGTCAGTTGCAGAGGATCAGGAGGACATATATTGGGTTGAATAGGATGAGAACTGTTGGGGGTGATAGGATAGAAGGAATGTTTGCAGAATATTTACAGAGGAACTTGAACGATGACTAAGCTAGCTCAACTACTGAGCGGAACGAAGTTAGGTGGGCCTAGTTTCAAAGCTACACAGAAAAATACGTACACATGTAACACAAAAGCATTAGAGCCATACAAAAAGATCCGAACAGAATTACAGAAAGTGAAAATGCATATGCTTATCATTACACACTCTAAATCTACAGAATCCATTGGACCTTTAACCGCCAATATCTCCAAGCGAGAGCTTCGCTTAGTAGCCACTATACTACTAACGCTTTCTTTCATTCTTCCACTTGAACTTGACCCTTCCTTCTCCATCTACCACCTTCTTCTTAGCCCCCTTCTTCATCAACTCCCTCTGCTGTTCCATTCTCTTTTCCACTTCTGCTAATTGAGCCTCTCTCTCCATCCTCTTCTTTAGCACCTTGAACAGCCTGGCCTTCTTTTCTGCTAACCTTTCCTTCTGAAGTTCCGTAAGTTCACTTTCCACGATCTTTCTATTACTTTCAAGTTGATCAATCCTCAACCTGTTCTCGGTTCTGTCCAACAAATCTTCATCAGTCTGGAAATACTTCACAGGATCAAAAGCCTCCATTTCTTCCTTATTATCCACAAACACTGTATGCTTCCCCTTAGCCTTGAACCCTAACCTCTGTTTTTGCTTTTCAATCTTTTGGGCTTCATTAAGTCTCATAGTACGGACATAACCTGAATCTTGTGATTTAAGCAACTTCACTTGATCCACCGACAACAGTTCGTTTCCTCTGTCAGCTATGAGGATTCCTCTATCATCGGTCTTAGTTCTAGTCATAGCATGGTAGTATTCATCAGGATTGTACTGAGCAGCCTTATTTCTAAGAACTTTTAAGGCTGCTTGCTTTTTGTGATAATCGGCAGCTCTAAGCTTGTAATCCTTTTTCTTTTCTAGCAACCCATACTTGGACCGACTTTCTGTTTGGGAACGTTCTCTATGTTGTTTTTTCTGTACGTTATGGACGAGTTTAGCCATAGTCTTTAGTACTTAATGATGAGATGAGATGAGTGCGACAGAGAAGGATCAGTGAGGATTACTACGGGTGGCTAGTAACTGTGCGCTAGTTTTACACCGGCTGGCAGTAGAATGGCCCCAAGAGCGATTTCGCACAGCAATAAAATTCTCATGTTACGGTCCATAAGTAAGTTAAACAAATCTGTTTATATCACTTCCATTTGTGCACCGTCTGTTTGTGTCACTTCCAGGAACGTTTGTTTCACTTCTCTTCATGCAGAAAGAGTCATCCAAAAACATGAATTCCACACACGTTATCCACTCCACCAAGACAACGAAACATTGAATGAGGCTCCATGGTACTTAAGACAACCAGAGATCACCAACCAGTCACAACGACCACCAATTCCAGAAGTTCCAGAAAACGCCCCACAATCACTTTCAACATTTCTCGACCTAGTCTCCGTCGAATACGGCCTTGAAGATATAAAACTCTTCGACCTAAGTGTGCTAAGTCCTGAACACCCTAACAGTACCGAAAACCAACCTGCCGATTATATGATTATCGCTACGGGAAAGTCAGAGAAACATGTTCACAAAGCCGGAAACGAACTCAAGCACTTCATCAAACACAAGTTCGAACACCTACCAAAAGTCAGTGGGTTAGTGTCGACGGTTCAATCGCCGTTGGCTAAAAGAAGGCTGTTGAAACGAGCCAGTAAGGGGCCTTTACTGACTGACAATGAGTACGGAAGACCCGCTAATTCTTGGGTGATGTGTGAGACGGGTGTAGACGGAGTTTTCATCCACATTCTTACGAAAGAGAGAAGAGAGGAGTTGAATTTAGAGACCTTATGGGTCGAAGGAGAGGCCATGTATGACGTGGAGCATGAGGGAACCGACACTGATGTTCTTCGCCATCTTGGTGATGTGGAGAGTGACCACGACCACCCCGTTCCTCGTACTGTCACAGGTATCCCACCGATCTCGCAAACCTCCAAACACATCCCATACTTTTTTCAATCTCGAAGGGTTCATACCTCCACTGTCTCCACTCCCACTAGTATATTCAGTTCCCTTCTAAATGAAAAGATTTCCAATATCGATACCCCCACTATTCAGTCCTACATCACCAGCTTCGAAGAATCTTTCGTCCCCACATTACAATCTTCCTCACTCACGTTAGAAACATACAACTTAAAATCCCAATTCTACACCATCCTCCATATGATCAACCCCCAGGAAGTTCCCTTTCAGATTGTGACCGATGTTCTTCTCCAGAAGTACACGGACTTGAAGTTGGCGAACCAGAATGACTTGAAAGACCAAAGGGTGTCCGACTTGATGACATTTATGAAACTTTTAGTTGATTCGCCGGAGTTACAGACTCAAAAAGGGGGGAAGGAGGCTATTGACAATGTCGTTGACCTTTTGTCGAAGTTTGCAATGAAAGTTTTTAGATTTTCAGGGGACTCCATTGACTTTGAAATTCACCCAGAATTTATACCGCTTTTAGTGAATCTTACCACGGTCCCTACCGCAGTCAACACCAGGGGTAGTAGCAATACTTCCAACGACACCTATCTCGGTCCTTCAACTATCGATGACATCATCTATAACGACAAGTCTTACAGTACGACTTTCCTCCAAACAATTCAAGTTTCAAATCGAGCACGTGATATCACCGATCTTATTAGTCATTACCTCCTTGAAAGAGGAGAGACAAGTTCACTCAGCAGGTCCACCAAAGAACTTCTTCTTTTTGTTTATGGAAATTCCGGAAGATGGGATAAGTTCTGGGCCCAGTGGGATTTATCGCTTAACTTCTTAGATCCACAAACCGACTTCGTCAAATGGGTTCGTCTCTTAGTTTATTTGGCTTTAAGAGGAGACGCTAATGCTACAAGACACTTTTTTGACAAGTACTGGGCTCGTTCACAGACGATTTCGGGGTCGTTTTTAGAGCACTTTCAACAATTTCAGCACCAGCTCAATGATAAGGAACTCCACCACCTCAGAAAAGCTCTTAGCATTGTTTCTGATAAAGTTGATGAGTCAAGACAAGAGGAAATCAAAGAGTTTATCCAGTCTTTAGACCAACCTTCCAACTAGCCTCCAACTAACCTTCAAACTTTCCACGGTTTATTAATGTACATAGCTCCATACCGATCTAGGTTCCTCTAGAGCCTCCTCTAATTCTCATACCATTATCAGCTTCTTCTCCTTACAGTTTCCACCACAGTTTGACCTCCTTCTTTAGTCCTTCGCCAATACTTCCCCATAGATCATTCATTTTGCAGCCATTTCTCTCCCTTTTTATGTCGACTCTTTTCAATTTTACTACACCTAGTTTTCAAATTTATTCTTGTTCCTGCAGTATAATTTACCCTCGATCACCATTATTCTCACCCTTTTACACCCTACACACTCACCTCTATCAAAGTTCTTCGGACAGACAGCGACGAAGTACTGGGCAGAAACATCGCGCAGTCTTTGGTCTCAGACGCGTGATGGATATCATCCAAGTCAAAAAACAAATCAAAGAATGGGAACACCAGTTCGTTAACGAACATGGTAAGCCCCCCACCAGGAACGACATAAAATCCAACACAATCATTGATCAGCTTTACAAGACATATAAGAAACTCAAGAATCCCGTCAGAACCCCTACAAAACCAAAATCGCATAGGCTTAAACCCTCCCATAAAAACCCCATAATTGATAGCATAAACGACTTTTCTGATGAAGAAACCAACCCCAATGAATTTATTTCAGACCTTCTCAAACGGAATAGTGAACTAGGTCCCACCCCACAAGGTGGGGGTAAAGTTTTGTCTATCTTTGATATAAAAACCCCACCTGAATCATCACCATTATTAAAGAAAACTACATCAAGTCAGCCACAAACACAGTTCAAAACACCTGTGAAGGTACGACTCAATTCCGGTGCCACTTCTGGTGCTAGTCCATCAGTTACTCCAACAAAAGGATCACTTCTATCCAAACTTACGGCCATAAATAGTCCCACCAAAACACCCAGCCAGACCGGGAGAAAAGTAGACCAAACACCGTCCTACCTTAATAAAAACATTCAGAAGTTCGATTTTAACCACAAGCCGAAAGATATCTCCCCGTTTCTCCAGCCTAAAAGTTCGCCTGTGGACCCTACCACTCCTACCACCAAAAGTATCATAGATTTTCAAGTGTCACCTTCACCACTTTTTCAGCGAGCCAATAAGAGTCTTATCGACGTATTCCAAGCCCATAAAAGTATAAGTATCACCGAAGAGGAAGCGCAAGCGTACGAGGTCGATACCGAAGAAGATGAGCCTGAAATTCCACTGCCATCTAAGCCCAAGAGAAAGGCTAAGACTCAGAAGAGGAGCACCAAGCGGTGGAAGATTAAGCCGGTGGTACAACTGCATGATGACGGCATGGCCAATAAAGATGTTCAACAGGTAATGAAAGACTTGAAACATAAAGAGGAGGCATCCCTTGAGAGGATGTTGGGTTCGGATGAAGAAGAAAGTGAAGAGGAAGAAGTTACACAAAAACCAGCTGGGAGAGTTCGGATGGTGGCTCCCGTTAGTAATAATTATAAGAGGATGAAGATTCATTATAAGAAGAACAAGAATTGGGGACGTAGACGCTAGTCTGAGCGTAGTGGTATAACCACTCCCATAGTCATTTTAGCGCCGGTCTACTACCATTTGGGCTTTTGTTATTTGTACATATATACTGTATAATACACTAAACCAATTTAGATCTTACTCTCCACTCCTCTAAGTTCAGCAACAGTTGTCGATGAGTGTTTCAAAGCTTCAAGGCTAGTTCAGTCTCATCCTCTATCCCGAATTGAACCCTATGTCTCTGCCCCTCCCTCCTTTTATGCTCCTCATAAACCGGCTTCTCCCACTTACTCTCGTCAGCTTCATAGTCCCACACACCCTGGGCCAATTCTCCCTCCTTCTGCCTCTTCTCGGCCTTAACTCTCTCCTCCATCGCCTTAATATCCTCGTCCTGGCCCTCCTCTTCATTGAATTTCTCCACCATCGTCACCTTCCCATCCTTGATCACCATCTCTACGGTTCTATTTCCCTTTCCTATCCGCTTCCGCTCATTCTCTTCATACTTCCGTAACTGCTTCTGCTGCTTCTTCAACCTTAGCGCTCTTTCTGTGGCAGATAACCACATGTTCCCGGTATTTGTGGTCAACTCATAATCAGCAGCATTATCGATGATTTTCGTCCTTTCTTCGCCATTCTCTTGGAACTCAAGCAATGTGTCTAGACGATTCTGAGCAGCTAGTAAATCTGAATCAACTCCCTTTGTATCATTATAATATTGAAGTTCGTTCTGTTGTTGTTGGTGTTCATGGAGTTGTTTGGCCTGTAATTCCTGTTGGTGGTGCTGGAGTTTCTTATCCTCTTCAGCTTGTTTCAACGCTTTATCCTGGGCCTTCCAGAGGTTCTCCCCTGCATTCATACTGAAGACAATTTTTTTATTCTTAGTCTTGGGTTCGTCTTTGTGTTCAACCTGTTTCTTTTCAAGTTCATACTTCTCCTTTAATAGAACTTGACGTATTTCTCCTTTCTCCTTGCTGGAAATAATATCATGGCCACAAAACGAACACGGTTGTAACCCTTCCTTGGCACAAATGATCTTTCCACAGTTCAAACAGTTGGGGGCGAGTTCAAATAACGGATGTCTGGTAGCATTACATTGGCAGGAAGTAAGAGAATCAGATGATTGCTTGACCTCAAGACTACTAATCAACGCATCGAGGTCTTTAAGGTTATCCAAATTCTTCTTCCTGGTCTTTCTGTTATCCTTGGGCTGTTCAGGTTCTTTGGTCTTGAGAAGGCTTGAAGTTGTTGATCCTTCTTTGGTCCTTTGTGGCTGCTTTTGCAGTTTAGTTTGTGGTTGTGGTTGTGGTTTAGGCGTTGTCCATGGGTTTTTCATTTTTGCTTCCTTATCTTTAGACGGTATGACCTCCTTCGCCACCGTCTTTGCTCCAACACCATTCTTCACCGCCATAAACTTGTTAAGGAACTCAATGGATGCATCACTTTGTCCCAACATATTCAAAAAGTGATCAGTTATTTCCGGCTCACTCTTCAACGTTAATCCATACTCTATCATCTGATTACATGATTCGGGATCTAATGGAATGATGTCTGCTAGTTGTTGACTTAGTTCGAGTTTCTGTTTAGTGGTCATAATGAGTGAGAACTAGGACGATGAGTAATTCTCATTGTTTCAGATTTGCGATAATTGCCGTATTGAGAAAGTATGATGATTCTGAAACACTTTCAACCACGTCTCTGAGTCTTTTATTTTTATTGTTTTCTTGTTTGAACTCTCCACGCTTAATATTTTTGTTTCTAAACTATTCGGAATGTGTCTGGTAGTTCATGTTGGTGGTAGTTCTGCCTCCGTGTTTGGGGTTCATCTTTTCTTAGGGTCTTCTGTGTGCACATTGCCTTTTGCACAAACTCACCATGACGTTAAACACGGTAAAGTTTAATGAAACTGTGAATACACTTCGACTGGCTATCCTTAAACGACCCAAATTACTGGGCGGTGTAAGTCAGGAAGAGGCATAGATGGCAGAGATAAACTGAAATGCGTGCATGACCAAATGTGATCTATAACAAAGGCTGCAAATCGAGAAATTTTGAAACTATTTACCACAAACACAAAAATATAATAATACCCAATTTTCCAATATATCATACAAAACCAAAGCCATATACACATCAAACAGCAACTACAAGCATAACTTAATAAAAAGCAGACCCATTAAAAAATTTAGAAATATTTCTATGAATAAAACATCTAAATTTGATCGTATCAATCAAGGATATAATGATCCAAAATATCTTCATATCCAAGCAATTACAGATGAGTACCTTTTGATGTGCTTCTTAGGTCATGGGAGTTTTGGTAGTGTTATCCTAGCCAAGAGTTTGAGACAGATCAACCAACTAAGAGTGTATAATACCTATATGGACGGCACATTGTTACAACCATTACCTATCAAAGACACAAACAGATCACCCCTTGTAGCCATTAAAACATTGTTCAGAAGAGAAGATGAAGACATAAAAGATTACTTAAGAAGTAAAGAATTAACCTTCATGTTATCGATGCCATCCCATCCTAACTTGGTCCAAGTATATGAGATTTTGTTTGATCCAGGTGATCAAAGACTTCATATTATCATGGAATCAATGAACCAGACGTTGATACAGGTCATGAGAGCTAGAAAAACTGTTAGGTTCAGTGATAAAACTATGAAAAGTATATTGAGTCAGATCTTGAGTGGAATTAAACACATACACAAATACGATTTCTTTCATAGAGATCTTAAGCCTGAGAATATTTTGATGATTCCTACCATTCAATACTATAGTCATGAGTGTAATATTCCACCCAGTCATAAGAATGATAACTATATAGTTAAAGTAGCTGATTATGGATTAAGTAGAAGTGTAAATAGTTTAGGACCTTATACAGAATATGTTTCAACTAGATGGTATAGATCACCAGAGATCTTATTAAGAAGGAAATGGCATTCGAAGCCTGTTGATATGTGGGCATTTGGAGCGTTGATAGTGGAAATAATTAATTTTTCACCCTTGTTCCCTGGTGAATCAGAATTGGACCAAGTTTGGAGAATCTTTCAAGTTTTAGGATGTCCAAGTTTACCTAACCTAAATCAATTTGCATACCATTCATCCATGAATTATTTTGTACCATTAGGTGGATTTTGGAGAGAAGCTGTTAATTTAGCAGCTAATGTTGGAATTCATTTCCCTTACGAGCCGGGTTTAACCATGCAAGATATAATTCCCACAGGCTTCTACAGGGGTTTAAGTGATGTAGTTAAAGCATGCCTTACCTGGGATCCGGATATAAGAGCTGATGCTAGCTATTTAAGCTCTTTTGAATATTTCAAAAACACCGGGGTTTATGAACCTCCACAAATTAAATCCAATTTATTCAAATCCAATTTATTTACTCCCCCAATCAAACCCCCATCAACTAAGCCAGATAATTATTTCTATGAAGATTTAGATGATGGATATGAGGTTCAATTCATGAATTTTGATAACTTACAAGAAAACCAACATGATGTAATAACTCCAAGTTATGATTCGGATTATGAATATGCTAATGATAATAATTATACATGGAAGCCAACTCAGGAGACTGGGCCAGAGTCTGAGTTGGAATATCAACCTTTATTCATGAAAGAGTTAACCTATCAACCTATTACCAACCACAAACTTACCAATGAAGTTAGTAAGTTGGAATAGTTTGTGTGAAGTCGTCAATAGTCATCAACAACCCACACTCAGTAACATAAAAGAACCAGGCTATTCACGCAATTAACTTGAATGATGAAAGAGTAATGATTAATGAGATATGAAAATTTGAGAGTATTTCCAATGTACATGATCTTTTGTTTGTGTTTGTTTCTGTGCATCTGTGTTTACGTTTGTGTTTGAACTCTGTGTTTGTGTTTCTACCCCTCAAATGTGTTGGCCCATCGCCCCCCCAAACGATCTCCCCACAATCTTGGCCCCGCGAAATACAGGCATATAAGGTCATTGTTTCCTAACCCAAATCCCATATGTGTATACTATTATCCACTACTGAACATCCTGAGTTCCCGTTCATACTTCTATCGAACAGGGATGAGTACTTCAAACGACCCACGAGAATAGCTACCATCAAAACCATCAACAATAAACAAGTTTTATATCCATGTGACTTGGCTCGTGAAGAACATGGGACATGGATAGGTGTTGATAATACCGGTAAAATAGCCGTGTTAGTGAATTATAGAGAACAACGCAATTTGAATGTGATCAGTGAAATCTCTAGAGGCATTTTACCCTTGGATTATATCACCAGTAACGATAATGATGAAGATTGGTTCAATAACCTTGAGACATCATTAGCATCCAGAATTGTTAATAAAACCGGGGAAAAACTCGATAAAGTCCCATTGAAAAGAATCGGCGGATTCTCGTTGTTATATGGAAAGCTTGGCTTAACCAATGGCAAGATCAATAAGTTGAATATAATAAGTAATAGAGGTGATAAGGCGACAATATTCGATTCCACTAAATTGAACCAAGATAAGTTACATATGAATGATACCACTATTGGGTTATCGAATTCTGTATTTTACGAACCGTGGAAGAAGGTAGAGTATGGCAGTGAGTTGTTGCATAATCTAATGAGTAATTGTAGGGGTTTAAACCAACAGCAGTTGGTTGATAAGTTGTTTGATATTTTGAGTACGGATACCTTTGATAGGAGTTTAGTCGATCAATCATTTCTTGATCAACTTATGGGGCTAAGATCGACGATATTTGTACCTCCATTGGATACGGGGTCCGACGGCAATGATTTGACTAATGGAAGGTTTTATGGGACTAGAACTCAGACGGTTATATTGTTAGATAGGCATGGGAAGTTGCATTATTACGAAAGGGATTTACATAAATCTGATGATTTAGGGGAGCCCCCTACCAGTCAGTATTTCGGGGTCAAGTTGAAATAGCAATCACCCTTACAACCTGAACAGCCTGAACAATGTGAAAGTGAACAACCTGAACAATGTGAAGGTTGTGATGGTTGTAAAGGTAAGAGTATTTCTGAGACTATGCAAAAGACTTCAATCCCTGAGGCTTTTGTCCGTAACACTTATAACCCTCAGTTTAATGATAATGATAATGATAACAGACCAACCAACCTGAAAAAGTCACCTGACCGCCTGAAAAGAAACTCATTCAGATTATAGGCCAATTTCATGTTTCGTTTCAAAAAGTTCTAATAGAAAAATCCAAATAGAAAAACTTGAATAGAAATTCCCTTGACTTGCTCTTGATTTCTTTACAACATGTGTTAGTATGTCTCAAATGTGATACGCCACATGTGATCTCAACTCACCGCCCCTCCTTAATTCTCTGTCTATCTTAGCAGTACCAAGCCATTAAGGCCTTGGAAGAAAAACTCTGAATCACCAATCCAAGAAATCTCCGGGAGCTGGCCCCTCGCCCCCGTTTCCCTTCGGGATTTAATCTTCTGTTAACTTAACAGTTCGCGATATCAAGTAAGCTATGCTAACAACTTTAGATAACGCTCCTTCTACAAGCGTTTACCACATAAAAGGCACTTCCGACAATGACTACCTTTTCTTCATACCAGGAAATCCCGGGTTGGTCGAATATTATATAACTTATCTCGACTTAATTCACAAAAAGTACCCCAATTTTAACATCTACTGTGTCTCACATGCTGGGTACCAAACTACAGGCCACTATCAATACGATCTGGACCAATACTTCGATGTGACATTCCAGATACAACACAAAGTCGATATCATTAAAAGAATCATCAACAAGGACAGCAATGTCTATTTTATGGCTCATTCTCTAGGAGCGTATATTACCCAAAGAGTGGTGCAACAATTATATCAACATTATAATATAAAGTTTGTAGGGTTTATATGTCCTACCATTGTCAATCTTAAAGATTCAGACTCAGGTAAAACATTTGCTAAGATTTATAAATACTTGCCGGTAGTTAAACTTGCAATTGTGTTCAGTTATATATTGAACTTGTTCAGTGAGACGTTTATCAAGTACCTATTCAGAACCTTTGTATTCGAGCATCCTAAAGAGTTTGATATGGTGTCGACTGAATCATTAGACAATTCCATCAATGCTTCTTATAAGTTAGTAACCACAAAAAGAATTGTCAAACAAGCTCTCAATTTAGTAGTAGACGAACTTGTGATGATTTTACATGATGATGAGTTTAATGATTGGTTTTTTGATCTTCTGAACCATGGAGTGAAATTATGGAACTACTTTGCTTATAAGGACCATTGGGTTCATGATAATACCAGAGATTATATACTTTCGAGGTATTATGATAAGAAAGGTGTTAGGTTTGATATTGGTGAACTAGATGGAATCACTCATAGTTTTTGTGTTAATCAAAGTAAGGAATTTGCTGAGATTACTTTAGGGGTATTTGATGAGTTTTTATAGTAGGTTTCATGGCCTTTCTGGGCCCATGCTGGATGACAATATGTCCATGTTGGAATTGGTAGAATTATAGATTTTATAGATTTGGACCGGTCCCCGCGATACGCTAACTTTCGCTAGGCTAGAGTTATCGTAGGCTCGAGTTATCGTATCGCATCGCAAATAAAATTTTCATGTCTGCTACTGATAAATCATCCCTCCCATTCTCCGAACAACATTACTTCTCTTCATATGATCACTTCGGGATCCATGAAGAGATGTTGAAGGACACCTCAAGAACCCTTAGTTATAGGTCTGCCATGTTGAAAAACAGACATCTTTTCAAAGATAAAATTGTTTTAGATGTCGGATGTGGTACAGGTATTTTATCAATGTTTGCAGTCAAGGCTGGTGCCAAACACGTTTATTCAGTTGATATGTCCAACATCATTGGCAAAGCTAAAGAGATCATCAGTTTAAATGGATTTGATGATAAAATCACTTTAATTCAAGGAAAATTAGAAGATATTGAATTACCAGTTAAAAACGTCGATATCATAGTTAGTGAATGGATGGGGTACTTTTTATTGTATGAATCCATGTTGGATACCGTATTATATGCTAGAGATAAATATTTGGTTGAAGGTGGATTAATCTTGCCTGACAAATGTTCAATGTATATAGCTGGAATTGAAGATGGTGAATATAAAGATGAAAAAATCAACTACTGGCAAGATGTTTATGGATTCGATTACAGTCCATTCATTGAAATAGCCATGGCTGAACCTTTAGTTGATACTGTTAACAATAATTCATTAATCACTTCAAGTCATAAGTTCTTTGAATTTGATATAAATAAAGTTAGTAAAGAAGATTTAGCATTCACTAGAGAATTCGAATTGAAACCTTTAACTAATGAATTATGTCATGCTTATATTGTTTGGTTTGATTGTGAATTTCCTGGTAAAGAAAAAGTCACTTTGGGTACTGGACCTATGAGTAATTATACTCATTGGAAACAAACAGTTTTCTATATGGATCAAATTTTAGATGTTAAATTAAATGATATTATAAAGGGAAAGATTTCTGCTAGACCAAATGCTATTAATCCAAGAGAAATCGATATTGAAATCAATTGGGATTTAAAAACTTTAGATGAGTCCAGAGCTCAAAAGGGTAAGTATAATTATTTCATGCGTTAGATATATGTGCATATGATCGAATTTTCTGTCTTTGTGTTTTTTCTTGTTTTTGTACTTGGTCCTGTTTGTGTTCGTTGAAGTCTCTCCAAGTCACTCTTCATTTTACTCTGCATCATTCAACATTCGGGCAACCTGGATTCGGGCAAATCGTGAATTTCGCAATTTGATGATAAGACATATTACTAAAGCAACCTCAAGTAAAATCTTTAAATCAATTCCAAATATAAGAACAATGTCAAGTAAAACAGAAAGTGAATGGAGAGCCATATTAAGTCCAGAACAATTCAGGGTATTGAGACAAAATGGCACTGAAGCTCCTCATACAGGTGAATATGTTAAAACTCCGCAAGATAAAACAGTGATTTATAAATGTGTTGGATGTGGTAATCCATTATATGAAGCGTCTACACAATTTGATGCCCATTGTGGATGGCCGGCATTTTATCAAGCAATTCCAAATTCCATAACCACAAAGGTGGACAAAAGTTTCGGAATGGTAAGAGAGGAAATGAGATGTGCAAAGTGTGATGGTCATTTAGGCCATATCTTTAGAGGAGAGGGGTACAAGAATCCAACTGATGAGAGACATTGTGTTAATAGTGTCTGCTTAAAGATGGAAAAGCCTACTTGAACATAGCAAAGGTAGGGCGATCAACCTGAGAGAATGAGGGGAGGAAATAAGATCATAGGTACAAAAGTTTATAACTAAATACCGTAACTATACAGACTAAAATCAAAGAACAAAAGGAATCAAAACTTTTCTATTCAATTTCTTATAATCGTCACCGAAAACTTTTAAGTATCTCTTATGTTTACCAACAGCCCAAAAGTACATTTGAACCGCAGCAACTAAAGTGAAGAAGTAATAACTCCAATTACCTGAAAAGATCGAAAAAGTTAAGAAAGTTAAAATTTCAAATAAGTAGTTTGGACAAGTTACATAATCAAATCCAAATCCATGAGGTATTTCATACTTCTTTGGATCTTTATCTCTAATTGAACTCAAATTCTTATGAGTTAAATAATTAGCAAATTCGAATCCCAAAATCAAAATTGCAAATAAAATAACATAATCAGTAGTCCAATCATTGGTGTTGAATAAGAACGCATAGATTGGATTCTTGGAGTACTTATAATTGACAGGTGCATAAACAAATACACTACATAATACCCCATTTAGGATCCAATAATGGAAACTATTTTTGAATATATTGAATAACGGCATAGTTGAATTGGAGAATTTATGAACAAATAAAGTTTCGAATTCTCTTTTAAGGTAATGAAGCAATGTTAAATCATACAAAGCAATTTGAGTACTAGTGTTTTGATATTGACTGAATAATGAATGGAATCCATAAAAGACCAAGGAATGAAAAACAATTGGACCAAAATACTCAACAATGAAAACCGTTTGCCAACTAATCTGTGGACCTAAGTCTTTAACTGATAATTTAGCATCACCAGTAATTCCGAATTGTTTGAAAGTCTTATTGATTGCCAATGGGACTTTCTCATCGTTTCTTTCGTAAGTAAGTCTAATTCTATTCTTAGCTAACTTATTGTCCTTTGCAATGATATCAATTAAATCATTGACAAAATCAACTGGGCGGAACTCGTCAGTTGACAATGGTTTAATTGACTTGGATCTCGATTTGATTTCAAGTAACATGAGTTCACTAAAGATTTGGTTTGTTAGTACGCGCTAGAGTCCGCGGCAACTGATGGAAGCTTGCTGAGTGCGTAGAACCCTAGAGAAACCCACAGAATGACGTGCCCTCAACAGTGAGCGAGAAATTTTCAGTCATACGAAAATCAAATCTACCTCAAGTCATAATGTCAGATTGGGATTCAGTTACTGTTATTGGTTCAAAAGCTAGAATTGGTGGGGGTGGTCCAAGACAAACCGTTGCCAAAACTCAAAGTCAATTAAATGCTGCTAGAAGAAGTGGTAATGTTGTTGGTACTGAAAAGAAATACGGTAGTGCTAATACGAAATCAAACCCTGAAGGCCAAAGATTAACTAAGTTAGATGATACTGATGATGTTGTTGCCGTCAAGAAAGTTGATACTAATGTTGGGAAAGTTATTTCCAAAGCTAGACAAGAAAAGGGGTTTACCCAAAAGGATTTAGCTACTAAGATTAATGAAAAACCTCAAGTTATTAATGATTATGAAAGTGGTAGAGCTCAACCTAATCAACAACTTTTAGGTAAATTAGAAAGAGCTTTAGGGGTTAAATTAAGAGGTAAGCAAATCGGTGAACCTTTATTCAAAAAGAAGGCTTAAAGTCTTTACCGACTAGGAGGGTTTCAAAGGTGATTAGTCAGGGTAGTTCTATGGGTATTTCTATGGTAGTAACCTTAGACACATACATACCATGGCCACCCTATTGTCTATGCAGTCTATACTATTGTCTAATAGACAATGGAATCACCTATAGAAGATAGAATACAACAAGGGGTAGGAAATTGGATCGCCTAATTATCTCGGTAATCTGATGGGAATCTCCAATTAAGTATATAGTATTTTCATGACTTTATGTATATTCTTTTTCTTCTAATCCGTATGGTCGAGTTTCCTATTGAGGATATAAGCGCAGGAGAATGCTTTTAGATAATGCCTTATCATGAGAACATCTCGGAATAAGATTATGTGCCGCTTATAATTCCGCATTAGTGGTGTAGCCTCCTAAGAAAAACTAGCCCCTCTCCTAGCAAGCCCCCGCTATTGAGGAGAGTCAGATCGATTCAATGTTAATCCTTAGCGGTAAGATTGTACCAGGGCTAGGTCCGTTACTATCATTAAGTTTGTGCCAATTTCTACCATTCTTCCTTCCAATACTACAAGAATGATCCAGCCACATTACCGTCCTAATTTAAAGCATTCTAACATCTTGACTCTTATCTCCCTATCTAATCTTAGTACTACCATGTTGCTACGCCTGATATGCACCTTGTTTAACCTTAAACAGCATACACATGATAAGAAGAGTCATTTAACAACCGGTATAATTGACCCTTTCTACAACCTTGATGATCCTATAACTTTAGGGTCTACTTAAACTTCGGGATTTTGCCGACACTCATATTCTTAACACCAAGTAATTCGCTTATTTGAGATAAGACCTCGAAATATGAGCCCCGATCTCCTCATATCAGAAAAAGATAACACCAGTTTCATTATACCCCAAATTTATATTTAAACTCAACAAATGCCGCTAGATGAAAATTTCAAACCTCAATCATGAAAGATTTTTTGGGAAAGGAAAAGGTTTCTGTTAAATCAGTTCCATCTCGTCCTAGTATATACAGAGCTGGTACTAGTGGATTAGATATCTCTATTGCCAACTCAAGAATTATAGACGATGAAGAATACAAAACCTCAAGTGATCCTGTTCCTCAACATACCTTACATAGGGGTATGAAATCAAGACATGTTCAATTATTAGCTATTGGAGGATGTATAGGTATGTGAAAAAAAAAATGATCTCGGATTTTTCCCGAATTTCTGGGGTAGGGCAATCTCCAACGACAAACTCAAATCCCACATGACGAATTTCTTTTACTAACATTCTATAGGTACTGGTTTATTTATTGGTTCAGGTGGGATCTTGTATAATGCAGGTCCTGCTTCATTATGGCTTGCTTATGTGATTATGTCAGTAATCATTTGGTTAGTTATGAATCAAATGGCTGAAATGATTACGTTCTTACCATTACCAGGTAATGGGGCCCAAGCTTTTGTAACTGATTTTGTTGATGAAAGTTTAGGGTTTGCTATAAGTTGGAATTATTATTATGCATTTGCAATGTTGGTTCCTACTGAGACTACTGCTGCTGCTATTTTGGTAGACTATTGGCCAAATGATGTGAATATTGCAGTTTGGATTACTATACTTACGCTTGTTGTTGTAGTATTGAATTTCATGTCTTCCAGAATTTATGGGGAAGGGGAATTCATTTTTGCTGGGATAAAAGTTATTGCTATTTTAGTGTTGATTTTCACAGGGATTGTCATTTTCTTTGGTGGTGCACCAAGCCATGATCGTCTTGGGTTCAGGTATTGGAAACATGATTTAGCATTTAAATCGTATTTAACCGGTGGGGCCACTGGTAGGTTTCTTGGGGTATGGTATTCTATTATCAAATCCGGGTTTGCGTTCATTGTTTCCCCAGAATTCGTAGTAACAGCTGCAGGGGAATGTGAACATCCTCGTAAGAATATCCCCAAAGCTGCTTCTAGGTTCATCTATAGAGTTACATTCTTTTATATTGTTGGAACTTTGATTATTGGTGTCATTTGTATTTCTACTAGTGACAGATTACTTTATGGATCGGGAGCTGCCGCTTCACCATTCGTTATTGGAATCAAAAACGCTGGTATTAACGGGTTAGATCACTTCATAAATGCATGTATTTTAACTTCAGCAACTTCAGCTGCTAATGGTCAATTATATACAGCTTCAAGAGTTTTATATAGTAATGCCAAGAAAGGTATTGCTCCAAAGATCTTCATGACAGTCAATAGATTTGGTACTCCATACTATGCTGTAGGAGTCACCAGTTTATTCGCCTGCTTAGCCTACATGAACGTTTCAAGTACTTCAGCCAATGTGTTCAATTGGTTCACTAACATCACTACTATTTCCGGGTTCATTTCTTGGATTTGTGTTTGTTTTGCCTACACTAGATGGAGGAAAGCTATCACTTATAACAACTTATGGGACAGAGTCACATACAGAACTCCATTCCAACCATATGGGGCATGGGTTGTGATTTGCTTTATAAGTTTAATTACCATAACCAATGGATTTGGAGTCTTCTTTGATTTCAATGGTCCTGATTTCGTGGCTGCTTATATAACGTTACCAATTGTTGTAGGTTTGTATATTGGACATAAGATTTATCAAAAGATTAAGTTTGGAAAGACTAGGTTCTTGAAACCTATTGAAGAAATTGATCTATTCACTGGTTTGGATTTGATCGAAGAAGAACAAGAGTTATATGTTAAGCCAGTCCCTAGGAACTTTTTGGAAAAGATTTGGTTTTGGGCTTTTTAATTTACGATTTGAGAGATTTTCCGTGTACTGATCTTTATTTTCTATTCTCTATGTATGGACTCTGTAAGTAGAATAAAAAGTGACTCGGTTGTAAGAGTCACGGTTCAACACCGTCAAAATATATTTTCGGAAAATATCCGTGATTAACTTTTCTCCAAAATTCGTGGAATTCCTTATCTTCCTTATCTAAAGAGCCTGTCAATCCTATTAGAGATCTAACAGTGATACATTCCACCTCTAGAATTAGAACTAACAACTAACATTTACACATTATAATATTAAGCCGTTGGCCTAACATCAAAATGAAAAGCTCATAATTGTTGATGAGCATTGGTATTTCTTTACTTGTGAGTTATTTACAACTCCAAGAAAAACCCACAAGTTTTGTGCAAATGCACTGTCTCTAACTAATGTCTTGATCATCTTTTTCAGTAAACGATTGCAAAGTGACCTGAAAGTGATGCACTCCATCGATAGGCAATAACCTATCCTCCAGTGAATCATCATAGCCACTTGTATAAAGCAAGTCGTCCACATCTTGTTCTTCGAGACAAAAGTCCCACTTTCTTTCATCATATGTTAAGTTCCCATTTGGCTGAATGAGTAAGTTTCCATCTTCACCCTGGCTCAAATGAATTTGATCAGGAGTCATACCAAGGCACTGTGCAAGCTCGGTGATATTCAACTCTGCTGAATAAGTAAGAGCAAAGATCTTTTTGTCTTTCAAACAAGGGTGCATATATTCACGTGGGTCGGTAACAAGACTTGTTTCAATCAATGTTTTGGTGCCGATAACATATCCCACTAAACATATAAATAAGGGGTTCATTCTGCGAAAGTTCGAATTTGGTGTAGAACTAGGGCCATTAGCTCGCGATGTGTCTCATCTTATAACCGCCGCGACCTCATCGCAAAAATTTACATGAGTTTATCCCAACAATTAAACGCTATAGCTGATAATTCAACATCAGCAGTTGTTGATAGAAAGTCAAGGTCAAGGATCCATTCCAGATCTTTAATCTTCGACCCAAAAATCGCAGCAACTCAAGATTTTGAACTCATCTACCAGATCAGTTTAGAAGGTTTAACAGACTTAAGTGAACTAGATAAACGATTCTCCAAGTTTAATGGGACATTATTTCATGAAAGCACCGTAACATTCGATAGAAATGTTCAGCAGCCTGATATGATTAAGAACTTGAATGAAAATATCAACAATTTCTTATACTTAGTATCACCCTACTTGAATTTAAGTTGTAGTATTAAAGCATTAGAATGGTTAGTAAGAAGGTTTAATATCAATTTATATAATGGAGAAATGTTGATCTTAACCAGTTTGTCATACTATAAAGAACCGGTCTTCATCAAGGTGTTGAATGTCATTCCTAAAGGTTCGTTTCCTAAGATTTTTGAATCTTTCATCGGATTCAAAGATATGTTAAAGAGTCCTTCAAGTATATCGATTTTAAAGAGTTTTGTCAATAGTTATGAATTATTTAAGTTATACACCTTATTCTTGAACGATCAGATCGAAAGAAAGTTAGTATTCAAGTCACAATTGATCTTTTACTTATCAATTTCAATCCAGCTATTATCATCCTTGAGTAAAGACCAAACCAGAATTGAATCTGATTACTTACCGGTGATCTTAAGAGTTGTCAGTTCCTTACTTGCTGGAAGTTACGATAATTTAGTAACTGCATATTCATTAATCTCCGTCATAAGTTCGATTTTATCATTGAATGAAAACGTCATCGTCACTTTAACCTCCAATATTTTAAACAACAGAGATAGTTTACAATCCAATATTGTAAAGAAAACATTAATTACTTTAGGGCATTTATGGGGAGGATTCGCCGATTCGAATCAAGCTCAAATCAAACCATTTGAATTTGATGTAGAATTGATAGAGACCCTCATCACTGAAAAGTATCATATCCAAAAGTTTTTAAGTTATTACTATATTTGTAACTTGTCACAATTGAACGTTTACAAGTATTTCCCATTTGTGGATTTAAGTTCCAACTTCGACGTTGTTTGTAAGGGAGTTTTAAAAGAAGTCACCAGTACTGAAAGGATCGTCAAGGATAATGTCAGAAGAACAATCGAAGGGTTATACAAATACGACCAACAAAGATTCAAGGAATTATGCGAGATAAAGATTCCTGATTTGGAAATGATTTTGTTGACTACTTTGGCCAATGAAGAGCCTGAAGAAGTTGAAGAAGAGGACATTGAAATCGAGGAAATCGATGAAATTGAAGATATCATCGAAACCGATGTTTTTACATCTACAAACACATTCTTTGTCAAATCATCTAATCCTGAATTCGATCAATTATCAATCATTCTTCTTTCTAACCTCAATAGTATTGAAAGTTTTTCCAGTAAGTTTGAAAGTTATAGAAGTTACCTTACGTTTTTGATTAGATTCTCATTATCACCAAACTTGCCCATCATTGCCAGAATCAAAGTTGTTACCAAGTTAGTCAAGTTGATCAAACAAGACGTACAAAAAGGTGGTCTTTATTATTTGTTATTCCCAATTGTCTTACTCGGGTTATACGATAAACAAAAAACTATTCGTAAATATTACTTAACTATCTTGGAGACCATTGCTGCATCTAAAGGATCAGAATTGGTTTTCGAAGATGAAATTTACTCAAACGTCCCTGACAATAAGAAACACTTGTTATCACCAAAGGATGGTGAATACTTGTTGAATTTGACAAAGCAAGTCGGATTCAATGATTTGGTTGTTGATCCTTCTAAGTTAGTTGATAAACTTAACACCCTCTTTACTCATAGTAAGGGGCACTCCAAGAAATATGGACAAACTTACCTCAAAGAGTTCGTACTCAACCAATGGGGATTGGAATACCCTTTGGGTTTCAAGTATAAGATCTGGAATGTCATCAGTATACTCAACAAACAAGATAATGACTATAGAACCTTCTTTGGTAATGACTTAACATTGTTAAATGACACAAACATCCAAAAGGAATTTGAAGATGCAAAAATCGACTCTGCTCAAACCGAACAGAATTTAATTGATATGATTGGTGGATTAAACACCACTGCTAAGGAAGTTGATCTTTTATTGAATTTATTGATCTCAGACTTCGATACTGCCACAAATAGAATCATTGCAATTTTCCCAAGGCTTAAATCACACGATTTAAGGTATAAAGTGTTCAATAGACTCATCGACCTTATTATTGAAGATTCTAATGATTCTGATCCATTCGAAGTTCTTACTCGTCTTCCATTTGATACTAAACTTATTTTATCAATCTTAAACACTGTTCAAATCAATAATGAAGTTCCTGATCAAGCCATTGTTAAGAGGAAGAGAAGATCATCCAGTCAAACTAAACAGAACTTGGCCAGAAATGATATTACCAATATTGCCAATATTCATCTCAAGAAATTGACTATTGTTTTAGATTTATTGGATTACAATCTAATTGAAAATTTGAAGACTGGTGAGGATGATTTATCTAAACCAGAACTTTTGATCGAACTTTTCAAGATCTTGACCGATTTAGATTACCTCGGAAATGATGGTCATTTACCCGTATTATATACTCAAGAAGTATTAGCCAATTGCATGATCAATGCCATTAAGTTGATGAAGACCAAATCTTTCAAATATGACTCCAATTCTATCAGAGCTGACTTGATTGTAAATTCCATTAGAAACTCCAGTAACCCACAAGTTCAAAATAAGTTGTTATTAGTTATTGCTGAATTGGCCTCTTTGGCACCAGAAATCATTTTACATAGTGTCATGCCAATTTTCACATTCATGGGAGCTCATACCATCAAGCAAGATGATGAGTTCTCTAACCAAGCTTTACAAGAAACCGTTTCAAGGGTCATTCCTGCATTGGCCCAAAATGGTACTACCAACATTGATGAAGATATTGAGTTCTTGTTGGCTTCATTCATTGCTGCTTTGCAGCACATTCCAAGACATAGATTGAATAAATTATTCAACTCTTTAGTCAATACCTTGACTGTTGACAAGTCCCTACATGTAATCTTGTTCCTAGTAGGTAATCAATACACTAAAGGGAATAATGATGATATCAAGAGAGGGTTAATTGAATTTTCTTCCGTTTTACTAAAGAATTTCGATCCAATTGATCAATTACAAAGTATTCACAAATTCCTTGAATTGTGGCAAATCATTCCTAATGAACCTTTGGAAAAGAACAGTGAATTGTTCAATGAATTGATCAAACGTCCTATCTATGGTGTTAGTATGTTAAGTTTAACTAAAGATGAATTAGAAGAATTGAAGGTTGGATTATTAGGGTATTTAAATGAAATTATTAGTATCAAAGATGAGTTCAATGAGATTAACTTGTTGAAATTGAAAGTCAGCATGGAACTTTTAGACGAAGATGTTAGTGATAAGACTTCATTATTAAGTGTTTTCAATAAGGTTCTGTCATTCTTATTAAAGAATATTGAAGTTTACAAGAATGATGACAATGGATTCAACACTACATTGCATAATCTTCTTAACAATTTCTTAGACATGTTACCAATATCATTCTTCATTGATTCAATCATCGATAGTTTGGATAATAAAGATATCACAATTGCTGTGAACTTCACTAATCTTTTGGGGTCCAAGTTTGAAGAGGAATTGAACGTTAACAACACTACTACTGAGATCACTGCAACTATCAAAGCCAACCTTATTCCAAAGCTTGTGGGAGGAGTTGAAAAGAACGTTGATCTTCTTCTTCAACAAAGTTATCTTGATGCGTTAGCTATCATTATCAACAAGTTGTTTATCATTGATGCTACAATCTTCAATGATAGCAAGCAATTGACTAACATTTTAAGTCTCGTTCTAACTGATAAAGGATTATTAAGTAATAAACCTGAATTGATTATTTCATCCATCAACCTTATCAATCACATAATCAACATCTTAGGTGTAAAGACTATTGGTTTCTTTCCTAAGATTCTCAACCCATCATTCCAAATCTTTAAGGAATTCAAAGAAGAATTAGTTCACACTTCATTACTTCTTCTTTATTCTACCCTCATCAAAAAATTGTCGGCTTTCCTAGGCAATAATCTCGATACAATTATTCTTATCATTCTTGAATCAAATGTCGATAGCAGCATCAAATCACAAATTCTTAACTTACTCATCAAACATATTGAATTGGCCAAGGTCTTGAAGTCTTTGTGTAACATCTGGTTAAATGGGTTCTATGAACATGATTTACCTGATAACTTGGGATTATACTTGAACTGTTTACAATCTACTATTGATGAAATTGATAAGAAGTCAGCTATAAGTAGTTCCGGATTATTTTTGAAATGGCAATTGAAGACTTTTGAATTCAGACACTATTGTGAAGCTAACAGTAAGTTCAATAACAACACTATCTTCAGATTAGAATCATCATTCCATAAATGTGGTATTACATTTATCATGAAATTGAATGATAAAAGCTTCAGACCATTATTTGCGTCATTGACGAGGTGGTGTATTAATGGAGAAAGTACTGGAATTGATGATGAAGTATACAGGTACATTTCTTTCTTCAAATTCTTCAACAAATTACAAGAAGAATTAAAGAGCATTATCACTTCATATTATTCTTATTTGATCGAACCAGTAGCTGGATTATTAGTTAAATTGGGGGAAGATTCTTCTGAACCAGATGCTGTGAACCTCAAGAGAATTATCCTTAATTCCTTGAATACTTCCTTCAAATATGATCAAGATGATTATTGGAGCCAGGAGTCAAGATTTGAATTGATGTGCGATCCTTTAATCTCTCAATTATCCAGTATAGAAGATTCTATTGGTAAATATCTTTTGAAGGCCATTACATCATTTGTAGCTAATGTTTCATCCGATGAATACAGTAACACCATTGTTAATAAATTGATCAAATACTTATCTGATGATAATGATTCCAAGACCAAAATTTGGACCATCAAGACTTTAAAAGCTATTTTCCAAAAATTAGGAGAATCTTGGTTAACTCATTTACCAACATTAGTTCCATATATTGCCGAATTATTAGAAGACGATGATGAAGCTGTTGAGTTGGAAGTCAGGAAAGGTTTGATTAGGGTCATTGAGACTGTTTTAGGTGAACCATTAGATAGATACCTTGATTAAGGTGTTCAAAATTTTATATACTATTATATATCTTGTATATCCGGATCTCTGTTTCAATGATTGCATCTTTCAAAAGTGGTTAAGATTATAGAATAAATATAGAAAGGGCATTCCTGATACATTCCATGGTTAACAATGAACTCTGATTCGTTAGTCAACCCCACATTAGCCTATACTTCCGAAACATTTTGCAACCAACGTGTACCTACCAAAGAATCTTCTATAAAAATCTTCATTCTCAAAAATTTTCCACACCTTACAAATGGTATGTATAAATGAATCACCAATGATCTCTTCAATCAATGTTGTTCATTGGAGTTATTTACAGTTCTTGGAGAACCATACTAACAATAGTCATTCTTAAAAAGTGCACAATCTTTAAAACCTTTATTCGATAGAGTTTTAGTTCAAAGATTAAAACCAAAAACTCAAACTGCTTCAGGGATTTATATTCCAGAAAAGAATGTTGAAAAATTGAATGAAGCCACTGTTATTTCAACTGGTCCAGGTGTTACTCATCCACAAACTGGTGAGGTTGTTCCACTTACTTTAAAAGCTGGTGATAAAGTTTTATTACCACCATTTGGAGGTTCAACTGTTAAGATTGGTGAAGATGAATATTTATTATATTCTGATAAAGAAATCTTAGCTAAAATTGAATAATTGTAAATATGTAAATAAACGCTGTAATACTTATCTTATTACTGAAAGATTTCTGAAGGTGAGTCTCTGTTAGTTCTATTACTGGCCAGAAGTATATACCTTCATAACTCCGTGATTTATCACTATATATCAGCCACTGAAGTTGAGAGGTATTGCTAATGGAATCCTTTCCGATCATATGATTGATTCAATAAGAGTGGTTAAGTCTTGTAGTTAACTTAAGCGATTAAGTATCATTTGTCTTACAGTGTCTTATTCTTTAAATGATAGCTGAAACCTAAAAACCGAATTGGAATTGACAAATTGAAAAAAATGCTACTAAATACTGCTGAACAAAAAAGACCAGCACAATAGAAACATATCAAGTATTTATATTAGAAAAAGACGTGTGGTAATTAATGTGATCTATCACATATGTGCAGAAATAAGTCATACTATATACAGGTTATATGTACGATCAGATTAGACCAAGCAACACGTTTTAGAGAGTTCAATTGAACGAAAACATCCTGTCACCTGCAATATGATCCACTAATAAGTAGGCAACTAGTGAACATTACATCACTTATAATATAACTTGCCTAAGCCTCGTCGATACTATCTCATCTACACTTCGTCACACGAATTTCAGTAGATGCGAAATAAATATGTCCCAATTGCTCTATCAATATTTCTTAAAGAAGGTATGTATTAGTCGTGGCCATTGTATGAAGTAGTAGTAGGAGTAATGGGGTGGTAATGCCATAGTTATCCTATGGTTGTACCACTTTACTGGACACCAGGCCCCCAAAGAAAGTTCTTACAACAATACTAACTATAGACCAATCTTAATTCACTTGTAACTGTAGGGTCACAAGAAGATCCATACTTTGAAGAGATCCCTGAAAATGAATTACATTTCTATCAAAAGAAAGGTGCTAAACGTAAGAAGAAATTACCGGGAATCATTCCATCTCATGACTTGAAGGTATTGAATTCTGTCAAACGTAAAGCATATAGATTAGATTTACAATTGAGTCTTTGTGGATTAAGACTTGGTTGGGCTGGGATCATTGGGTTGATTCCATGGGTAGGGGATGTTATTGCTATCTTATTTGCTATACAATTATTAAATAAAGCTGATGAAATCGAAGGAGGTTTACCACCACATTTGAAGCAAAAAATGAAAGCAAATATTGCTATGGATTTTGGAATTGGGTTAATTCCTGTAGTGGGAGACTTTATTAATGTATTGTACAAATGTAATTCCCGGAACTTCATATTGTTACAGAAGTATTTGGTGGAAAAATATGAAAAGGAGGGAACACATCCTTCAAGTGATCATCATCCAGCTAATCATCAACCAACTACTCATGGCAAACCGGAGAAAACGACTACACCAAAGCCGATCAGTGGGAATGATAGACCAGTACCGGACCCCCCTAATCAACAAGTCACTGGAGTTATTGAGAATAATCATCATATAGCTGACAAAGACCATAGGACTCAAACTGAAAATTTAGTTTAACTCGATTAATGTATGTAAATTATGAAAACTTCGTCTCTAATTGGTTCAACCTTACCTTGAAATCCTCCACGAAAAGAGTCAATTGATTCAATTTCATAAATTCCAACTCTAAATCATTACACTCATTGAGTAACTTATCAACATCGTCCATTTCCTTAGACAATTGTAATTGATTTTCAAGGTAATCTTCTTGTATAAGCTTGGATTTGTTAGTGACTGAATCATAGGTTCTATCAGATAAATTCTTTATGTAGTCATTGAGTTTGAAGATTAAATAGTCGTAACTTAGTGATAATTCTTTTAATCCTAAAGGGTCTAAATCCGAATCAAGTTCAGTCAACTCGGAATTATCTGTGTTAGTGGTTGTATCTAAATTTATTTGTGTATCGTCTGTATTTGTATTTGTGTCATTGGTATTCGTATTTGTGTCATCTGTATTCGTGTTTGTGTCATCTTTAACTGCGTTTGTGTTTGTAGTATTCGTATTACCGCTTACGTCCCCATTCATGGATCGCCTTCGCACATCACACAAATTCCGTTTATCGTCCACCCCAATGTCAGGTTCATTTTCACTTAGTAAAATTAATCCTAAACTATTAAGAAGGATATGTATGTATATGTAGGAGTGTTTTTGGTAGAACGTAATTGAGGGGTACATGTCTTTCATGAAGGCTTCAAACTGATATAACATCGGTACTGGGCAACCCCTATATAAGCCAACACCTCAAGCTCCCCATCCAATACTTATACTAACAATAGATCGTGCATGTAGACCATCATTAGATGAACCTAACCTTGCACTTAACCTTGAAATCTGTGATTATGTTAATGCAAAGCAAGGATCAATTCCAAGAGAAGCAGCTATTACCGTAGCCAAATTGATCAGTCAAAGAGACCCTCAAACTTCAGAGCTAGCATTAGCATTATTAGATAATTTAGTCAAGAATTGTGGGTATCCATTCCATTTACAAATCAGTCGTAAAGAGTTTTTGAACGAATTAGTTAAAAGATTTCCTGAAAGACCACCTTTAAGATACACCAGGGTCCAAAGATTGATTTTAGCTCAAATTGAAGAATGGTATCAAACCATATGTAAAACTTCCAAGTATAAAGAAGATTTCGGGTCTATAAGGGATATGCATAGGTTATTAAGTCATAAAGGATACGTTTTCCCTGAAGTTAAGGTTGAAGATGCAGCAGTTTTGAATCCTTCTGATACGTTGAAGACGTTTGATGATTTACAAAAAGAAGAAGAATTAGTTAATTCGGCTAAATTACAAGAGTTAATCAGAAGAGGAAGACCTCAAGATTTACAGGAAGCCAATAAGTTAATGAAGATTATGGCCGGGTTCAAAGAAAGTTCGAAAGCTCAAGAAAATAAACAACAAATTGATGATGATTTGGCTAGATTAAAACGTAAACTGGAGATTTTAGATGAAATGTTAAATAACTTACAACAATCTGGTGGAAAAATTGACGATTCTAATGAAGCATTACATGAATTATATGGATCAGTTAAAGGAAGTCAGCCTATTATTAATAAAATCATTGATGAAGAGCATGAAAACGAAGCCAAAGTTGGTGAATTATTGCAATTGAATGACAGTATTAATAATTTGATCAACAAGTTCCAATTATTGAGAGGTGGAAAAGTAGAAGAAGCATCTAAGATCAAATCTAACTTTAATCAAGATTTGAACTTGATTGATTTCGATGATGACGAACCTATAAGCTCCAATCAGAACGATAACCAAGGATATAATGATTTGTTGGCTGACTTATCAAATTTGAGCTTTAATGGTGATTCTAAGAAAACTAATGGTGATATACTTAATTTATTTGGAGCTGGTGGGTCTATCGCATTGTCCAATGGTACTCCACAACCAGAACAACCATTAGCTCAACCAATTCCTCAATCCAGTGCTCAGGCCAGTCAGCCAAGAGGTGATTTTGATTTATTAGGTGATTTGAATTCTCCTTCTCCACAATTACAATCAAATGTTGGATTGGATCCTTTCAATTTGAACTTTCCATCTTCAACTCCTTCACAAACTCAATCACCTCAAGCTACTCCTTCCCAAGCTACTTCAGTTTCATCTCAACATACTCAAGGTACCCCAACTGGTGCCAAAAGGCTCATCAACCAATCTTCAAATCTTAAAATCGAAGCAGAATTATCAACATATGGGACAACTTCAAGTGGGAAATTCTTATTCTCCAATGCTAGTAGTAGTACATTAACTAAATTCAAATTCTCTATGGCTGCACCAAAAAGTTGTAAGTTGGAATTACAACCACAAACAAGTGACTTTATCTATGGGTTCACCAGTAATGGTATAAGTCAGAGTTTTAAGATTGAAAATACGTTGAATAAGGCTTTGAAGGTAAAATGGAAGGTTGAATATGTTTTGGGAGGACAAGTTATTGAAGAGACTGGAGTTAGTACTTTAGATTAGTGACTTTGTAGATTTATTCTATAGATTTTTGTACTCTACTATAGCTGAATCGTGTAAATATCGATAGTATGACATGCTATACCGATAATATAGAGTGAGCTGTCGATCTTTCATTCTGGATAGAGCACGTAAGTGCTGTTAGAGGCATCACCAACTTTATTGATTCTTCAAAGAAGAGATAAGGTCAAAAATCCTGGGTCCCCTGTAGTCTTACTTATAGTCATATAAACACGAAATTGTAGTTCTAATCTACTAAGCAATTTCGATAGAGATAAATACACATAAATTCATTCACTAAACATTCACCATAATAATAAATTAAGCTTCCAATAAGCACCATGCGCTACTTCGCTACTAGCCAACGTAGTGAAGTAATCGCTCGGTAATGCTAATTAGTCCTTGGCTAAAACATCATCAATGATAAATATATACCCATTATCAACTTGCCTAGCCAAATCAACACCAATGCTTCTACCTTCAAACTCTAATACGATATCTTTCACTCCTTGAGTGATCTTAATTTCCTTACCGTTCAATAACTTAGCAACAATCCCATCATCATCATTAATTCTTAAATTCTCCATCTTTTCAACTATGTGACTAGAAATAAAGTAATTCAAATTGGATTCAACAATTTCATCATCGTTTTCTCCTTGTAAAGGAGTTGGGAATTCCCATGGTTTTTTGGTCAATTTGTTGATAATAGCATTATCACTTGGACAAATGATTAACATGGATTCATCTTTGTTTTCAGCTTTACGAGAGATTTCTTGGTTGTCTCTAATGTAACCAGCAAAGATTGAAATGGAGTTAAATTGAGGTAAAATTGATGTTAACAATTGTGGGTCTTTTTCAAAAGAGGTTTGGTCTCTCTTGACTTTGGGTTCTAATTCAAGACCTCTTTTAGTTGGTACAAAATGTTTCAAATCAAGGACGTTTTTAGCGTCTCTTTTAATATTAGCAAATTTACTTAAATCTGCTACATTCTTGGCCTCCCTTTTCTCGTGAAACCTGTCGGCTCCGATGACATTCTTTGGTTCTCTCTTTTCATGAAACCTATCACTCCCTATTATATTTTTTGGTTCACGTTTTTCCTTTTCCCCTTCCGCCAACTTACTTAAATCCATAACATTCTTTGGATCACGTTTCTCTATCTTGTCTAACTTACTAAAGTCGAATACGTTCTTACCGAAAATGGCAATGAATATATAGAATAAAATGATTATTGATTTCATGATTGTGATGACAAGTTTCAGTGCGAAGTCGTGTATGGGTGGGCGAGACTGGGTAGACAATTTACCCGTACACCAGGAATCTCACAACTCACCCGTGCACCAGTGATGTTGAGTAGAGAGAGGTAAGATTGATAGATCAGGATACAGTGTTCAAGGGGGTGGTGATAGGGTACAGGTTAAAAATATGGAAGCATGGTTCCAGTAATGATGTTATATGTAGTAACGTGGTTAGATTAGATTGGTATTGATTAAATTTGAAAAGTTATTAACTCGTGTCCATACCAATTTGCAACCATATCTAACATCAATACCTAGATACGTACTGATAGTTTGTTAAAAACACAATGGATAGATAGAGAACCCGCCGTAACTTTTTTAACATAATTATACATTTATTATTAATCAATACTAATATAAAGCAATACCAAAAGAAGCGAAACTTAAAACGAAAGCCATAACTCCAGCACTCAATGAAGAAGCATCAGAACCTGAAGAAGATGACTTAGATGAAGATGAAGATGATTCATCATCATCATCACTTGATGAAGTACCAGATGAGTTACCAGATTTTGATGATGATGATGAAGTAGCAGCATCAGCACCTGAACAATAATAGGAATCACCTTTAATATCACCATCAGAATTTAATTCTGAGAATTCTTTACAAGTTAAATCACCTGTTGATCTTAAATTGAAACCACCATCAACTTTGTCTAATTTAGGGAAAGTACCGTTATCAAAAGAACCGTTAAGACTTATAGAACCACCAACAGTTTTTAATTCTGGGAAACCTGAGAATGAAGTTAAATCATCATTGTCAGCAATAACTAAAGCCCCACCAATTGAAGTCAAGTTAGCGAAATCAATTTCTTGTAAATCGGAGTTTTTCCTAATAGTTAAAGAGTTACCAATTGAACCAATTGATGAAATCTCAATCTTTTCAATAGCATTACCATCGAAAGCAACTGAACCAGTAACTTTAGTCAAGTTAGCAACTGACAATGATGCAATAGATTGTAAGTTCAAATCTTTGACTGAAGTTAATTGATCTAATTTAACGTCAACTCCTTCGGCATTATATGAAATTGATAAAAGACTAGTGACCTTTTGTAAACCAGAGTCGATCAATTCAATTTCGTCGTTGTTGTTAACATTGAAAACTTCTAATTGAACAACATTAATACCTTCTAAAGTTGATAAACCAGTATCAGAAACGATTACAGATTCAGCAGAAGTTAAACCTGAAGCTAAACCAATAGATTCTAAAGCTGGTAAAGCATTTAAATTCAAGGTACCAACAGTAGTTAATTGAGCCAAGTTTAAGGTCTTTAAGATAGTATTAGCATTCAAGACTAAATCTCCACTAACTAATTGTAAAGTTGGAGCATTGAAAACAGTAGCTTGGGTAGCATTATTAATTTCTAAGTTACCGTAAATTTGTTCAACCCCAGTTAAATCAATAGATCCAAAAGCATCACCTTCAATAGTAATGTCACCAACAGCAGTTGGACAAGCAGCTACTGATTGAACTTCAGCTGATGCAGTAGCAGTAAAATCATCAAATGAACATGCTGACTTAACATCTGGAGTAGCAGTTGTTAAAGTAGAGTCTAAAGTTAGTAAATGTGTCAATAACCTCTAGGAACTTAACCTCATAATCAGATCATGATCCCAGATCATCCGTAATTATGTCCATGGTTAAATCCTCATTTAATTGTGAGTACATACTGTTAGCGGCTAATGCTAATCCAACTAAACCTGAAGTAATAACGAAAGTTTTGAATTGCATTTATGACAATTTTTTGACGAAGTTATAAAAAGGGGATTATTTAAATTTAAATGAAATTTTTTTGGGCGGATTGTTGAAAAAAATTTTTACTGGAACAGTGGACAAAATCAACCGAAAAATTTCTTGAACACCCGAGGGTAAGTGCGAGGGTGTCTGACAATCCGCATTAAATTACTACGTGAGAGTGGTACCGGCATTGTCGGGATTTCTAAGCGAACTTGGCATTCTCCAATTTCTAATTCCGAGGGTAAGTCCGGTTGCCACATTTAACCAGCCAGCAGATTATTTACTAAATCCTCAAATTATTTTCTTCCTAATTTCGTCAAAGTTGTTAACAATACCCTAGCAATGTAAACATAGGACTAGTTGACAACCATTAAGGTTTTAGTTAATCGACTTTGTTCAATTTTAATACCGTCCTCCATTACTTCACCTTAGTTATAGCTTATGCTTGTCATTTAAACTATTCAGGTAATTTTCATAACTCATAACTCAACCTACATATCATATGAACTCTGATAATTTAATTGGTCAAGAACACTCACGTATTTTTTAATTACATTTCTTAAAATAGTACATTTGATAAACATCCTGTATATAGTCGGAAATTCTGATCTGCTGTGCCCACCTGAGGTTACAGTTGCTCGTGAGTTACGATTACGATGATTACGATAGAAAGGGTGTAAAATACGATAAGTAGGGGTACGATAAATAATCAGGGTAAGGCAGAGCCCTGATTGAGTCTTGGCTCATCTGTTGCTGGTGAAGTTCTGATTGTGGCAAATTGTGTATGGGTTACTGATCCGGAAAAAACAAAGTAACTCCATCACGTGGAATTAAGGTAACATTACCCGATCCGATGTGGCAACATGGGACTACTTTACCTTACAGATTTACTATTTAGGAAAACGCTCGGAAATAAAACGAAGTGGGGTCTCCCATGGCCACTAACACCAAAGGGACCCCCCAATAGAATATGCTGAGGTGCACTACTACAATTTCATTACAGTATGTCTCTGAACCGTATCTGATATGACGCCTGGTGGCCTGAGGTGACTTAGTCGATATTTAGTGCGAGGTACCATAACCTAAGCAATACTCAAGGCGAGCTGTCATAACCTAGGCAATACATCGGGCGAGCTACTATTTTTAGAATGTACTTAAATAATATACAGTACAATACCCCGTTTATGTAACTTTAATAAAGAGACGAGATTTAAATAAATATATATAACACAAACATAAATATAATAAATATGTACATGTACAACATGTACGACCCTTACTAAGGGTACCTTGAGTTACCTTACATAACCTACGGAATAAATAGTCTTTAAGACTTCTAAACATAACTTAACTTATCGCATCGCTCAAAATTAAGGATTAGATTTTTTCAGCTAACTCCTCTAACAACTTGTAATTTCTTTGTTCAATGGACCCATTTCCAGGTAACCTAGAATTATCCATTAAATAATTATCAACTTGTCTAGCACATTGCCTACCTTCTTGAATACCCCAAACAACTAATGATTGACCTCTTCTACAATCACCAGCAGCAAATAAATTACCACCAACTTGGTATCCATTTGGTTCAGTGGTAGCAATAGTACCTCTCTTTGTCTTTTCAACTGTCAAATTATCAGATTCTGGTCCAACAAAACCCATAGACAAAAGAACAATATCAGCTGGGAAAAATTCTTCACTACCAGGGACTTCAGCCATTTGCCAAGCACCTGAGTCGGATCTCTTCCATTCAACTCTAATGGTATTAATACCTTTGACGTTTCCATTACCATCATCAACGAATTCTTTAGATAAAATTGAATATTCTCTTGGATCTTTACCATAATGAGTTGAGACTTCACTATGACCATAATCAACTCTGAAGATTCTTGGCCATTGAGGCCATGGATTGTCTTTTGGTCTAGTTGATGGTGGTTGTGGTAATAATTCGAAATTAGTAACTGATTTAGCGCCATGTCTAGTAGCAGTACCCAAACAATCATTACCAGTATCACCACCTCCAATAACAACTACATGTTTATCCTTGATTTCATCTTTAATCATTTCTAATCCTCCATCTAATAAAGCTTTAGTGTTTTTAGATAACAATTGCATGGCAAAGTTGATATTGTTTAATTCTCTACCTGGGATTCTTAAATCTCTTGGAATGGTTGATCCAACTGCAAATACAACTGCATCGTTTTCTTGTTGCAATTCCTCTACAGTGACGTCTTCACCAATAGTAGTAGAACAAACAAACTCAACACCTTCTTCAGCCATTAAATCAGTTCTTCTCTTGACTAATCTCTTATCTAATTTCATATTTGGAATACCATACATTAATAAACCTCCTGGTCTATCACTTCTTTCATAAACGGTAACATGGTGACCAGCTTTATTCAATTGATCAGCGGCTGATAAACCAGCAGGTCCAGATCCAATAACAACTACAGATTTACCGGTTCTAAATTTAGGTGGATTTGGTTGGATCCATCCTTGTTCAAACCCATAATCAATGATAGCACATTCAATGGACTTGATATTAACGGCTTCATCATTGTATCCCAAGGTACATGCTCCATTACAAGGAGCTGGACAAATTCTTCCGGTGAATTCAGGGAAATTGTTAGTCATCAATAATCTTTGTAAAGCATCATACCATCTGTCTTTAAACACTAATTCATTCCATTTTGGAATAACATTGGAGATAGGACATCCAGTATCTGAAGTACAGAATGGAACACCACAATCCATACATCTAGCAGTTTCGTATTTCAATTCTTCTTTAGTTAATCTTGTGCTTAATTCTTTCCAATCATTAACTCTGTCCTTAGGGTTTCTGTATTTTTCATTTCTTCTCTTGTACTTCATGAATCCCTTGACCTTATCAATCTTAGCTAATTGTTTAGTACTGGATTGCTCAACATCTTTGACTGAATCTTCTAAATCTAAAACTTTTGGTTCGTCTTTAGATGGTCTATGGACATGACCATGTTTGATCTTAGCAGCTTCTCCATTGGTAACATCACTTTCTGGATCTTCTTTGATGGACTTTAAGAATTTGTTCAATTCATTCTTTTTAGCTTCTTGCTTCTTCTTGTTTTCTTCTTCCAAGACCTTCTTATAATCATTAGGTAAGACCTTGACGAATCTTGGGAGAATACGGTTGAAATCACTCAAAATATTATCTGCAACTTCGGATCCAGTGTAGTGTCTATGATCTTCAATCAAACCTCTAATAAAAGCGATTTCATTTGGATCTTCAACTGAACTCAATTCAACAGTTCCTAAATTGACTTTATCACTGAAATCTTGGGCCATATCTAAAACATAAGCAATACCTCCACACATACCGGAAGCAAAGTTACGTCCAGTTCCTCCTAAAACAATGACTCTACCACCACTCATGTATTCACATCCATGGTCCCCAGTACCTTCGACAACAATATTGGCACCAGAGTTTCTAACTGCGAATCTTTCAGCAGCTACACCGCTAATAAAGGCAGTACCAGATGTAGCTCCAAAGAATGAGGTGTTACCGGCGATGATTTGATCTTCAGCTTTGAATTTGGATTCCTTTGGTGGGTAAACAATAATTCTACCACCACTAAGACCTTTACCAAGGTAATCATTGGCATCCCCTTCTAATTCAAGAGTAATACCTGGTGCTAAGAAAGCACCCATACTTTGACCAGCACTACCTCTAACATTAACATGAATAGTATCATGTGGTAACCCTTGTTCTCCAAAGATTTTTGACACACGATAGGATAAAGTAGTACCAAATGATCTATCGGTATTAACAACTTCACAATCGATAGTAACAGGTAACCCTTTAGCTAAAGTCATCTCTGATTCATCAATTAACTTATTATCAAGTCTAACATGTAATCTGTGATCTTGTTTTCTAACACAGTAAGTTGGTACACCAGGTCTAATACTATGAGCTGGAGTTAAGATTGGTGATAAATCAATATTACCATTCTTGGTATTCTTCCAGTCTTCCCTGACAATCAACTTCTCGGTTCTACCGATCATTTCATTAACAGTTCTGAATCCTAACTCCGCCATAATTTGTCTGAGTTCGTTAGCAACGTAGTAGAAAAAGTTGATAACATGTTCTGGAGTACCAGCAAATTTCTTTCTTAAAATTGGATCTTGAGTTGCAATACCAACAGCACACGTACCTAAATGGCATTTCCTGAGAAGGAGACAGCCCAAAGCAATCAAGGGAGTAGTAGCAAACCCATATTCTTCAGCACCTAATAATGTAGCGATTGCAACATCGCGCCCGGTTTTGATATTACCATCAGTTTGTAAAATTACTCTTCCACGCAAGTCGTTCAAAACCAAAGTTTGGTGCGCCTCGGCCAAACCTAATTCCCAAGGTAACCCAGCGTACTTGATGGAAGTCCATTTGGCGGCACCAGTACCACCAGAGTCCCCACTAACTAAGATATTTTCTGCACCAGCTTTGGCTACCCCAGCAGAAATCGTACCAATTCCAACTTCAGAAACCAATTTAACTGAGGTTCTAGCTCTTGGATTAGCACATTTCAAATCGTACAACAATTGTTTCAAATCTTCAATCGAGTAAATATCATGGTGGGGTGGTGGACTGATTAATCCAACTCCTGGAGTAGAGTGTCTGGTTTTAGCAATTTCCAAACTGACTTTATTACCAGGTAATTCTCCACCTTCACCAGGTTTGGCCCCTTGGGCCATTTTGATTTGTAACTCATCGGCATCAGCTAAATAGTAAGAAGTAACCCCGAATCTACCGGAAGCAATTTGTTTAATAGCAGATCTCATAGTATCACCATTTTCACTAACTGCACTTCTTGCACTATCTTCACCACCTTCTCCAGTATTGGATTTACCGCCTAATCTATTCATAGCTACGGCAATAGTAGAATGAGCTTCCATAGAAATGGACCCGTAGGACATAGCACCAGTGAAAAATCTACGAACAATTTCAGTCCATGGTTCAACTTGTTCGATTGGCACTGGAGTACATGAAGATTTATCGAAATCTAACAACCCTCTTAAAGTACACCCTCTGATAGCTTCAGTTTCTTTCTTAGAATAGGCTTGGTAAGCGGATTCATTCTTGTTTCTAACAGCATCTTGCATGGAGGCAATAGCAGCAGGATCATTGATATGAGTTTCACCACCATCTCTCCAATGATATTCCCCGGTTTCAGGTAACCCAATTGGTTTGATGGTTTCTCTGGTTGGGAATCCTCTTTCATGCATAGTAAAAGCATCTTGAGCAATGTATTCAAAGGTAACCCCTTTGATTCTTGATGCAGTACCGGCAAAACATCTATCAATAACAGAATTATCAATACCTAAAGCTTCAAAAATTTGAGCCCCTTTATAGGAAGATAAAGTGGAAATACCCATCTTGGACATGACCTTCAAGATCCCAGCATCAATGGCGTATTTATAATTGGAGATGATCTTTTCTTCATCCAAATCCTCGTTCTTTAATAATCCTTCCTTGTACATTCTTATCAAAGTTTCAATAGCCAAGTATGGGTTGATGGCATCTGCACCGTACCCAACTAACAAACAAGCATGATGAACTTCTCTGGCTTCAGCAGATTCGATGATCAATGCAACTTTAGAACGTTGTTTTTGTCTAACTAAATGATGGTGGACCGATCCAACGGCAATCAATGCACTGATTGGAACATGGTCAGCATCGGTCAATTTATCACTCAACACAATTACTTTGTTGTTGTTGGCAATAGCATTTGAAGCTTCTTGACAAATTCTATCTAAAGTGTTGATATAACCTTGAATACCTTGAGATTTCTTGAATGTGATATCAATCTTAGCAACTGACCATTTAGGATATACTTTTGACATATTCAAAATGGCATTGAATTCTTTGTTGGACAAAATAGGACTGGAAATTTTTAATCTATTACATTGGTCAGGTTTTAATTCTAACAAGTTACCTTGAGGACCAATATAACAATCTAAACTCATAACAATTTCTTCTCTGATAGGATCAATTGGAGGATTAGTGACTTGTGCAAAAAGTTGTTTGAAATAATCGTATAATAACTTAGGTTGTTCTGATAAACAAGCCAAGGCATTATCATTACCCATAGAACCTAAAGCTTCTTTTCCTTCGGCCATTGGTGATAAAATAAGCGACATTTGTTCATGACTGTACCCAAAAGCAATCAATTTAGGGTCATTTTGAATGGTGGTTTCACTACTTAAAGTTTCACTACTTAAATCAACTTGTTTAGTATCTAATTTTCCAATTAAATCTTTCATGGTAATCAAATTGGCCAAGATCCAACTCTTAAAGTCAAACTTAGAAGAGATGTTAGCTTTTAATTCTTTATCATCAACAATTCTACCTTCTTTAGTGTCAACTAATAACATTTTACCGGGTTGTAATCTTCCCTTTTGTAAGACCTTTTCAGGCTCAACATCAATAACCCCAACTTCCGATGCAACAATGATTCTATCGTCATCAATAACATAATATCTACAAGGTCTTAACCCATTTCTATCCAAGTTAGCACCACAGTACCTGGAATCGGCAAATGTGAATAATGCAGGTCCATCCCATGGTTCCATAAGACAAGCAGCCCATTCATAGAAAGCTTTTTTCTTTGGATCAATCAACTTATCATTTTGCCATGCTTCAGGAATTAACATCATAACCGCTTCAGGTAACGAGAATTTCCCATTAATGACTAATAATTCTAACACATTATCGAATGCAGCAGAATCAGATCCCCCTTCTTCAATAATTGGGTACAATTTATCTAATTCATCACCAAATAATTCGGATTTCATGATCCCTTCTTTGGCTCTCATCCAGTTCTTGTTACCTCTAAGAGTATTGATTTCCCCATTATGAGCAACCAATCTCAAAGGTTGAGCTCTGTCCCAACTTGGGAATGTATTGGTTGAGAATCTCGAATGAACTAAAGCATAGTGTGCTTTATATTCACTATTGGCTAAATCATGATAATATTTGAAAACTTGGTTTGGGGCTAACTGTCCTTTATAGACAATAGTTTGGTTACTCAACGAACAAATATAGAACCAATTATGTAACCCTATAGTGTGAGTTGCTTGCTTTCTTAAGATGAATAATCTTTTTTGAAACTCTTTGTTCCAAGTTTTAGTAAACTCTTCATCATCAATGGACTCACTAAGTTCCTTTAAAACTATAGCTGGTTGCAAAATCAATGGTTCTCTACTTAAAGAAGCAGGACCTAAAATTGATGAATCATGAGGGACTTTTCTCCATCCTAAGATTCTTAAATCTAAGCTAGTAGCAATGTCTTCAAAAGTTTTCTTAGATTTTTCAAAAATGGCATCGTCTTTCTTAAAGAACACATTACCAATACCATATTGGCCCAAATTTGGTAAGTCCACGTTACAGTTATATTTGAACTCCTTGACTAAAAACTCATGAGGTAATGAACTTGATAATCCCGCACCATCACCATCTTTAGGATTCAATTCACCACCTCTATGGGTCATATTACATAATAAGTTTTGGGAGTCACTAACAATTTTATGACTAGGGATCCCCTTTAAATGACATGTGAATCCAACACCACATGCATCCTTTTCATATTCTGGATCATATAACCCTTTACTTACTGGTAATGTTGATGCCCATGATTTGTTCTCAGGTACTTCATCATATTCATAAACATTGGTTGGATATTCTTCTTCAACATATGAGGACATTTTATTCCTCAGTTTTTCTTATCTATTATTTTTCACTTAGTTCACTACGAATTGGTTTGTGTAACCGTTGTTTTATGTTTGTGTTTGTGTTTGTAGTTTAAAGTTGGGTTAAATTGAAGATAAGATAAATTGAATAATTATGTCTTGAAAATTATCAAAAGTGGGAATGTAAGTTTTTAAAATGGAGAAAATTTTTATTACACCATGATTCACTGATGTCGTACAATTTTCCGTTACCAAATGTCTCATTCTCCAGGATTTAAGTTTTTTTTTACTAATAAATCATGTCTCACAGGCTGAAGATAACACCGTTAACGGTGCGTTTTAATTGGTTATTGATAGAGGTAGTAAGACGGGGTTATTGTTAGTTTAAGTTATAAATAATGAACCATTTCTCTTGGGGTTAACACATTATGCTTATTAGTGGAGATCTATATATCATTTCGGTGTTTACATTTACAGTTTATTCGATTGTATATACAATCACATGGGTTGATAGTTATAAACTTCTATTTATGTCGTGCATCTATTGATGCGTATTTATTTACTTTATCGGTAATTTTGAGTCACCGTTATCTAGTTTTGGGACGGTGGTTTCTAATTGGCATATCTATTTGAGGATTCTATCTGTGACTTGTCTTAGTTGGTGCTGATATTGTTGTTGCTTAGACCATTTAATCGATTTGTGGGCATGTGACCTCTACCAGAACCTCACCAGTTCCAATCTTTCTAAACTCCTTGGCTTATTGTGTCTCTGACTCCATGTTGACTCTACCTACACGGGAAATTCCGTTTCGAGGGCCGATGTAAGGTTACATACTTTACGAAACCGGCACACCGATCATTATCTCAACCAATAAAATTTTATTTAATGATAATATGGTAGAGGAACGTAGATCTCTATCACGTGGTTTTTGATCACTTGAATTTGGTGTGATTTCTCACGTGACTATAGTCTACTTCTCTTCTACTTTTGCGAATAAATTCTCGATGACTATGGAGTCAATATCTTTCCCACCTGAAGTTCTTGAAAGAATCATCCCGGACTTATCGCTTGAAAGACATATTAAAAGTGGGATCCGCCCGAACTACCGTCAATTCAATGAATTCAAGCCGATAGAAGTTTTAAACTTAAAATCTAATGAATCGTTCACCACGTTATATATCCAAAACGGGTCTACTTTGGTAATAATGAATATATCTTATAGTATATCAGAAGTTATTAATCATACACAAAAGCAATACTGTTCAATTTATCCATCGGTGTCGATTTCAAGAGGTAGATCCACCACTAGTGCTCCAACCGATGAAGAAATGAATTTATGTCAAAGTTTATACGAAATAATATTGCACAATAAAATTCTACCAAGTGACTCCTTAACATTCAGACCTTTCTTAAAGGTCGAAGATCAATACCTTGATCCATCAAGTCTTGAGTTTGATTCAAAATTGTACAAGTTTAATTTACTAGTTAACTTTAAAGTATTCAGTAGATCAGGGCCATTATTCGATATTCTTTATTATAGTCTTATTCAAGGATTGAAACATGTGAAATTACCCATGGTTTACATGACGGAAGATAATATTAACTTAAAACATCAATTATTAATCAACCAAGACGTTTTGAATCCTATTACTTTAGGATTGAATACCACACCAATATCATCAAATTTCGGGGTCTATAATCAAGATGGCGAGAATTTGATTCTATGTGATATAGAAAACGAAAGTGAGGAAGCCAATGTCATTACTAAAGCTGGAATTATAACTGATGGTGAAAAGCTTCAGAGTTTCAATTTGATAAATGGAGGGTTGTTAGATATAGGAAGGGACGAGTTGAAGGAATTGATAAAGTTAGGAACTGATAGATCTAGGGGGTTGAATAATTAGACGTAAACTCATAAATATACATAATAGCGGTATTGAGTCTCTTTTTGTATACATAGGATCGAAATCTACTACAATATCGAACAAATCGTGAATTGGGATAGTAAAATAGTGGGACCAGCAACTTAATATTGCCTTGATGTACTCTATAAAAGGAAACCTTTGCACATATTTGGGTCCTATAGGCAATTTAACGAACTTTTGACTCAAAAAGAAGGTGTACGAAAGGTTAAAAATCCCTTCATTCCCTTATATAATTTCATGTAATTTCGTATAATCTTATAGAGTTAACTAAATAGTGCGTATACTAACCTACACCTCCTCCTTACCCTCAGTTCTATCGCTCTTCTTCCTCTTATTTACGGTCTCCATATCCTGTTCCTCAAAAACATTTACCTGATCATAGATCTCATCCAATTTAGCTTTTTTTCTCTCCTTACTTTCACTTATCAATTGATTTAATTTACTACTGCCAACGTTAGATCTCTTTCTGTAAAACAACAAGTAAGCAGCACCATTGATCATTTCTTTAGGATCTTCAATCTTACTAACGTGACTATCATTAAAGTAGTACCATTGGTTGTCTTTAAAGTTAAGAACACTTGATGTATAATGACCTCCTCCCAATCCTCCATAATGATTATCTACACCTATTAAATCATATATGACTTCCCCTTCCTCGCTATTAACATATTTAGTCATATCCAACCCTTCAATTGGGAAATCAATGGTTATATCGATTTTATCACTAAAACTTCTGGCTACTTGGAATCGTTTCAAATGAATAGTTAAAATGTCACCCGTTGACCAAATCTTTATGGTTTTAGTGGCTTGTTTATGGTCTTTACATCTAGGGCAATACCATAAATCTTGATCTCCAAGAACTTCTGGTTGGTTGAAGTTATCAAAACAATCATATAACGAGATAATTGATCTTTCTTTAGCTTCGAGTTGCTTTCTATTAGATTCTAATTCTGGATTGGGTATTTCAGTCAAATCCTCCCATGATTTATGAGCTTCGAAAAGTTCTTGATAGACATCATTTTCCCATTCGCAAACCAACATAGTATTGGCTTTAACAAGAATTGGATGGTTATTGGTAGGTTCGATTTTGACTGGAGCCTTTTTGATTGGTTCTTCTTTAAGTGTATGGACAGAATCAAATAACAGCCCTAATTGCTCTTCCAGTCCCTCGGTTTGTTCACTGGACGGACTTTCAACTGAATCAGATGCTGGAATATGAACTAATTCCGTGCTAGGCGTACCGGTTATATCTCTATTAGGAATTTCTATTTCATTCTCTTCCTCACTTTCTCTTGATTCAGGTTCAATCTCTTCAGAAATCTCTTCTTTTTTATGGTTTGGATAATGATAATAATTATACTTAAGTTTAGGAAGAAGGTCGGCAAGTTTTGGAAGATTATTCATATATGGTTTTCTTGATGGTATATGAATGGTTTTGTTCTGCTTGAGTGAATCTTGATGATACTTTATAGTGAACTTATAATCTCCACTGATTTCTGGATCAGCAAGTGAAACATCAGAATCATAGCCATCGACTCTTTGTACTTGTCCGTCAATGTCACCACCTGCTGCTACCCCATCGAAAGCTTGTTCCCCGACATCTTCTTCTTTAACTTCATCTTCCTTATCAGGAACAATATCAAAATCACTCTTACTGTAAAACTGTTTACTCTCTAACTTCTTAATCTCCTTGTAATGACCACTAAAGTCAACAGTGGTTAATACCAGTACCACTTGTTCTAACTTGCCCCTGATCTTGCCGAAAGATCTCACCATACTGTCGTCTAAGGTGATGAATAAGGGAACTCCAAAGTTATTCACTATTCTATATGACTTGTCTGCTTCTGGAACAGTATTAAATACTGGGACAATAATTTCATTCTCCTTGTAAGGAATTATATAAATAATTACATCATCGTTCTTGCCAATGACTTCACTAATAGGAATAAATTTATACTTGTTGGATTTGGTTTGGAAATCTTGGAAGATGAAGTTATTGTAAATTTCATAAAGAAACAAGAATTGTCTTTGTACTTGAAGGAAATTACTCAAATATGCAAGAAGTTCTTCGAAATTTGATGTCTTGTTTAACTCAACTTGTAATTTCATGATCCTATGAGGGACTTGTGCACTAAAGTCCAAGTTAACCACTGTGAATGTATGATACCATTTCTTATTTATAGGTAAAGGTAAGGTTAAATCATTGTAAGGATCATAAGTAATTGAAGTCTTTGAACAATCAGGACAAACAAGAACGGATTGGTATAAACCACTGAATAAATCTACAATAATCGAATCGTTTCTTTGTTTGAACTGATGCCAACAAGTCTCTGCTAGTGCTTTTATAGCCCCTGGGTCATTGATTTGATCATCATCAAGTTCAGGTTTTTCAAGGTACGGTTTGTTGATTATTCTATTCAAATCTTCATGTAAAGAATCCAAAAGCCAACTCAAGAATTCCTGACTATCTTGTTGTTGGTAACCCAGAAACATTGAAGAATAGTGACCAATGGTGTACTTGAACTCACGAGGTGACAAAGCATGGGATTGGTAGGGATCATTAAATAATTTATGAATTAAAGATGCAAAGATTTTGGCCATATTTCCATTAAACCCCAAAGGATTGGAAGTGTTCAATTCTTGTTCATAAGCATTATAATGGAAATACTGATTAAGTTCAGGAATATGTACTAAACATTGTAAAGCACTGTTCATATAGCAAGTATTCCCAAGATTAATAAGTCCAAGGTTTCCCCCAGTCTTGATACTATTATCACTAAATCCTTGTAAATATTCAGTTATAGGGAATTTCGAGACTTGTTCATCAAACGGTTCGACTAATAAATGATAACGTGATAAACTAACACCTTTAGATTTTAAAGTATCCTTGGAAAAGCTTCTGTTTATCAAAAACTTTCTCGATAAGTTTATAAACTGTTGAACGTTAATAATTGAACCTAAATTATCGATATTATCATCAGATATTAACCAAACTCTATACTCTTTATCTTTGGAATTCTTAGTGATCTTTATCATTTGAATTAACCCTTCAAATGTTTGGGTCTGTGATAAATAAAACCCTTTATGTTTACCATTAGTGACTTTATTCTTACTGAGGGTATGGATGACAAAATACGGTGGAAACTTCTCTATGAGCTTTTCACCGGCTTCATTTACAATTATGGCTCTTGTAGGAGCCCTGCCATTGATTCCAAACCAGTTGACCAATAAGTTGAATACATCTGGAGGAATTCCAATACTATTATCATCTTCATATAGGATTCCATTATCATCAACAATAGATTCGCCATCTATCGATCCAATCATTGATTTCAATTGTGAAAAAGATTCTGTTTCATAGTTAAGAAACGTATCTAAGAATTGTTTAGGTATTAAGTACCAATACTCTCCTTCTTGACCTGATTGTTGAAGAAGGGATTGGATTTGGTGTCTTTTTTCAAGAAGATCTGTTGGTGATTCTGGTTGTAGTTGATCGATTTCTTCGTCTAATTCTTCGTTCAAGGTTTGGGGTTGCTCTATGTCTGACTGCACTTCATCCTGGGCATTAATATCAGATACCAACATTTCATCAGTATCTATTGATTCTGATTGTGGTTCTTGACTAGGATTCATGTTGCGAGATTTGCCAAAGACCGAGATGGTTTGCCGCTGCCTCGAGTACGTCTGTGTAGGTTAAGTGTGGAGTTGTTTTGGCTCTGTGGTTTGAGTTTTGACTGTTTGCGTGGTTAATCATATTTGTTTGGTTCATGTTTGGGTTTGGGATCATTGGTTATGTGTTTTTAATTTTACTAATTTTATCTATTTTTTGCAACTTTTATAATCTGGTAATGATTCATGAATAGACCATATCTGAGAGTATCTAAACTAAAGAACACAAAAGTATTTCGGAACTTAGTACCAACAAAGCTTAGAGAATTTTAAGAGGATACAATTGCTGTACTAACTAGTCTGTGAGACCAACACATGGCCGACATATCGAACAAGATGTGTCTTAGCCGTTACGCTTGTAGTTGTACAGTACATTCTAACACTCCGAAGTTCTTACTCTCTCTTTTCCAGAGCACCTTACAGAAACCCTTCACCGAAAGGCCAATTGACCGTCTTACCAAAGTCCCTCGCAAAGGCTTTATCAAACTGGTCATCCTCCGCTCTAGACTTTCCCCTTCTTATCCTGGCAGTATCATTAACCTTCGCGGACCCCAGATACTGTATCACGACTGCGACTATGGAACCGGATAATCTTCTAATAAATTACATATGTGATGAATTATTCCCCAATTATAACTTCAACAAACCTCTCTTGGAGAACTGGCAGATTGAATTGACTGATATAAATGATCAATTGGTTTTAACCGCCATTATCCAGGAAGAGATAGTGTTAGGCCTCAATCCTATAGATAAACCTAAATATAGTTACAAAGGAATCCAGGAGTTCTTCAAACAATTGAACCAATTAGACGATGATGTGTATGATAGATTTAAATTAGTCATGGTGGAAATACTAAGTCAAATATTTACCTCAAATTACAGCACAAAAATCTACACGGTCAAGCATAATATTCATAGCCTTGTACTACAAGAATTACTTGATAAAGTGGACAATGTCACAAAAGATATAAAATTTGATACCCCAAGTATTATAGGACAGTTGTTTAGTTTGAATGTCTCATTGTTCGAGTTAGGGTGCAGTACACCACTGTTAAAGACAATTCTACAAGCATTAACCAATGATAAGAACCAGAAACATTTGGTGCTTCTAAAGTTATTGAATAGAGTGGTGAAAGAGTATAAGAGTCATTTCAAGATCTTTGTTTTTAATGAGTTGAATAAACCATTACCGATTCCATACATATCCCATAGTTCAACTAAACAATTCTCCATACAATTGTGGTTTAAGCTCAGTCAAGATAATGCTACTGAGAGTATAACGTTACTCAACTTTACATCTTCAAATCCTCACATATCAACCTTAAAGGTCAATTTACTCAACCAAACTCAAATTCAAATCGAAATAAAAAACCTCCATAATAATTCTACCATTCAGTTCGGGTTCAATCAGTTCATAAACGATCAACAGTTTACTCATTTTGTCTTAACTTACGACAAGTACCAGAACTTGAACATGTACATAGACGGACATTACTCTGAATCCATTCCGTGTCCTGATTTATTCAAGTGTGTAGATTACTGGGATAAGTTTTATATTGGTGAAGATAACCCGTATATAAAGAACGAGCTTATATTACGTAATTTGGTATTATTGGACTTGAATTTACCACCACAATGGGTGAGCTTATTTTACAATCTCGGCCTAGAATATGACTGGAATTTTCAGGAATTCACCAATGAAAATATTTATAACTTACTTAATCATTTAACATACAATGGGTTAGTAAATCTATCGTTAAAGGTCAAAGAATTGAATGGTCACAAAAAGAGAAGGAACTCCTTCAGAGATTCAATCATGCATACCACTAAACCAATGAGTTTGAAAGAAGAAGTGTTCAATAGTTTAGTGGGAAACAACATAGGATCAAGTTTGGTGTTCAATAGTAATTACGATGAGTTCCTCAAGGGATTTGAGAATAGTGACAATGGGATTTTGGTTTATGATAGTGAATCGATATATGATGGGTTTTACTTATTAGGTGTTAGTCAATTGATCCTCAGGAATATTGAAGTTGTTATAGACACGAAACTGGACATAAGAGATAATCTTTTGAAAGAGTACCTTGAATTGATATTTAGTATTATCAACAATAATTGGAGGTTGTGCAAAGAATTTGATAATATCAATGGATATGGAATATTATCGATTCTTCTTACAAATTATCAGACTTCAAATAAGTCATTGATTCTTGATACCATTCCAAAGACTGCTTTGCTTGATTTAATCGTAGCCCATACAGGCGAAGGGATCATCAACGATTCAGACTTGTACAAACACCTTATCCTTAACTTTGATATATTTCATAATAACCTTCCACAATTCTTTAATCAGCTTTTAATATTTATAGATGAGAGCAGGTACTCGCAGTTTAATCTTACGGAGTTGAATAATATGAACTTGTTGAAGAAACTTATCCAATTATTCAAATCGCCATCACTTATCAGTGCACAAATAGACCAAGCTACACTTTATAAAGTGTTGACCATTATCATCAAATCAGATATATCTGTAGATACCATCCGGTCTATATCAGAATTCATAATCTACTCACTTTATTCCGAATGCAATGAGACCTTTGGAGTGGTGATGTTGAAGGCTCTTACTGATATTCTTTGTGACAATGAATCGTCAATTAAAGTACTTAAGAAATTCTCTAGATCCATTACCATCCACTGGATTCTTTTAATAATGCAAACCTCATCCAACAAACAAGTAGTAATTTGTGGAATAAGGCTTCTTTCACGACTCCTCAAAGCCTTAGGGTCTAATATCATCAAGAAATTCTTCATAGTCAACCGCGGGCTAGATATACTTACTCATTTCCTCAAACAATGGTGGGATTGTGATGAAATCTTATGTAGTATTTACTTGGCAGGGTTTGGTATTGATAGTTATACAGAGTACCATTCACTTACTAGCGTAGTTGAACTTGCAGGTTTGAACAAGTTAGTGATTCCTCAGCTTTTGAACTTACTCAATAATATGGTCCTTAACTCATTATATAAACTTAGTGAAAGAAATGGCAGGGTTTTAAGTGCTCCAGGTACACCGAGTACCACCAAAGAAGAAGTTCGTGATAGCATAACGTTCAATGTCATTCATCTCATCAACTCATACACAAATTCCATTGAACTAGGATATAATAAAGTCAAATCATTATCACTATATTACCTTGATAAAGAATGGTTGGATGGAGTTTTTGAAATCGTAGGATATTTAAGACTCTTTCTCACATGGGACATGGACCCAGGGTTTGTTAGTTGCTACAATAATTTGGTCAAGGTCATGTCAAGTATCTTCATATCTAAACTCTTCAACAACACGTTTTTTGAAGTGTTTAACAGTCTTAGTGACTTTACCAAGAAACTCATTTTGGATATAATCTTTCCTAAGATTTTGAATCATATCAATGAGTTTGTCCTGGTATCGAACTTCATTTTCAATGAGAAGGAATTCTCCAACGAGTCAACCCAATTGTTGATTTTCTACAATACGGAGTACATTCAGCAGGGCTTTGTGGTTGAATATGAAGACTTGAGCAGTTATTTGAATTGTATTTTATCTATTATTGAGATCAAACAAAGTTCAGGAGGACGGGAAAATTTAGGCAAATTGAAAGGTTACATCGGTGATTTGTTGGTATTGAAGTTAAGGAGGTTTAGGGACTTGAGCCTGGTGCAAAATACTCCAAAACTGTCACCCACGAAGACTTTTAGTCTGAATAGGTCCCCGGCGAGGTCAATAGCATCTCAAAGACCATCCACGCCACCAAGTCAAATTTTAGCTGATGTTGACCCAATACTTCCCGAAGAGCCACAAACACCTACCAAAGAATTGGGACCCGTGGAAGACTTCAATGAGTTTATAAAATCACTTCTTTATCGTCAAATCATTATCTTTCAGCCAGATGTTCTTAACACTACACAATTAGGCCAAATACTTCTCCTCATGTTGGGAACATTCTTCAAGTTTCCTAACCCTCAGGATGTTTGTGAACACTTTTTTAATCTTTTAAGAGCATGTTATATGATTCGTCAAGATGAATTTCAAGACATAATCAATCAGATGTCAAAGAACATCGAGTACAGCGCATCAGGTCAGTTGATCAATGATTTCTTTCAAACATTGACAGTCAAGAATGATGAAGAAACACTTAAAACCATCACCAAATTCCCCACCTACAAACACATCTTCAACCAGGGATACTATTGCATCAACAAGGACGAACCCAAGTTGAATATCATTAATATGATCAGCGTCACATTGAACAATGGTGGAAGGTTGGGTCAATTGGATAACATTTACATAAAAAGTTTTGAACGCGATTGCCTTCAATTAAAAGCTCAAATTATCAAGTCCGAAGTTTTCAAATTTGATCGTACTAATCAGGACCACAAGGAGAATATCTTATACTTAGCATCAACCTACAACTCATTCAAGATTGAGATCGATAGGATTATTAATGATAAAATATCAGCAGATTATGCCCTTGACTTTATAGAAAACTCTGATAGAATGAGAACCCGGATGATCATAGAAAATCAAATGTCAGAATCAGAAAAGTTGGCGTATAAGATTGATATTCCAATTAAAAAGGTGAACGTAGAAACCCTTGATAGTAATATGGATATGATCATTGTCAATAGTGGGATAGACACATTAAGTCTTTCTAATATTGAAATGGATGATGATGAATTTGAAGAACCACAGGTTCATCAGGACTATGAGGATAAGAATAGGAAAGTCCTAAGGAGTCTTTACTTTGGAGACCATATCATCAATTTATGGAATATCAGTCAGATCAACGGATTACAACCGATCGAAAGTCTTATGATTCTTGGATCAAGTCATTTATATATCATTGAGAATTACTTTCATCAACCCGACGGGAATGTTATAGACGTCCAAGATGCACCCATGGAACTGAGAGACTCATACTTGCAACTTATCAATAACCAATCCACCAATTTCACCAATAATAAGTCCCATAGGGTAAAGAATTGGAGTTTGGATACGCTAAGTTCCATCTCCAAACGTCATTTCCTTCTCAGAGATATTGGTCTTGAAATGTTCTTCACAGATGGTGCAAGTATTCTTGTAACTTGTTTCAATCCTAAGCAAAGGGACACCATTTATAACCGTTTGCACACCTACTGTTTTGGTCGTGGTTTAGACCAAGACTTATCAGAAACGTTAACGTTATCATCATCATTGAATGTTTCATCAGCAACTCCGTCATTATCGTCACGGTTAGTTTCGGCGTTTTCCACATCCAGTCCTGAACTTTTATCAGCCACAAAGAAATGGCAAAAAGGTGAAATGTCCAATTTCTACTATCTTATGATAATAAACACTTTAGCCGGTAGAACCTTCAATGACTTGACACAGTATCCTGTATTCCCGTGGGTCATTGCTGACTATACTAGCGAGACTTTAGATTTGTCAAATCCTAAGACTTTCAGAGATTTGTCAAAACCTATGGGTGCACAAACAGAACCGAGAGCTTCACAATTTAAAGAAAGGTATGAAGCTTTGGACAGTTTAAATGACGAAAATTCTCCTGCATTTCATTATGGGACTCATTATTCTTCAGCAATGATTGTCACTTCATTTTTGATCCGTTTGCTGCCTTACGTTCATTCGTATCTTTTACTTCAGGGTGGAAAGTTTGATCATGCTGACAGACTCTTCAATTCTGTTGAAAAAGCATGGACTTCTGCTTCAAAGGATAATACTACTGATGTAAGGGAACTTATTCCCGAATTCTTTTATCTTCCAGAGTTCTTGGTTAATTCAAATAATTTTGAATTGGGAACATTGCAGAATGGTGAAAAATCCAATAATGTTGTACTTCCCAAATGGGCCAAGAATGATCCTAAAATTTTTATTCAACAGAATAGGAACGCTTTAGAAAGTCCTTATGTTTCAGCGAACTTACACTTATGGATCGACCTTATCTTCGGTGTCAAACAGAACGGTCCTGAAGCAGTTAAAGCTTTGAACATCTTCCATCATTTATCGTACAATGGAGCTATAGATTTGGATAATATTGATGATAATACTGAACGTAAAGCGGTAATTGGAATGATCAATAATTTCGGTCAAACTCCAAATAAGATCTTTCATAGACCACATCCACAAAAAGAAGTCTTGAACTTGCCTAATAATTATTTGAATGATATCGACAATACAAAACCGCCTAAGCTTGTTTTTGAATCCAAATTGAACTGTCCCATCAAAAAGATCGAAATCAGTCTGAAGACAGGGAAATGGGTAGGTAGACCTAAATGTGTTTGCGCAGAAGATGACTTGCTCATAAGAAAGGTAGGGAATATTGATGAAGATTCAGGGTCAATTATTATCAATAAAACACCATTCCTAGATATTCATAGATCTTTCATCACTTGCGTACTTCAAATTGGATATAAGACATTCTTGACAGCAGGGAATGATGGTTTGATCAATATTTGGAAATGTAATGTCAAACCGACATTCAGCTTGCAGTTTCAAGGGATATTGAGGGGCCATATTTGTAGTGTTAAGGACATTAAGTACAGCAAGAGCTATAAGGTTGGATTATCTGTGGACGCTATGGGAAATGTCATTCTCTGGGACTTTGTTAGGTTTAATTTCATAAGGAAGTTTTCGGGTGGTAAAGAAGGAAACTATTTGATTGACATATCCAATGATACGGGTAATATCGCTATACTCCACCAAAACCATTTACAAATCTTTACATTAAACGGAGAACAATTAATCGATACAAACTTACCTGAAGGTAACATCACTAGTATGAAGTTTGGTAGCATAAATGATTCGAGGATTGAAACTGGTAAGTTCACTCATAATAAACACAGTTATTGGAGTAATGAGATTGTATCTTTCGCTTATGGAACAGGCGGAGAAACAGCCAAAGTTATGGAGATTTATGAATTGAAGGTTAATGGCAAGTGGTGGTTAGATAAGGTGACAACATTGAGTTTGAATTTTGAAGGGGTCGGTGATATCACTGCTCATGAGTTATTCAAGACCAGTGTTATTGATATGGAAGATAAATTAAGTAGAGGGTACTTGGGATTAGTTATGGGAGACGAATATGGTAAAGTTTATACTTATGCTTAGGAGTTGTTGTTAGATTAATGTGATATATCACATTTGTACAGAGATTTGAGCTCCGAAATAATCACCCTAAAATTTTAATGAATATACAGTAATGACTGGTCTTTTACACTCTACCATGATCCCCTCTTTGTTCATCCTTCCAATCCTGTCTTAACTCTAACAAAAGAACATTATCGAAAAATCTCATAACCCTGAGCGGTACAATCTTTTAGCCGCCGATCTACGTTTCTACTGCGCATTCCGTCAGATTGTTGTGGTATACTTAAAACATGAGTTGGATTCCTCCTATCCTGTTAAGAATTATCCTAACATGTCTTCTATGGTACTCAGTATCATCAATAACATCCCAACTAACCAAAGCAATTCTACTAGAATATAGTTACCCACTTTTCCTAAGTCAATTCCAATTTATAATTGGTTCATTATTATCATTATCATTCATAGTACTAGTTAGAAGTTTTGATCATATAAGGGACTTTTTTCCCATTGGAAGTGTTCCCCAAGATTCATCACTACCAATATTCAGTGTGGGAGCTTTCTTAAAAGTGTTACCCCTCGGATTGTTTCAATTTTGTGGAAAGTACTGTTCATTGAGTGCAACTTCATTAATCTCTTTAGCAACGGTCTCGAGTGTTAAAGCTTTATCTCCGCTATTGATTGTAATAGGATACAAATTCATATACAATGTAAAATTTCCGTTAGTGACGTATTTATCATTAGCTCCCTTAGTTGGTGGTGTAATTTTGCTTATACTTGAAGAAAGTCCTAATACCACAGCCACCGATTTAGGAGTTAATTCTAATCATATAAAAGGATTGATTTTCTGCTTTATAAGTGTTCTTATATTTGCAGCTCAAAATATTTATGGTAAGCAATTGATTACATGGGATGCCGATACAAACCCAGCTAATTTAGCTATAAATTCTTCTAAACCTATTAGTAAGTTTGTACGACAAAGAAATGCTAGATTACCATATTCAACTTCAGACATAAGATTAGATGAAAAGAAGGAACCGCAAAAACCTAACCAATATGTTCAAACGGTGGAAGCTAACAAGTCAATGCTCAATAGTTTTGATGACGAACCAATAGTTAAACCAGATCAAATGACCATTATATTTTACTGTTCAATGATTGGGTTTACCATATCGTTCATAGGGTTTTTATTAAACGAATTCCCCCATGTTTTGGATTTGTTATCAGGCAGAGTTGAAGATTCTACTCCAGAAACTAAATCTGGGATCTTTGTAGTGTTTTATATGATTGGACTTAATTCCATCAGTCATTTCATTCAAACATTATTGGCGTTCCATTTATTAGGTCTGATACCTGCAGTATCGTATTCGATTGCATCCATGATGAAGAGAATTGTTTTGATAACTGTCAGTATAATATTAGCTACTAATGATAGTGATCCTAATAAATATTTTGGGAAGCTAACAGGTGTTCAATTATTGGGATTGTTCTGTACGGGGTTTGGATTGTACTGTTATGATAAATGGGGGTCACATACGGTTAGGGAGAGGTCTAATTAGGTAATATATTGTACATTTTTCTTTTTCTGTTGTTTGTCTCTGATTTATATGTGCTTATTCTACTGTTTGTAATCATGTGATTAGATTTGTTTGTGGTCATCGTGCCAATCACCATTCACCTCTGTTCATGTGTTAATGTTGGCTCCTTGTGCTTATACATTTGTGTTGATAAGTGTTTCGTCCTGTTCAGGTCTATCCCATTCCCTTAGAGTATTCCTTCCTTCGCTATGGCCAAGGAAATGTATGTTTGGAGGCTAGAATGCTCAATCTTCATTGTAAAACTCGACCAAGCCCGTAATTTCCGTGACTACCCGACTAGGTTGCCCTAGCTGACTAGTATACTCTAGTATAGGTTGTAGAGAGTAATAATCGTAGATATAAAATTATCACCCTACAATAATACCTATACATGTACAATATTGAACATTTTTCTGAGAAAATTTTTATATACTTGTATCCGGGTAACCTTTGACTACTCCATATCAATACCGCACTGTTACTACACTACGCCATTAACTATGAACTTCTTTATAATATATCTAATTGCATTGGTGACATGTATTGATCTCAAAGGGAAAATAGTCAATGTACCACAAATACAATTACAATATGCTGAAAGAATCGTTAATGGTGATAATTTACCAATTAGGATCTCGGTATCTTTAACTCCTATAGGTGAAGTAAGAGGACAACCAAAGAAAGCATTAGTTAATCAACAATATGAATTTCAATTCTATGATTTACCACAAGGATCTTATGATCTTTATATAAATAGTCATGATTTACTTGTTAACCCAGATAGATTCAAAATTGAAGTAAATGATGATACTATACTTGCCAGTGATTATTACTTACTACCAGACATTCCAAGTATCACCAAAAATGTTACTGATTCAGGTCTTGCTGTCAGCGTAGTTGGTAAGAAAGAATACTATGAACATCGTAATCAATCTTTAAAACAATTGGTGATGTCGAGTCCTTTAGGGTATATATTCCGTAGTCCAATATTGACGGTTTTGTTTATTTTTGTGGTTGTTATGAGTGCTGGACCATTGGTGATTCAGTATGTCAATCCTGAGCTTTATAAGAGATTAAATGAGATCCAGGAGGATCAAAAGGAGAAAGCAAGACTGGGTGGTGGCTCACAGAATGAAGCTCCAAAGATCGAGGAGGTTTCAAGAAGTGATCAAAAAGATACGGGCGTTAGGAGAAGGAAGTGATCTAAGCCGTCTCAGCAAAGCAAAGATGGTAAAGATATCAAGAATTAAAGAGTTAAAAGGTAATTGATTCATAAATAAATAACAGCTATCATATACAATACTTAGTAGCAATAATTTGATCTCGACCTCCACTAGTGGAACCTATGGTCCCAGTAGTGATAGCCTAATCATCCTTTACTTCCTCCTTAAATTTCTCACTATAATTACTCTTCTCCTTATCATAACTACTACTTGGATTGTTCCATCCTCCATTGATATAATCATAATCTGCCTTAACCCAATGAGCAAAAGGATATGTTGGTGCAGTTCTCAAAGGAGTATCCTTCGTAATAATCCCCAAATCAAGTTGTCTTTGAATCAATTCATCTAAATATCCAGCAATATGGTCCCTGTAAAGTTCGAAAAACTTATATTTGATTATATCAGTTGGTGCTTCATAAAGAATCTTTCTTATAATGGATGGAACATTTGGTTCATCTTTCATTTCTTCAATAGAATAAAAAACAGGATGATTAGTAAAGATAATGGCTTGAGTCTTTGGAAGTCTCCTTAAAGTTTGTCTTTCCACTCTAATATTGAAATCTTTAGGACTAAAAGACCTGGCTTCTTCCATTAATTTATCAGCAGGTTCATGTTTATGAACATTACTTTGTCTAAGTTTGTGGTCCCATGACATGTACCAACTTGCACGTTCAACAGGAGAATCTGGAGTTAATCTTCCAAACCATCTTTCCATAGATTTCTTAAGTTTCTCATGATAGTAAGGAACATCTTCGTGAATTATATCAATATGTTTACCAAGTTTTTTACTAACTCCAAATCCTCCTCCACTAAATGGAACGGCACCTGCTACTAGATAATGTAATCCATCTTCAGGGTTCTTCATAACCACATAAAAATCTTCCTTGGCAAGTTTGGAAACATACATTAATGGATGTTCTTTCAATGGCAACGACATATCGAGAATTTCTTTTGTAAGTTCATTCCTAATGATTTTCCCTTTACTTCCTTTATCATCTAATAATGTAAAACATAAAGGATACCTTTTCAACATATGATCAGTAGTTACTTGCATCAATTCAAACGATGCATCATATCCTTCAGGTAGCCAATCAATATTCTCTTTACCATACTTTTGCCAAACTCTTTGCTTTTCTTCAATGTAAGTCCAATAATATTTATCCATATCCAACCAGTGATTGATATCAAGTTTGAAAATTGACATGGTTTGATGATATGGCCATCTGAATGGTCTCCATGGTCGATCGTCATAATTCTTGACTTGTTCTGGTGTTATCATTAAAGGTGTAGGTTCAGGAGGAATCTGAGGATCTCCTGATTTTGCATAGGAACTCTTTATTGATTGGTTGGGAGTGGTTACTGGTGATGTAGAAAAGTAGGTTTTATAGTAATTGGTGAGCTTTGAGTAATATGGTGCTACTTTCTTGTGTGATACAGTTATAGAAACTATTATAAGTGTAAATAAAACAGCAGCAATCTCAATCATTTTTGTTGTTGTTGTACCTTAGTGTCTACCAATTCCTCTTCTATTTAATAACTGTCTACTCCAAACACTTTTTGGGTTTAATTTCTTTTAAAGAATTAACTATGATTATATAGTTATACGGTTGCGAAACCTGGTAAAGATTTCTTATCGTGGATAATGGGATTCAATACCGCATTTGGAATTAAGTTCCTGTGCATTCAAAATTTGGACCCCCGCCAGGTTATGGTTTATTGTGATAGAATGATAATGAATGGCGGATCTAATGTGTCGGGTGATTAACTTAGAAAGGTCTGTTGCGGTTATTCTAAGGGGTGGTCTACTAATGTATTTTGTGTTATGAGCATAGCCAGTGTTAACTATGTGAGGAATAACTGTATGAGAAGTGTATATAAATGAACTTAGGCTTGATCTTTTTATTTCTTTCTGTCTCTGATGTCATTTCTTGAATAGGAAGGGCTCTGGTGACGAATCTGCATATGTGTGATGATTTTTGTTTTTATTTATTTTTATCATTTTGTGAATTTTACATTTTGCAGCCATTCAATAATTCTGCAAAATTCTGTGGAGATCAGATTAAGTAGAATCATTTTATTGCAAACAGTTATCATCAAGTATCCAATACAACATTGATCATTATGAATTGTATGATATTGACCTTAATAGTATATATACTACACTTCATAGTTCAGCAATTCCTTCGAATACCGACAAGCGTAGACATAGGGAAACGAGCTTTAGAGCACCTTTGAAAATAAACTACTATCGAAATAAAGCCTTCACTTGGACCTTGTTAAATGAAGAGATTCGCTCAGGTTTGCTAACGTAAATGTACATTTATTTGCAAATGCAATTAATTATATAACTAAAATAATAACAGAAAGTAAATAAACTACAATCTTCTACCTCTTCTACCACCTTTTCTTCTAGTAGAATCAGATGGAACTGGAGTAACATCTTCAATTCTACCGATTCTTAAACCAGATCTGGCTAAAGCTCTTAAAGCAGCTTGACCACCTGGACCTGGGGTTTTAGTTTTGTTACCACCAGTAGCTCTTAATTTAACATGAACAGCATTAATACCAACTTCTTTACATTTGGCAGCAACATCTTGGGCAGCCAACATAGCAGCGTATGGGGATGATTCATCTCTGTCAGCTTTGACTTTCATACCACCAGTAACTCTTGAGATGGTTTCTTTACCTGATAAATCAGTAACATGAACGAAAGTATCGTTGAATGAGGCGTAGATTCTAGCAACCCCGAAAACAAGGGAATTATCTTTTTGAGCTAAATTGTTAGTATACAGTTAAATGGGGGATGATTGGTTTGAACTTTGAAGCTAATGTCGAAATATTGGAATAATGGTTCATATGCAATGGCCCTCTATAAAGCAGTGAAATTCATTACGTTTTAAGTTTAATTCCCTCTTTTCTCTCTTGTCTATTGATATATAAATGTTGATCAATCTTTATGAACTTAGCTATACTGAAATCTTTCTTGACATTGATATCCTCTGACTGACACTATAGATTCCGGACATGACTCGACCTCGATTATCCTCAATTCTATCATAGTTCATCCTTTAATTATTATGTATTAACATACCAGTTGACATGATCACTTAATCAAATTCTATAAATTTTTTTCAATGAGTTTTTTCGGTTTGAGAATTTTTCATTTTCAACTGGGGTCCACACGACTCGGTAATGTCGTTGATCACTGAGGTGTGAGGGCTGGAGCCCCATTAACCTAATGCCAGTTGAGTGTGGTAGTATAGTGTATAGGGTAGTAGTGGAGATGAAGATTATACGTATATTCCCAAAAAAACTTTGAAGAGTTTGTATAGTGTTAAGTATTACAGTCCAGAGATCTACAATGTCCATATCCAAGTTGAGCTTGTCAAAAGGTACTCTTTGACCACTGCTAAGATTTAATGGAGTCTACCTTGACATCGCTAGAGTTAAAGCTTACTAGTAATACATATATTATATATCCTACGTGCTTAATAAACGAAACCTAAGATTTTACCGGAAACGTGTTTTCTTCTAGCTTCTTCATGATCCATAATACCAGCAGAAGTGGTTAAGATAACATAACCGAATTGTCTAGCTGGTAATAAGTTATCAGTCCATTGTTCGATATCACCAATTTTAACATTGAATCTTGGGTTAATAACACCACATTTGTTTAATCTACCGTTTAATTGAACAACGATTTTACCTGATCTGTGGTCATCAATGTATTCGAATTCTCCAATATAACCGTGTTTTTGCATAACGGATAAGAATTTGATGATAACTTTGGATGATGGTCTGATTAAGACTTGTCTTTTACCAGTCTTTTCAGCATTGTTAATAGCATTTAAAGCATCAGCTAAAACGGAGGTTCTAGTCATTTTCTATAGTATATAAATTAAAAATGTATAAGATGAAAAATTTGAAAATTTCTTTCTCTTCGCAGTGTGTCTTAGAGTGGATGTCGCGATTTGGGGTTTACCAGTCACAGTCCCACATGATGATTTTTATATGCGTAGGTGCCACCCATTTGTTAGTAGTGAGAGTGCGACACCATTGATGTCTCACTGGGTCGTGTGGTGGTTTGACATTGGTGAGAACTTAGACTGAAAATTTTTATTGAAAAACTTTTCATATAGTTACTAAAGATGCCAGTATGTATAGTGAATCATAAGTGAATGAGTTTGTGTAATGAAGTGAAAACGTTATACACAGAGAGTTATATAGAAGTGGATGTTGCTGTTCATAGTAACTTGTCCAAAGTACACCATATTCCAGGTGTTAATGTACCATAAATATGTCCCAGTTTTGAGTAAAGAATGAACAAGTCAACTTCAATTCCCGACCAAACCAATCCCCAAACACAGCATATACTAACATTTAGTCTCAAAAATCTTTTAGAATCAAACAAAAATTAGGTAAAGTTCAAAAACAAAACAGACCATTACCTCAATGGATCAGATTAAAAACTGGTAACACTATTAGATATAATGCTAAAAGAAGACACTGGAGAAGAACTAAGTTAAACTTATAGATGTTTATATTTGGTTTATTAGCATGTATAATTAATATAAATTTTTGTTAACATGAAGGGGTGTGACTCTTTGTAGTTTATGACTGACATCTCTGACTTTTGTCCATAAAATTTGAAGTGAGGACTTGACTTTTATCTGGAGAATATCGTAGAGCAAGAATTGGTGTATCATCATTTATTAATATATACTTCTCTCTTTACGTTTACCCCCAACACTGGTAAACCATCCATTCAAGACTTTGAGCGTTTTTGAAGGTGATTTGTCTCAAGTCTTCTGAGGTTCTTAGGTCCTCTCTTAGGCCCTTTTCAACACATCAAGTTCCCCCAGCTGCCTTTCAGACACTTTCAGGTACTTAAACCTCCTCTTCGAAAACAGTTTCAATAGGCTTTTCCATAAAAGAAGCATGACCTAAAACACTAACACCAGCTGATCCGATTAACCACATCATAGTTGAAATTGGACTTGCAAAAAAACCTAAAGGAATAGCAACGATAATTAATCCACTGTATAACTGGGAAGTAGTAAATCTACCAAATGGTAAAACCAAATCATTACCCCCTAATCTATTTATACCGAGAACACCACCAATAACTAAAATCAAGACAAATAAAAGTAATAAATTAGTGACTAAGGCATAAATACTTAAAATCAGAACAATAACTAAATAGTTAGCTTGGAAGTAGCCTAAGTTATAACCAACTCTGCTTTGAATTTCACCGAAATTAGCAGGTTTAGAAATACGTCTAAAATCAAAGAATTCTTGAGGTGGACGTAATTTGGAAATGGAGTTTTGAAGACTTCCAACGTCGTTACGAATTCTGTCAAGACTTAATCTTTCGGAAAACTGACTTAACTATTTGGGTTAGTATGGGCTGGGTGAATATGGGGGAGGTATACATACTGGGAAGGATGATAAAGAAAATGATGTTGCCATGTTTATACTGAAACTTATTTTAGCGCGACGTGGTAAGGCTGAGGTGTCTTTAGGTTCTTAGTTGAGCGACAGCGAGAGCCGTGGGTGTCGTTCATAGAACGAGTGACGCTACCAGTACCACGAGTGGTGCAGCACCATTACGGTACCACCAAACTAGGTTCACTAGATAAGGCACCCTAAGCGTAGGGTGGTATCAGGGCAAAACCACCGTGCAGAATGTCGATCACGAAGAGTCTGTTGATCATAGAGCCATACATTAGTATACAATTATAAGGACAAATCCTTCTTTACCAACTCTCTACAAATAGGATGATAATTATGTTCCCATTTCCTGAACCATTTAACTGCTCCTTCATGGTCAATCTTATTCAACGTCACATAACCCGGTCTGACGAATTTCATACGTCCTACGGTTCCTAACCAGGCACCTAACTTATTGAAATATTCATGATTACCTCCACCAACTTGTAAATAGAAGTACCTTGCTATTAATTCAGCATTGGTGGCTTTACTATAAATCCCACCATAAACTTGGTCTAAATAGGTTAATGCTTGAGGATACTTTGACCATTTGAAATCCTCATGTTTATCAAAATCAATCAAACTCTCTAAGAATACGACTGATTGATTATCGTTGAAAGCTTCTATATCTGAGGGACTGAAATCTAAGTTATTTGACTTTATACTTCTTAACCATTTGTCACTTAAGGCATAGACAGAATCAACTAATGATGTGTCAAAATCTGGTTTGATGGGTGGCATTCCCTGGCCATGAAACCAAAGGTTCCAATCAACTGTATCCAAGACGTGTTTGTGTTCACTAAAATACTCATAAATCGTGTCTAAAAACTGATTAGTGTCTAAAGATTTGTACTTGAACTTGTCAAAGTAATACTTGATGAATGGATCAAAAACAGCTTTACCAAGAAGTGTTTCAAGGTAGTATAATAGAGTTGATCCTTTCTCATATGGAACAACATTGAATGCATCATCAGGATCACATCCACTTTTCAAATCATGAACTAAGGATGAAAACTTGGTGTCCTTACCCATAGACTTAATATCATTAGCTAGGTCGTACCATCCTATAATACAATGGAAATCTCTGGTAGCTTTATCATGCAAATGTTCTAAGATTCTCCTTTCAAGATAAACACACCAACCTTCATTAAGCCAGAAATGTTCCCATGAACAGTTGGTGACAAGGTTGCCAGCCCAACTATGAGCCAATTCATGAGCAATTACATCGATATTGGACTTGGATCCAGTGATTATGGTTGGGGTTGCAAATGTAACATTAGGAATTTCCATTCCTCCGTATGGGAATGATGATGGGAGAATAAGAACATCATAAGTTCCCCATTCGTATGGGAACACAATTTCTTCGGCTGCTTCTATGAATCTTTCTACATCACCTACCAATTCTTTCTGACAGAATTCCAAGTTCTTAGGTTCAGTGAACACTTTTGATCTAGGCCCTACTTCAATGCTTTCAATATCTCCTGATGCGATAGCTACAAGATAAGATGGGATAGGAATGGGCTGAATGAATTTATAAACAGGCTTTTCACTAGTTAATGGTCTTCCTGACATCACTACGTTCAATGGTGATGTCACTTCAAACGTATACACACTCTTTAGGGCTGGAGTATCAAAACAAGGAAATAATGATCTTGAATGAATGGCTTCACTTTGACTAAATAAATACGGATGTTTCTTACCATCGGTAGCTTCTGGTTCTAAAAATTGCAATGCAGTACATTTGGTGGTGGTGGAAAAGGTTATATGAACTTTACAGTGGATTTCCTTTGATGGTAAGTTAATAACCAACGGGCTACCTAATGGCTCTATACGATCATTGACAATCCATTTCACAGGAGTTTCATTGACTTCAATCTTGTGAATGTCAAGGTACGACGTATCCAATACGACCTGGTCGGTCTCCTTAACAATATTTAAATCCAATACAACTTCACCATTAAGGATCTTTTTAGGGAAGTCAATATCGAATTTTAAATCCGTGGAAACGATCTCGAAATTCTCATAATTTGAAAGGGTGGAAGGGTCTTTTGAAGGGTGTTTAATCCCACTTATGCCTGAAGTCATCTTGGTTTGTGGTTTATGGAAGTGGTTTGGTTTTATGGTTGGTATTTTTATATGACTAACGGTTAAATGCAGAAAATACTAACGTTTAGTCATAAGGCGATTTAGCTGCGAATTTGATGCCATTCGCCTGCCTGTGATGCGGCTCAAAAGTGCCGTAATCGGTACTGAAATAGGCAATATTCATGTGGCAAAAGGGGTACCAAAGACATTGATGCAGTTACTTTGGTTGTTATAGTTCCGGCGTTGTTTGGTCAAAAAGTATACGTTTTCATGCCAATGATTTTTGCCGTATCAGGTTAGTATGTGAGAAGGATTTCGCTTAGGTAGGGTAAGTTTAAACGAAAGCAAGGTTAGGACGAAATCAAACAATAGATTTAATGCCGTGAGCTACTGTTTTTGTGACTGTTTAAGGAGAGAAAATAGAAGTTCGGGGACAATCTGGTACTACCGAATATTGTCCTAAAACATGTTAACTACAACCATAGATCCGGTAGTGTACTACCAGTTTTTCTGAAACTCTACTAGTAAACAACCACAGATATAAGGATGAAAAATCATCTTGGTGGTAATTGACTTAGAGCCATACATAGCAAAATTCCTTCTCGACATCTCCTTGACCGTCTCTACCATTTTCTTAACGTTCCTCCCCTCAAGTAAAGGTTTATCTTGTGACGTTTCATCTCGTTTCACGTCTCCAATTTCTTCCGCGACTTACTACATTTGGTATCTATCACTCCCTATATGATTTGATATTTATCACAACAGGAGAGTAATAGAGACGACACAAACCCACAAGGTAGACAAATTCAGGTACACAAATACAAATCCAAATTTAAAGTACAGAAAAACAACCGAAATACATTCATTTATCACCAAATCAGACATCCATTGTCAATAGTCCATTGTTTCATATAACGATTAAAAATCATGAGTTTAGAACCCAATATCATTAAATCACCCTTACAGCAGTTGGAACTCCAAACATCTAAAAGATCACCATCATCTAAATCTTCTTTATCACCCATGGATAGAGCTAGTATTTATTCGTTCGATTCCATAGCTACAAATGATAGGTTACTCGATAAGTTAGATCTTGATACTGAGGATCTTTTTGATACTGAAGACTTTATTGAAGCTGATATCATACCAAAGAGGTCTTCTGTGAAGTTACCTAATAAGATCAAGGGTGTGCCTATAAGCACCCCAATTTCTACCCCAAGTATGGCCAGGTATCCATCGTTGAATCGAAGTCATCAATACCAACAAAGTTTACAATCTTCACAAAACTCCCTTACTTCCCCTGCTCAATCACAAGCCCCACAAACTCCAGGCCAATCTATTCAAATAAAGAGTGTTTCTAACAATATCATATACACCAATAAGAACTCATCGGTCGATTCTTTTCAAGCTGATATTTCTCGCCAATCACTGTTGAGAGATCCAGTATCAAGAGAGTCGCTGTTAAGAGAGCCACCATCAAGGGAGACGCTGCTAAGGGAACCTGTCAAGTTATCTACAGTAAATTCAAGCACGTCAGATGACGAGTACGATGAGTTCAACTTCAATTCATCCAATGATTCGATAGAAACTCCAAGAATATCACCTCCAAATTTCACTCCCACTCATATGAGGTCTGTATCGAACAACTTACCATCTAAATCATCAAACTACGCCACTATGGGAAGATCAAACTCTGTCAATAATGAGAAAGTTTATAGGAGATCGGTCTCTGATTCCACTACCAAAAGTCCAAATAAATCAGTTGACTTAAGTCCTGAAGCTAGAATCAGTTTACTGGCCAAATTGAGAAGTTCTGGTAAACATCGTGAAGCTTCATATCAATTGCAAATTGCTGCTAATGCCCCTTATAGTAACACCAGGGCCATGTATTTATATTCTATGGCCCTTAAATTGGGACAAGGTGTGAAACAAAACGACAGAACATCACTTAAATGGCTTTTTAAGTGTATCATAACTCACAAGCACTCAAAGTACCCTCAATTACAGACCTTGAAGTTAGATGATTTGGTAAAGATAACGTTACAACTCATAAACATGGACCAGTCAGACATCGACCCATTCAATCTTTATAAATACTATTCAGCATTACCATCATCACAATTATCGAAGTTGATCACATCTTGTAAGAACCAATCTGACACTATAGCTTTGGTGTATTTGGAACTCGGTAATCATTTACTCAATGGAATAGCTTTGAATAAAGATGAATTGATAGGCATTAAGTGTTTGAGTTTATCTGGGTCCATGGGCAACTTTAATGCCATGGCCCAATTAGGAGAATTATGGTGTACAAAGCTGAAACATCACAAAAAGGATAATTATAAGGCAGCTGCTTGGTTTAGGTTAAGTGAACTATTTGGTTTAAAAACTATAGGAAACAGTTGGATATATAAGGAGAAGTATTTGACTAAGCATTAAAATTAAAAGACATTAAATAGCACTAGAGATTAAATAGAATGTAAAATATGCATTGATTCTGAACAGTGTTGTTCTTTTATTAGTATCTCTTCTCGTTCCATCTCTGTTTTTGTGTGTGTTTTTGTGGTACGGTTAAGGACCTCCTAAGCCTGATTTTAAACTATAGATCAAATCATTATCAATATTATAAATGTCAATAAACTCAGTGACCAAATGAAAGAATAATCGGGCATATTGGCTCAAGCTTAGATAAGGACCAACAGGTAAATAATAATTACCATTCAAAGGGGCAAAATCGGTTGGTAGACCTTCCAAAGTTTCTGATCTGTTAGCCCATGTAGTAGGGAACTTATCCTTTATAAAGTCATTTAAATTTGGCAAATGAAGTTCGGAATCTGTTTGTAACGCTTGAATATCTTTATATAACTTCAAAGTCTCTGAAGGTTTGGAATTATCATAAATGCCTATGATTCTTTTCTTGACATAGATCTTGAAATGACTCAAAAGTTCACTGAACCCTAGAAGGTAAGTCTTTGGTTTGTTAAATTTGTCTATTCTGGCAATACAATGATCAATGTCTTCAATTAATGTAATCCAGTACCTTTCCAGGAGAGATATACCCATTTTGAGCTTCAGTTTATCATCATAATGGTAAGCAAGGGAGAATAGTAATATGGAATCGAATTCAATGATTAATGATATAATTCCTTCAGTACTTTGTGACATGAACTTACATTCTTTAGCGAGTTTGATCCAATAAGTTTTCATCTTTATAAAATCATTACTCTCGGTTTTGGAGTCAGTTTTGGTTTCTGCCTTGACGGGTTGTTTTTCAGGTATTTTTGCCTGTGCTGGTGGTTTTTGTACCTTTTCGGGGATTTTTTCTACCACCTTTTCAGGTGATCTCTCCATTACCCTTTCCTGTGTTTGTGCTTTATCAGTAACCATCACCCTTTCACTCTTGTCAACTCTTAACTTAACATTGGGAGACCCTTTGGCCCCGTTTTTCGGAGTATTTGGATTAGTGTGTGGGGTAGTAGGCCTACTTTTAGGCTTAGGAACCGGGGTTGTGGGTCTACTACTTTTCGGAATTGGCGTAGTACCCTTTGGCTTCAAACCTCTTTTCAACACAGCTTTATCCTTGAATGTAAATCTTATCATGAATCGAGGTTTGGGACTATTGGTCTTATCTATGTACTTCACATTTACAGATTTAGGCTTTTTGTCCTCGTTCAGGGAAAGATTGGAATTGGTTGGAGTCAAGGTCAAGTTCGGTGGCATTGTATTTAAATCAAACATTGGGGGAAGGGTGGGTGATAGCATTGGTGGTAAGACTTTATTTTCAGCATAAGCTACAATCATATCATCTAAGTTCCAATTCAATACTGGCCTTTCTTTAGTGGAAGTAATAGTTCGTTTTTTGAACGACGTGGGCGTAGGTGACGCCCTGCTCTTAGGGCGAGTGTTTTCGAATATAGCCGATCTCATACTGACAATGAATGGGGTTGTGGATTGGAGTTCCAATGTGATTATAAGATCTCACTGATTCGAGAATTCGCATCTCATTTCACTATGCCATACAATGAAGTTGTGCCTAAGAAAGGCAGAGGCGGTGGAAAAGCGAACAGTGGGAACACCCTGGGGGCCGTGGGGAATGGTAAAGATGCAAAGAAATGGCCTGATAGTTTAGAGACATTTATCAGTGATTGTTTTACTAAATCTAATGGACTTGGTGAACATGAGAAGTTAGTGTTCCAGCAACAATTGAACCAAATGTTGACCAAGGCCGAAGCTGAAGGTCAGCTTTGGACCATAGATTGGAATAAACAAGTGTTGCCTATATTTCAACAACAAAATGGGTTTGAATCAGAAGGGTTTGACTCAAGTTCTCCGTCAACCCCGTCCTCAAAACCAGAGAAACGACAAAGAAGAAATAGCAAAGAGTATGACTCTGAAGAAAGGAAACGACAACGTATGGAACGGTTTAATAGTCCAAAAATCAATCTACCGTCACTGTTGCCCAATAAGCCATTGGATAAATCAGCGCCAATTGTGGGGAGAAGTCAAGTTCTCGAGAAAAGTTATTATAGGTTAACATCAGAACCCGATCCAAATTTAGTCAGGCCACAAGCAGTGTTACAAAAAGCCGTAAAAGTTTTATTAGAAAAGCTTGATATTAAACCTTATTCATATATAAAGGATCAGTTTAAAGCCATACGTCAAGATATGACAGTTCAGCATATAAAAAACGATTTTGCCATGTACATTTATGAGGCCAATTCTCGTATAGCTATAGAGAATAATGATTTGGGGGAGTTCAATCAGTGTGTGAGTCAGCTAGAATATTTCTTTGAAAAGAAAACCATACGAAATAGTCATTTGAATAGAACTGAGTTGGAGTTTATTTGTTATAGAGTGTTGTACTTTCTTATTGTAGAGAACCATTCTGAGATATTCAAAATCAAACTAAGAGTACAGAGTCGGGACTATAAAACCAAGGACGAGTTAGAGAAGCTTGATTATGTAAACCTTAGTTTTGATTTGCAAAACTTTATGTTAACTTCGAATTATTATAAGTTCTTCAGGACGATTCAGAGGTTCAAGCCTTTAAAACATGCACACCATTTGATATGGACATACCTTGTTCAAAAGCAACAACTAAAGGGAATAGTGATTATGGGTAAGAGTTATAGATTATTAAGTGTGGAATATATATTGAATATTTTGAAGTTTGATAGGGAAGAGTTTGCAGAGTTTTGTAGGAGGTTTAAGTTGGGGAAATTTGTCAAGGAAGATAATTTTGATTGCGTGGAGGCAAGGGGGGCTTTGGTAAGTTTAATGGCGACTACGAATTTTAATAAGATAGATATTAAGGGTCAGATTTAACCTATTTGAACGAAGCAAGAAGGGTTGTTCTCATATGTTACTACTAGGTTGAGGATAGCGGACAGATAAACATTCATTGTACATTAAATACATAAATCAATCGTAAACGGTCATTTCTCGTTTCTATGAAGGCAATAGATAAGCTTTAGACTAGGCCGATTCAATTAACTAGTCCTTGCTACACTCACACTAATCAAGCGTAGGCCCAATAGCTAACATTGCAAAATTATTCCTATTAACCTCATCAGTATTATCAATATAAAATTGAATCTTATCATTCAACCTTGGATCATTAATAATATTTGAATCATGAACAGATGGACCTAGATCAATTGGCCCTGTACGTCTACCATCTAACTCGTACAAATGATTGTCCTTACCTTTAATGAACGATATAAAATGAAACTCTACTTCAGCTTCCGGTGGTGGCGCTTCAGTTTGGCCTTGACTGCCATAATTAGTATCCAAATTGATCAATTTCTCTAAGGATTCAACTAACTTGTTGGTGTCTTCAACACTGGTATCAGAATTGATTTGGGTCAATAAGAACTTGTTAAGTATCAGATTATTAATAATCAAATCTGATGGTAAGTTGGCCAAGATATGCAAAAGAGCATAGAATCCACACCCATTACCAATAGTTTGTTGGAACCATTTTATATCCTTGAACTTTTCGTTTTTGTAACTGTTGGTGCTGTCGAATTTCTTACGATAACTTTCATAAGGCTCAGTTAATGGGAATAGTAAGATGACACCATAAACTGGTTGGGGTAAAAATGCTAACAAATCAGGATCGTTAAGGGAATAAACGTCATGGAATTCAATTAAAGGTGCTAGGCCTAGTTTGGCTCCGATATCGTTGAAGATGGCAGGGTTGCTTTCTAAAGGTATAACTCTTTTTGACATTGTTACAAAGCGAGTGTGAAGAAGTTAGTGCGGTAAGAAGAATGTGAGTTGATTACAGGTGGACTGATGTCAATTGTTGTTCATATATTACATAGTTTAACTTTGACTAAAGACTGTTACATCTACAATTACAATCAGGAACAGGACACACATAATGTTTAGAAAACCATTCTTCAGCATGGAACGCATGACATCCATGATTACAATTCAAACAAAAGCTAAACCATTCTCTAAACCGTCTCTCTATGCTATTACCATCTTTTTCTTCTATATCATCGAATGGTACAGGTGTTCCTAGAGATAACAAACAAACCGAGCATCTAGGTAATTGAGCTCCACAGTTCATACAACTTTTAAGTTCTTGATCTTTGTTTTGTAACTGTTTCAACAAAACTTGTGGGTTTTTATTGTTTAGATTGGTAGGTTGGGATTTACAAATATTCTTATTACATTTTGGACATTGCAAGTATACTTGTTTGGGTATAGGTTTTAGTGTGACATTACCATTTCTGGTTTTCGATAATTTACTCCTGTTAACGTCAAACTTAGCTCTGATACTAAATGCTCCCCAACTATTCAATAAATCTCTATAACATTCAATCCAATGATCAACTCTTTTATCGGTCAAGTACCTTGGAGATCCAAAACTTGCAATCAAAGCTGCGGTTTGAACATCACTGGTTCTATCAACATAACTTTGAATTAAATCAATTCCTTTGGCAGTTATACCTGTTAAAGTCAATCCTTCTAATTCTCCTTTGTTAACTACACTATCACTGATTCTATTCAAGTAAACGGTTAAATCTTTATCCAGTAAAAATCTTAATGCTACACCCAATCTTTCTCTCAATGGTAAACTGTGTTCATCTAATACATCCCACCAATCATTGTCTGCGATAAATGCAAAGATAGCCCTTAAATATGGATTATCCAATTCACTAGCCATTTTTCTACATTGATCTTTCCAAGGACTATTGATATTAGAACTTTTATATGCTAAGTACCCAGCTACAGCCGTTGCCATTAATCGTAATCTTTCGGAATTGGATGCTGCTAAAATTTCAATAGCTTTATTGACATTACCATGAAATACAGCCCAACCAGCTGCTTTTTCAATAAAGCCCAAGTTTATGAGAATATTAAGCCTTTCATCAAATTCTTCATCACTAAAATACCATCCTGATACGATCAAACATAATTTCCTTTGAGCTTTACAATCACTATTACTTGGAATATTTATAGCTGCGGCTTTCTTACCTTTGGATGACACAATCGATTTGATTGTATTCGAGAAGAATTGATCACTTAATGTCCCTATGTCCTTATTAAACCTATTAGGATTAGTTAGTTTTTCAATTCCGTTCCAAATTCCTAAAACTCCTAAGAATCCTAAATCAATTCCTTGACTTATCATTGTACCTTTATCAAGAGATTTCTTAGCCAAACTCAACCATTTCCAAGTATTTCTCAATGCTAATTGATTATCCATATTATCAATTGATTCTAGAACTCGTATGTTCTTTTCACAATCATGGCCATATCCTAATTTAGCTCTTTTTCTTATAGTTGAACAAATATCATTATTAAGGACTTCAGAAATGTCTAAAAATGTATCCAACGGTATAGAACTAGAATCATCTTCATCTTCTTCTGCGATATGACTCATGCCATTACCTTCAATTTCAGGCACCATCGATTCTAAATCATAATCGTTTTTAGCCAAATTATTGAGATCCTTATTAGACAAGGAGAAATCGTTTATCCTGTTCAATAAGTTGTTGTTTTGTAAGATTTTGTAATCGTTCCAATCGTCAGAAAATTGAGTCAAAGCCCCTTCAGGGCCGGCAAATGAAAATTCATTGAATGAGTTGAAGTCCAATGACTCGATACATTCAACAACTGGCATACGGAATACATTACCACTTTGTCTCATACAAACAAAGTTGGTTGAAGTGGAAGACGTTAAGTCTGATGAATAATCATAGGATATAATTCTCGAATAATCAGGTTTGACATCAAGTACTAACGATACGAATAAACTATCTTCGTTGGATTTATATAATTGACTGGCTTGCATGTTAAGTGATTGAATTATTTGAGAATCAGTAGTGTTGGATCTTCTAGAAGGTACTGAAGAAGTTGCAGGACTGGTGTTATTTGCAGGAACAACACCAGTATGCCATCTTCTGATTAATTCTCCATTGAAAATTGAAGAAAATTCGCCTTTTCTTATAGTAGAGTACCTCAAACAGATCCCATTCTTTCTGGACCCATCAAGTAACTTATTAAACTGTAAAACTGGAGACTCTGTCAATACACTATGTTTAACATTACTCAACTTTCTTTTGTCCCAGAACGCTACTGACCCATCTTCACTATACGACAGAAAATAATAATGTTGGAAAGGATCTATTTGTAATCCGAGCGTACACTTTGTGGCTACTTGGAATACTGGTTGTTCTGCCCTTACGTCTATCTCTCGCAAATACTTATACGATCCACATAACAAGTTGAACTCCTTATCAGGATAGAAAACCGATGACAAAACCGCTTCATTGGGTATATAGGAATAAGTAGGTCTCTTTATATGATCGTTATTACTGGTTCTACTATAATGTTCGATATTCCATATTTGTAGACTGTTATCTTGACGACCTTTATCGAATCCTCCAGCTATAAGGCCATTGTTATTGAAACTTACACTATTACAGGGACGACTCTGTTTAGGCTTAAGTCGAAGCATCAGGGAAGTAGGAGTGTTGATATCAAATACACAAATGTTTCCATTGATTTGCCCCACACTTACTAACCCTTTATTATTATATGAATATGACATACATTGAATATTATCGAATCTTGTACGAGATTGAAGTTTGATCAAATCATTGGTTTCGACTTCGGGGGTCTCATGATGGGTTTGATAAAGTATGACTTCATCACCAATAGGGTTGACAGCTATGAATTGTTGTTCGTACCCTTGATCCCAATTCAAAGCTCTTACTATACTCATTGTAAGCGCTATCAGAATCGACTGCAGAAATCTGCGAAAATATGATGTATCACAGTTGCACATAATTCACATTGGGGACGATTTTGTCAAGGAGGGATCACGGGATTGATATGGGACCTATAATTCTTGATTGGATAGGGAATTATCAACACGAGATCCTTCATTGTGGTTTTTCCTTAACTAAACATACTGGGAAACCAAGAACTAAGCGGCGCGATACATCAACCACCCATGATATAAAAGCAGCATCAAGGATGTCATCACGATTTTATGGTGATGAAGAACATTCAGTTTGCTATGATGTGTATCTGACAATATTCAACACTAAGAATCTGTTTGTACTGATAGGATTCGATAGAGGTATTCTAAGAGATTCAAGTGCCTTTAGAAATCAGTGGGGGGAGGTCAGAGACGCAATAGGGTTGAACAAATATGGGTTAAACTGTTGGTATACTATGTTCAGTGATGCCACTACCCACGTGCTGTCTGGTATTTACATACTCTCCAATAGTACAGGATATCTTTAAGTAGTAACCTAATGACTCGCAACTCGTATCTGAGGTCATGTCGCAGGCACCCTCGACAATGTCCGAATCAAATCGCATTCTAAAAATGGAAAAAACCAACACAGAAAAACTCAAACACAAAAGGACGTTCAAAACTTTAATATAACGATCTAACCAATCAAGGAATTAGCTGATTCAAAAAATACTTAATTGATTAATTCAGACGTGTTTTTAATCTAGGTGCACAGTTTAAATAGTGGATCAAGCATAGTGAACGAGTTTAACGTGAATCACACACATCATATACTTTCGATAGAGGTAAACTGAAAACCCTTTAATCGTGAATAATTTGTCAAATAAGTTCATAATACCCATATTTAACAAACATGGTTGAGTCGAATCAAGTTTTAAATGATATACGTAACAAAATCGATAGGGAAAGGAAGCTCATCCAAGGGTTTCAACATCTTAAGAAAAATACCACCAATATGGATGTGATTCAAAGATGTAACAATCAAATCAGAGAAACCCAATCTAATATTGACTACTTGCAAGAAACTTTAGCTAAATTATCGGTTGAAGGTGAAGGCAATCAGAACTCCAGTCCTCAAAGACCAACATACACCAGATTTGATTTGATCAAATATGATGGACCATCATTAGGTCATAGAATTCAGTACATGTTACAACAATTACAGTTCAAGTTACAAGTTGAAAATCAATATAAACAAGCCAATGAAAAGATCTCTCAGTTGTATTTGATGGATGGTGATAAGAGTAGTAGTATTGCAGCTGAAGGAGGAAAGTTGGAGAGTGATCAAAGAATTCAATTGTTGAATAAGGCTTTGAAGAGGTATCAAGATTTGCACATTGATATCGAAGAAGTTACAAAAGATATGGAAATCATGAACACTCCCAAGTATTCAAGAAAACCTTTGAGTGGGAAATTGTATGTTACCATCACATGTGTTAGAGATATTGATCATATTGCTTCTCCAATGTTTTCCAAAAAACCAGAATCTGTAGTTTCAGTTAAAGTTGATGATGTTGAAAAGGCCAAAACTAAAGGTTCAAGAAATGGTAAATGGAACGAAGAGTTTATTATTGATATTGATAAAGGTAATGAAATCGAATTCTCAGTGTATGATAAATCCGGTACAAGCTTAGTACCAGTCGCTGTAACATGGGCACAATTACATGATATCACTGAAGAAATCCGTAAGAAGAAAGTAGCTAATGAAACTGTTAATGAAGGATGGGTTTCAGCTTCAAATTTACCTAATTCTGGCAATACAAATATGAATAGTAACTTACCTATTGGATCAGGATCAGGATCAGGTACAAACTTAAGTGGTAGTGCTAACTCTGGTCTTAGTGATACTACTCCAAGTAGTGCTAGTAGTAGTGAACATGATAACAAGTCCATCCAAATCAATACTTGGTTAAATCTTGAACCAGTTGGTCAAATTTTAGTCAGTTTGAGTTTCGATAAGAACCAGTCCGGCAGAAAACAAATTATCGGAGGTTTAGGCCGTCAAGGTGCTATTCGTCAAAAGAAAGAAGAAGTTTTCGATCAACATGGACATCAATTTGTACAAAAGCAATTCTATAATATTATGTGTTGTTCATTATGTGGAGAATTCTTAAGATATACAGGGTACCAATGTCAAGACTGTAGATTACTATGCCACAAGAAATGTTATCAAAAAGTTGTTACAAAGTGTATACTGAAATCAACTACTGATTTAGATAGTGATGAAGCCAAATTGAATCATCGTATCCCACATAGATTTGAGCCTACTTTGAATAGAGGTACCAAATGGTGTTGTCATTGTGGATACATCTTACCATGGGGTCGTCAAAAGGTTAGGAAGTGTAGCGAATGTGGTGTTATGTGCCATGCCCAATGTACCCATTTGGTACCAGATTTCTGTGGTATGTCAATGGATATGGCCAACACGATTTTGGCTACTATTAAATCCACTCCAAAACCGGTCGCTAAAGTCAAGACTTCTTCATCTTTACCTTTAGCTAATAAACCACTTCCACGTCCTTCTGGTACTGTTACACCAATTAGAACTGGATTCCCACCAATGGAAACAACCCCGATCAGTAGTAATAACTTGTCTAAAGTTTCAACTTTGAGTCAAACTAATGAAAGTAATAATGATACTTTAAGATACGGATCTGATGAAGAGAAAGAATTTGACAATAAGTTACCAACCACTGTTACTCATCAGTACCAAGAACCAGTGAAAGAGCCATATAAGCCAAGTGGAAGAAGACCTCCACCATTAACTGAAGTTGAAGACCGTTACCAAAATAGGTACCAGCAACCTTATGGCAAGGAATCATATGGCAAGGAATCATATGGTAAGGAAGCTTACGGAAAAGCACAACCATTTGAGCAAAATGAAGACCACCCTGGTGATTACACGTTTACGAAGTCTGAAGAAATTTTGAATAACAAAAACCCATTTGACGATAATGAAATTGAATATCACAATCCACAAACTATGCCATTTTCAGAGCCAATTCTTGATCAACCACAAACCTTGGCACCAGAAAGAAATCATGATGCTATGGCCATTGATAAACCAATCATCGATCAACCAATTGTAGACCATCCTGACGTGGAACACAAAAAACCAAAGACCAAACGTCGTAGAAGAAAAATTGGATTAGATGATTTCCAATTTTTGGCTGTTTTAGGTAAAGGTAATTTTGGTAAAGTTATGTTAGCCGAAAGCAGAGAAACCTCCAAGTTATGTGCTATCAAAGTTCTTAAAAAGGACTTCATAGTTGAGAATGATGAAGCCGAAAGTGTTAAATCTGAAAAACGAGTATTCTTAGCTGCCAATAAGCAAATGCATCCATTCTTGTTGAACTTACATTGTTGTTTTCAAACTGAAAACCGTATATATTTCGTTATGGAGTACATATCCGGTGGGGATTTGATGTGGCATATTCAAAAATCTAGATTCAGTGCCAAAAGAGCCAAATTCTATGCTTGCGAAGTATTGTTAGGTTTGAAACATTTCCATGATCATGGAATTGTATATAGAGACTTGAAGTTGGATAACATCTTATTGACATCTAAAGGTCATATAAAGATTGCTGATTATGGTTTATGTAAAGAAAATATGTGGCATGGTAATACTACTGGTACATTTTGTGGTACTCCAGAGTTCATGGCTCCGGAAATCATCAGTGGTAAACAATACGATAGAGCCGTCGATTGGTGGGCATTTGGGGTTTTATTGTTTCAAATGTTGTTGTGTCAATCTCCATTCAAAGGTGATGATGAAGATGAAATTTTCAACGCCATTGAACATGATGATGTCAAGTATCCTATCAGTATGCCAAGACAAACTGTTTTGGTATTACAAGCCTTTTTAACCAAAGATCCAACTAAAAGATTGGGTTCAAGTGAAAGGGATGCTGAAGAGATCATGGAACATCCTTACTTCCAAGACGTCAACTTCGATGATGTTTTGAGCTGTAGAATCCAACCACCCTACTTACCGGAATTAACTAGTGAACATGATTATAGTAATTTTGATAAAGAGTTTACCAGTGAAACTCCAAGATTAACCCCCGTTGAAACAGTCTTAACTTCGGAAATGCAAGAACAATTTAGAGGGTTTAGTCATATAGCTGAAGGAGCTCCAATATAGGACCTAGAGCGAATTATAGTACTTACATTAGGACTTAGGAATTTTATATGAGAGTAATTGTAATATACATCTATAATACATTTTAAACTATTGTACAACATTTGTTTCCTGAATCTTTTGTTTCTGTGTCTTTTGTTTTTGTGCTCTTTGTGTTTATGTCTTTTGTGCTCGTTTGGTGCTGATCTATGTTCGTGTTAGTATTCGTGTTCGTGTTCGGCAAATCGGCTGTTGAATCTTTAAAATTACTTCTAAACTGTGGAATACTAATCTCTAACTCCTCAAGGGTAGATGTCTTTACCGGCGATTTCCCGTGAGATATTGATGGTGAAAGAGCCGGCGTTCTGCTAGGTGATTCAGTTGGTGATGCAATTGGCGACGTCAACGCTTCTCTTAAAGACTGGAACGACATTGGGGCTACAGCGGATTGTCTTCTTTCGACCAAGTTTTGTTGAATTAGGATCTGAATGATGGGCTCGAACACTTCACTAACGTGGATACCTAACTTGGAACTAGCTTCTACGAATTCAAGGGCATTAATGGATTTAGCAAAGTCTAACCCATCGTCATAGGCAACTTGTCTTTCATCTTCCAAATCTGACTTTAGTCCTGCAATGATAACTGGTGGCATTTGTGGACGTAACTCACTGACACGTTGGTACAACTCAGCCATTTCATGGAAACTCGTGTGATTGTTTATAGCATAAGTAAAAATCATGGCAGAATTATTACGTAATTGTCCTTTACGGGATGTGTTGTACATATCTTGATTTGAGTTTGTATCTAGGATGGAGATTTCGTTATGGTTTCCGTCTTTCCTGATGATTTTATGGTATACTTCATCAAGTTCCGAGTCTAAGTGTGGTACAAATTCATGATGAATATATTGTAAAGCTAAAGCAGATTTTCCTGATTCAGGGGGCCCTAATAAACAGATATCATACTGTTGGTGGACAGTACCAAGATTGTCTTTTAGTTTGGACATGAGATGGAAATTGTGGATTTAAACTTTAAGAATAGGAGATGTAGCAAAATTTTCGTAATGTCAGAAAACCGTTGAAAAAAGAAATTCACAACGGAAAAACCACAAGATTGGCGGAATTCGAGGTCGGAATTAAAAGGTTTAGCGTGAGATTAGTGTCGCTCATTCTGCAAGATTATGTAGAGAAGCTAGTTTCATGTATGTTACGGAGTATATATTTATATTAATGTAATCGGTCAGAAATTTAACTATAATCTTCATCATCTGATTCCAAGTATTTAGAATAGTCGTCAGCTGATGCGAAGACTGATAAGTCTTTGACTTTTTGTTTCTTTTTAGACTTATCAGATTTAGAATCTTCATTCTTACGCTTCTTAGTGGCTTTAGATTTGGGTCTGTGTTCTGATTCAGATTCAGATTCCGATTCTAAATCACTATCAGGGAATTGGACTTCATCACTATCGTATTCGTCTTCGTTGTTGATGAATTGTTCACCATCACTATCGTCATTATTGAATGTTTGTTGAGCGTCTTCAAATGCTTCAAGTTCATCTTCGTCTATCTCGTCTCCAAAGACTTCAGCACCTTCAATATCTTCAGCACCTTCGCCATCGAGGTCGTCATTGTCGTCAAGGTCAGAGAAATCATCCTCATCAAACCCAATAGATTCATCATCAGTATCCATCTCCACCTCTGGCCTGGACTTGACTAACGCATCCCAAACTTCATTGTCTTCCAAATCAGACTCCTCTTCATCACCTGCTTCCTTGCGCAGCTTCGAGGCCTTAACCTTCGATGCTTTAGTGGTGAAATACTGATGGAAAAACTGCTCATCTGGTTTGATATCTTGAGTTTTCTTGGCTAACCAGTCTTCGGTGTTAACAGGAACTTCTTGGCTCACGACATTGGTGGACCTAACCAATAACGACCCCGTATGGGCTCCTCCCAACGGTTGCATAATCGATGACCCTTTCGTAACGGCTTTTTGTTTGGAGTTCTTGTAGACAAATCTGTCAAGGAAATGACTAAGAGTGTATAAACCAAGATCTGGTTTGGATTGTGCCGTACCTTCGATCAAGGATTGGGCGTAGATAGCAATGGTTGGGTGGTAATGGTTAAGGAACTGGTTGATTTCCCAAAGTGAGGATTTGTTGGCATTGGCATAAAGTGGGTCTCTTTTTTTACTGTCATATTCCAATTTTGCGTCTGGGCCTTTTGCGTTTATGGTTATTGATTTTGTGTCGTCCTTAGATTGCTTTTGTTCCATTTTGGCTTCGCCTTCAGCCTCAGGCTCGTCAGGTCTAGAATTTACATCAATTGTCAAATCCTGAACTTGGGGAAAAACCTTGCCCAATTCCCCCAATAAGAAAAGCATCCCAGTAATCGTCCCAATATTCAACCAATGGTTACATATCTGTAAAATTCTTTTAACAAACGCCAAAACTCTGTTGACACTGTGATCGTTTTTCAAACTCTTGAACAACAAGTTGAGGTAAATTCCCTGCTTGGACGAGTTGAGTAGCCTTGGATCTAAAAGCGATTCATATAGCGTACGGAAGAACCTGTCGGTATTCAAATTCTGTTTGGTGATGATGTGATGGATCAACACTAACGCTTGGACGGAAGTGTTGAAGTTGGACGAATGAGTGATTCTGAATAATGTATCCAAATGCTTTTCATACACATCATTCAGAAGGTTGGCAAATGGGAAAGATCTGTTTAAACCCGTTAAAACCGCCGAAAATAATTTGGAGTTCTTTTCTTCAATGACTTCTGATTCGGTTTTGATTTGTTGTTTGACGGACTTTCCACCTTTCTTACCCTTCTTGAAGTTCTTACGATTATTCTTCCTTCCTAATTGGGACTTTCCAAGAACTTTATCTTCGGCTTTGTCCTTGGTATGAGGATCATTTTCGATCAATATCTTTTGGAATAATGAGAAATACGAGTTCACAAGACTGTTAGCTAATTCAGATTCTTTCCGAGTTAAAATCGTTTGATTTAACGTTAATATCCCATAGTATTGGGCATTATGTTCGACGTTGGGCTTGAACACAATATCGATCACTGAGTCTACAATGATCTTCTTCATGGCAGGATGGGCTTGTTCTAATTGTAAGATTTGGAAAGACGTTTTTCCCGACACTTTGTTTTCAATATCACCTAACTTGTTCACTCCCAACCTTAACAAATTCGCTTCTTGTTCAGGTTTGGCCTTAAGTAAATCGAAGATGTGACTAACTACGTTCATCTTAACATGAACAATTGGATCATGAGATAAATGCTCTAAAACTTGAATGATTTTGAAGTAAGAATTTTTGAGATAGTCTTCAAAATAGTAAATGGCTAAATGAGTATCGGATAAATTCCTAGATAATGGTCTTTTCCCAAATGCTAAAAGCTTCCTATCCGGTAAAAGTCCATTAATAAGTAAATCTTTATATGCATTAATGGCTTGTAAAGCTGCTGTTCTCGATTTCTTTTCACAGAAACTCAATAATGTGTCCATAGCTTTGATATTGTGTAAGGGCGATTCTTGAATCAATAACGTCAATGCACTGATTTTATCGTTTAAAGTACCATCCTTCAAAATTTGTGACAAGAACTTCTTCTGGCTGTTATTAGAGGTAAATTCTTGGAGGTAAGTTTCATTTTCCGCCTTTACAATGTTAGTAGCTCTTTCAAGTAATCTTTCGATTGCAAATCTATCGACTTTTTCCGCTTCAAAGGGCGAGAGAGGAGTGTTGTACCAATCTAAACGGCCAGGGATTTTAAGTTTGGTGTTGTCCACGGCTGAAAAGTTGGTTATTTTATCGTTAACCTCCGCCTTCTCTTCCTCTTCTTCTGCTTTTACCATTTTTTCTGGTTCTTCTTCCTCTTCTTCCTCTGATTCCTCTGATTCCTCTGATTCCTCTAATTTTTCTGATTCTTCTGATTCCTCTGATACCGAGTCTTCTTGCTCTTCTTCCTGCACTTTGTTTGCTTCTTCTTCTTCTTCTTCTTCTTCTTCTTCTTCCTCCTCATCCTCTACCAACTCAGGAACTTCCTCCACCTCATCTTCCTCAACAATTTCTAACTTCCCATCTAACCCAATTCCCTTTATGAACTTACTTAAATCTTCGGTAAACTTGCGATCTTCTTCACCATCATCTTCAAACTCTTGTTCACTCTCATCACCTTCTTCAACACCTTTTAATAATTCTAAATCTTCTTCACTAGCTCCAAGTGCTAATGCTTCACGACGTAAAATTTCATCCTCTTCAGTTTCTTCTTCGGTTTTTTTTGGTTTCTTCGAATCGTGTGACTTCTTACTACTAGGCTTCTGTTTGGTATTAGAAGAAGCACTTAATTTGCTAGTAATTTTGTCCTTTAAGGAACTTAAATTTAATCTAGCCTCCATTAAGTTTGGCATCTCATCTCAAAATTTTCTTTGTTAAGTCGCAGTTTCAATCACGTGAATATCAGGCGCTAGTTGCGCGTGACTCTGGAATGACTTTCAAGTGACGCGCATCACACGACTTTCCTTGGTTGGCTGACGTCAGAAAAAGCAACTCCACGGAAAATCACCAGGTTCGGATTATAAATTTTCCGGCAACTACAACATCTCAAAATTTCCCCAAGATCTCCAAATCTCCAGATAATACATAGGATCACAGAGATCAATACACTAAAGAATAAAGTACATAAGAGATACATACAAGTATATATAGCATAGAACTACATTAAAATGACAAAAGAGAAAGAAGTTTGGCCTCCCACTGAGGCAACCAATAACAAAAGAAATCAACTTATAAAATTTGATTTCCCATGTAATTATACCATACTTAAAAACCCTATAGGTACAGGGCTGTACAGTGAAGTATTTGAATGCAAGAACAATGTAACATCCAAGCATTATGCAGGTAAAAGGTACAGTAAAAAACTTATGTTTGGAATGGAACCAATGCTTCAAAATGAATTTGAAATTCTCAGGACTATTAGTATGCATCATCCACACATTTTGACACTTGTGGATTATTTTGAAACATCACAGTACATTTTTCTTATCACGGATTTGGCTAAAGGTGGTGAATTATTTCAGAAAGTGGTTGATCATGGTAAATTAGATGAATATGAAATTGTTAGTATTACATCACAAGTGCTCGATACATTACATTACTTGCACAGCCATAATGTTGTGCATAGGGATATTAAAGCGGAAAACATCCTTTTTCAGAATAAACATTCGAGCGAAGTATTGGTGGCCGATTTTGGAATTGCTAAGCTAATCAACGGACCGACTACTGGAAAGTGTGGAACTTTAAGTTATATGGCACCAGAGATGCTAGACGGCACATATGACTGCAGGGTTGACATCTGGAGCCTTGGTGTTGTAGTCTACTTCATGCTTTGTGGGTACATGCCCTTTGATTGTGAAACTGATGATGAAACTAAGGACGCTATACGCCAAGGCGATTATCGGTTCGATCCTCCTGAGTACTGGGTAGACATAAGTGCTGAAGCTAAAGATTTTTTGACTCAATGTTTTCAAGTTGATCCAGATCAACGTATAACTTGTCAAGAAGCTATGAATCACCCATTCCTTCATGCATTGAATAGAAGCACATCAAGTATGACGTTGATTAATAAGCTTAAAGAATCATTTGCTCCATTGACCACCAATCGGTCTATGGTTTCCACGATGTCTTCCACTAATCTAAGGTTACCTCGAACTGCGTCCTACAACGCTGGGATTTACAACGATTCTGGCTATGGTAGTGGTACATTATCAGGAGCCATGTGTGAGTCACCCAGCGTCATTTCTAAATTCAGTACCCCCATGACGTCCACCGACGTGTCGAGGGTTCAATCGTTGGACCAGATGGACGTAGTTAAAGGAACGATCAAAGCTGATCAAACCCATCACGCCGTTTTCCAATTATAATCAACAGCCGGTTCACCACCAGCAATACCACAAAATAGAAACACAGAGTTGCAGACATACATCCACAGAACACAAAAGCATTGTTCAGACCACAAGCAAGTGGCATGAAATGAATAGACGAATTATGATATTCACTCTCTTAACTCTGGGTGCGCATCTACCATTTACCTAGCACTACTTTAAATCTACACAAGTGATAGTAATATTTATTGTAGGAGGCTACCACGTAGGGGCAGGGTTTAGGACACTTTAGCTTACACTTTCTAGCACAACACCTACCGCGAGCCGTTTAAATCTCTGCGTGAACACTGGCGGCAGAACATCACAGAACATCGCGAATCAATTACGACAGATACGGTGCGGGAATATGATATAACACAAACGCGCACCATAACGCTCACAGTACGATGGCTTATGATACCAAACCACGAGAAGAAAAAGACTTTAAAGAGATCTATCCCGACCTAGATGCCAGCCAAACGCTCCCTGTGTTTGTGATCCACCGAGATACCGAGACTCTCGCCGACTACCATCAGAAAACCATCAATAATCAACCGATTATAGGACCCTTAAATCACAACAGTTTTACTGAATTGAAGTACACTAAACCAGAGGTGGAATTCGATAGAAAAATGATCGATCATGGGTTCCAGGATAGTATTAAACGTCATAAGAGTTCTCCCACCTACATACGGCCCTTTCAAACCGATGATCATGAACCTATACGATCTATCGTAGCTAAGAAACAAAGATTGGTAGAGTATGATATGGATGAACAAGACCTTTTGTACTTAGACCATTTAAACCAACAGTTGGTAGGAGGTATAGAGTTGACTAATGAGGTGTTTGAGATTCTTATGACGGTGTTGGAGAACGAATGGCTGAAGTTGGAGGACCAAATGACGGCTATAACTGAAGAGGAGTTTACCCTTAGTAACACGACTCTCGACTACAAAGGTATAATAAATGACGAAGAGTATGGTAATGATGATGGTATAGTGGGAGGACTTGCTGATGATCAGAAATGTGCTATTTGTAACGATAGCGACTGTGATAATAGTAACGCCATAGTATTCTGTGATGGTTGTAATATCGCCGTCCATCAGGAATGCTACGGTGTAGCTTTTATTCCCGAAGGCCAATGGCTCTGTAGGAAGTGTATGATCAACAAACATCGTCAATTTGATTGCATTTTCTGTCCCAGTAAAACTGGTGCTTTTAAACAGTTGGATAATAGTCTTTGGAGTCATGTGATTTGTGCCTTGTGGATTAATGAATTATATTTTGCTAACCCTATATATATGGAACCTATTGAAGGGATTGATTTAATACCGAAAAGTAGATGGAAATTAACTTGCTACATATGTAAACAACGTAATGTAGGTGCATGTATACAATGCAGTAATAAGAATTGTTTTTCAGCTTATCATGTAACCTGTGCCAAAAGAGCCAAGCTTTATATGAATATGACTAAAGGGATTCAAGGTGCCGTTCATAATAAACTCACCCTTAAGTCGTTCTGTGATAAACATACCCCATCGAATTATTATCTCCTGCAAAACGATGTCATTGACGGCATCAACAAGACAAGAAAATTCTTTAGAGATCTCAAACTTTTGAACATAAAGAACGATCAATTGACCAGGACTAAGAAGTTGAATAACAAGCTCAATACGTTGAAATGGAAAACTGAATTGAACACCCCAATAGCTCCGAAGTATTTCCGTGATTTATTGGTTTTGAAATTATTGGGGTTCAAACTAGACGAGATGAAAACCAATTTTGACCATGGGTCTCGTAAGAACACAATGTTAAGAGGGTTAGGGAATAAGGTCAGCTTAAGTAAGCAAGAATACATAACACAAATTGAATATGTTTGTAATGAAATATGCAAGTATTGGTGCTTAAAACGTGAACTTAAGAACGGAGCTTCTTTAATCAGAAAGAACGATAATCTTGTGGATAGTATCGTGTATGGTACCAATAACAACTCAGAACTTCTTGATGAAAAGTTGGAATTTGGACAAGTGTTAGTCAAGGATTTGAGCCATTTAATTGAACTCAGTGGACTTACCTTATCACGACAATTACTTCGTAAAGATCACCTCCAATCTTCAGATCAGTTGTATCGTCACAAAAACTTTCAAGTATCCAAATTCATCGACGTGGTACTTGCTCAAATTATTGCAAGCGACACTAGGAAGATCTTAAGGTACCATAAAACATTCAATCTTTTGATGATTAAGGAAAAAAATGATAACTTAGGGTACGAAAACTTTGAAGATTTCATGGCAGATATAATGGAATTAAATGAATCAATAACTAAAAATAAACTGATGAATTCAGGCGCTAGAGTTGCAAAGAAAATGATGACCATTATTGAGGGCATCAATTATGATGAAGAGGACTTGAACACTGTGAAAGCAGATGCAGAACTGGAAGCAAAGCGAGTGTGGGAATTGCATGCTAAGGCTGAAGAAGAAAGATTGGAATTTGAAGCAAAGTTGGCACAGGAAAAATTAGAACAGGAAGCAATGCAACAAAGAGAAAGAATGCAGGGACAGGCCTTACAGGAAGAGGAAGAAGAGTTGACTGATTTCGAAAGTTTGGATACGGTAGAGGAGTATCAATTGTCGGTTTTTTTAAGGTAGCCGATAAACGACTCTCATTTTCGTGTGCTTTTTAACTTAGTTTATAAAATAAAGTGTACAAGCAAACTTGGAATAGATTACACAAACACGGAATCGTCCTTCCTTAAAAGGAAGTATCCGAGCCATTCAAACCAGTACAAGCCTGTCTAAATATTTATATGAAGGAGTCTGAAAATACACACTTCAAACGCAATCCAACCTCAACCATGTACCACACGCAACACACCATAAATTCAACGTACATGAACACAATTGGCAATTCAAAGATCAAAACGAATTGACCTTTAGGGGTTATACACCCTTATGGGTGCACGGCTTGATGACAAATTCAGAAGAAATGTACATACATATAATCCACAAAAAGGGGGGTGAAAAAGGTGTCTTGGTTTGAGATGAAAATAAAGGGCGTGTACACCGACTACACATAATCAACGGTAGTAAGTGTATACGAACACTTCCATGAATGGTATTGTTAAGCAAACCGGAATAAGCGACGTTTATGTACAACAATGCAATCCCACGGTAATTACCAAATTAAGGTATGCAGTATCGATTAGTTTGTTCTGTTTTATTTTCGTAACTATGTAGTCCCCATATTTATAAACTGTAAGAACCTATCATTATTATGTTACATGTACTACTGTATGTAATTTACTTATCTAGTTAATAGATTCATTTGCTATATGTACGATTTCTTAATACTTTCATCCACAAAAGTTCAATTTTTTGCTGGCGTTTCATGGCTCATGGCTCGTATCGGTTTAGTTTTTTATTTTTTTTTTATTTTGTTTTCACATTAAAAATATTTTTTGAGAAAGGCACAGCTAAGTACGTTTCACTATAACGAAAAAAAATTGAAAAAAAAAAAATAAGAATTACTCCGAATAACTAAGTTAAAAAGCAGGTGTTAATCTCTAAATTTTTATAAGTTTGGTGTACCTCCTATTTATTGTTGATCATTAATCATGTATTGTTAATATCGAACGCTCCCGAAACCTTAAACACAAAAAGAAAATAAAAAATCGGGAAAACAATAGAAAAATTTTTGGTACCTTGAAATAAAGATAATGAAAAACGAAAAGGGATAAAGTTTTTTTTTTCTTTTTTATTAATTCACTAAAAACTCTTAAATGAATACTCACTACATAAGATCGGCGAATCAATTAAAGAGGAGGTACATTCAAGCTGTGACATCAGGTAGTCAACACATTTTTAAGTAAATCCGATGATCTTTTAAACCTCCACCGAATGTTCGCCCACCGATACCGATAGCGATTGATCATTACATCCACCATCCCCACCAATTTTCTTGAATTTAACCCACTCACAAGCCACAATAACTTGATAATAAATGTCAAACTTTCTGTATACGCTTGTGACCTGTAGCATATAACTGAAAGACCACGAGCAAGCAATCTTCCATTAATGGAGTAGTTCCTAATTAAGTAATTGAACGCTTTTTTGAATAAGTGTTAATCACACCATTACTCCCACCAAACACACATAACCGCAGACTTACACATCTACACACTCAAATTAATGGATCTTATCCTTTAATGACTACCAACCACTTTCTGCCGACTAACTCCCGCAATTTAATCGACTATCCCGGTTCATGCAAATGAAGACAGGAAGAATGTAGGTCTCCTTGGTTTACAGAGTTGCTGACATGTAGAAGGTTATAACAATGGCCCCGATCTAATTAGAGTTTATAGATGTTATCGCCGATCATTCCTAGGTCATGTTCGAGTTGAGGTATGATGGGATTATGTCATTTAGTGTTGATGAGGCATTAGTGTACTCCTAATCCTATTATCACCTCCCTCATAGTTATCGATGGGGTTTGATGGCGGTGGGGTTAATGGCGTCATTAACGTACTACTATCAATACAGCCAATGGGGTTAATGAATCATTATGAAATGCAAATTAAAGTTAAGTTATGGGGTCAAAGGCTAATTTCATGGAATATCTGCGAGATCTTGGGCAACATTAGGCTAGGACTGCTCCCCACTTTACTAAGAACCCAAACCATTAAGGCGCTCATCATTTTCCAAGTTTCAGCACTATGAGTAAAACAGTGTCAGGGTTTTGATTAGTCGATCAACTCTAGGGGCTTAATTTGATAAAATAATTAAACGAATTGAATAATTCTGTTTCTTTACACTTCGAATCTAGAATGTCGTATTTTTAATTATTTATGGAGATTTTCATGTCGGGCTTATCGTTCTTTTTAAACTTTTCTATTGTTTAATTGGTAAAAAAACATAAGACTCGAAAATAAATGTCGTCACCACCTCAAATAAAATTACGTATAATGTACACTAATTAAAATATCGGCGAAAAACCACTAATCGGGATAATTTTAATTATGGGGTTATCTATAAATCTTAAGTTTGCATATTTGATTTCAATGTCTATTTAAAGTATTATTCACCTAGGAAGTTTTTATCTCTTTAATAAACAAACTTTAAAAATTTTTTACCGAAACTTAAAAAGAAAATTGTTGCCATATTCCATTTTAAATTGATTTATTCCCTATTAGTAATATGGTGAATTGATTATGTATAGATGTCTTATTGTACTTTTTATTTTTTTTTGCTAATTGTCAATTTCTCTGTATAAATTCGGATAGTGTAAAAAATAAAGTGTCGCCAACAGTTTGTGTTTCATAATCTTTGTTTTTTTTCCTTATAATCACTTTTTTTTTTTATTTAAATTTATTTGAGTTTTTTTTCTTAAAAAAAAAATAATTTTTTAACCAAGTTATATTTCCAACAATTTTAAAAAAAGTAAATATATATTAAGGCACAACATACGTAAATAAACGTTCCAATAATCGTTGCTTTTTCATAAAAGGTCAATTTTTTATTTGTATATATACCAAATAATCAGGATCTAAAAAAATCAAAATTCATCGTACAGGTTTATTTTCCAAGATAAAATCAAAACATTTAGTCGCTCTTTTTTTTTTATTTTTATTTTTCATATTCAATAAGAACCACCAAAAAACGATTGTTTCAGGAACCAAGTCAAATCAAACATTTTTTCACCACTTACAAAGACCTACCCTTCACATATACTAAGATAAGGTTCATTATATCTATTGTTTAAGAAATTGGCCTCCGAGGATTTCATATATGATTGTTAATATGTCACATACACCCATAACTCCTATATCTAAAACCAATAAGAAATTACCGATGATTGTTGATATAGCCTTGGATGATAATGGTAAACAATTATATCAAGTTCATGAAAGTTCAAAGTTCATACGGAAAGAAATGCCCAAATCAACAAAATTTTATGGGGACGTAATCGATGTAGAATATGAGGACAAAACTCCAATTCGTAAGATATTAGGCACCATAAGTCCAAGAACGTTAAATAAGAAACTGAGTGACGAAGAGGAAGATGATAAAGATGAAGTTCATATCAAACAAGAGCAGGAGGTATTTAATATGGAAGGATATAATTATCAATATAGTCAGAATACTCCCCATAATCCATCAATAGGAGGTCCCCAACCATTAGATTCCCGAGATTCACAAGGTGATGATATGCAAGGTGATATTCTGGGGGAAGTAGCGGATGACATTTATGAAGAAACTGGCAAATCTCATGATATATGGTCTGTGGACGTAGAACAAGCGTTTGAAGAAGTTTTATCAATTATTCCTAAAAATGGGTTAAATAAAATTAAAATCAGTGGAAGATCTTGTGGACGAAATGAACTCATTTCGGACTATATTCTCACCAAAACTGGTAAGTTCAGGTCTAGAAAACAAGTAAGTAGTCATATTCAAGTGATTAAGAACTTGGGACAAAAGTCTCATATAATTAAACTCATCAATGATGGACCTTCGTTCGCTAATGAATATGAACAAGCTAAGAACATGAAGAAGTTTGAAGAAATCTTTTCCAAGATTAACTTAGATAAGAGTTTGGGCTTGAACAAGAAAAGACACTTTAGTGAGTTCAACCCTACTAGAAGAAAACGATTGAGTTTAAGTTCTCCATCTGAGCCGACCACACACTCACTTAAATCTAAGTCCAATCCATTGCATCAAACCCCACTACTTTTAGAAAATTTTTACATATCGATCTATGACAATATGTTGACCAATCCCATCATTTTAACCTTACAAACCAATCAGGAAATCAAGAATTTGAAACTCAGACCTGATGCTAACATTTCCAACCGATTTCCAGATTTAAGTGATTTCAAAGAATTTCCAATAATTCATAATTTAGTCAAACTTTACTTACCTTCTTTACCTATGAACTACACGATAGATTCGGGCTTAAAAACCAATATTTGCATCAAGGACTCCGCTGACAAAACATTATCGGTCTTTACTATCATTTACAGTTACGGTAAAGAGATTTATAGAGATAGTGAAGACGTAAAGGTCAATGTTAACGAGAACTTCTTAATGAAATTCTGGAAATATTTCTTCGCCAATGAAGTGGCTGAAAATTTGAACCATTTGACCATCAAACAAGTTATTCATGAAACTCAACCTCAAACCACAAAACCAAATAAGTTAAATAAATCAAAGATTAAATCGGTATTCCTTTGGGAGTTCTTGAAGGTAGATGATCCTAAGGCTGCCATAACTACCACATCCAAGTTGTCATTGCCAGATGAAATTGTCCCTCAGGAAATCAACTATATCAATTATAATGATATGAACTATATGGATAGTTCAGCCAGTATTAATAGTGCCCAAGCATATCCCCCATTTACTGGGGTTTCTGGCCCTTCTGGTCCTATTTCTGGATCCATGGGGATCCCAGGCGTAAATGTTACGGGACATCTTAAGGAAGATACATTTTTTGAACCGGCCGAAAAGGATATTACTAAACCCCAATTGGCACGAAAGAAATTCCAGGCGTTACAGAACGAATATGATTATTATTCACAGCCTTTCTACGGGTTTCCAGGCCAGGGGCAAGTTCAAGGGCAAGGACAGCCGGGCCAACTTCAACCAGGCCAAATTCCAGGACAACCCCCAGTTCCAGGCCAAGTCCCAGGCCAAGTCCCAGGCCAACCAGTACAAATGCCAGCCATCTCATCACAAGGACCAATCCTCCCCCAATCTATTCCAATGGGTATGGAATACGATTACCAATTTTATTATGACCCAAATTATGCAGAGTACTAGTATTTTGACTCTTATCGCATATCCGCATTTTATATACATTTTTGACTCTTTACACATCTCGCACTGACTCTATTTTTCGCAATCTTATCATCTCACTCAATCAATACTATAGACATGGACTCACAAATTGTTGGAATCCTAGGTGGAGGTCAATTAGGGAGAATGTTGGTGGAAGCCGCCAATAGGCTTAACATTCAAACTGTCATTTTAGATGAAGGTAATTCCCCCGCTAAACATATAAATAATTCAGAACATCATATCGATGGATCATTCAAAGATTTAGAGAGTATCAAGAAACTCGCCAGTCAATGTGATGTATTGACGGTTGAAATCGAACATGTGGATGTAGAGGCTTTACATGCCGTTCAAAGGTCAACTGGGATCAAAATCTACCCGTTACCGGAAACCATCAAGCTTATTCAAGATAAATACTTACAGAAAACTCATTTAATTGAACATGGAATTGATGTGGTTGAGTCTATTGCTTTGGCACATAACACCAAACAAGAGGTGTTGTCAATTGCCCAAAAATTTGGTTCTGGCTTTCCATTGATGTTGAAATCCAGAACTTTAGCTTATGATGGAAGAGGTAATTATGCAATCAAATCTGAATCGGATATCGAAAATGCTTTAGACTTCTTAAAAGATAGACCATTGTATGCTGAAAAATGGTGTCCATTCACCAAGGAATTGGCAGTCATGGTTGTAAGGTCAATTGAAGGAGAAGTATTCTCATATCCAATCGTTGAAACCATCCATAAAGACAACATCTGTCATATAGTTAAAGCACCAGCCCCAGTTTCACCAACTGTTGCTAAAAAAGCTGAGATTTTGGCTCGTAATGCTATCAAATCATTCCCTGGATGTGGGATTTTTGGGGTTGAAATGTTTGTATTGCCAAACGATGAAATATTGATCAATGAAATCGCTCCAAGACCTCATAATTCCGGTCATTATACTATTGATGCATGTGTCACATCTCAATTCGAAGCTCATATCAGAGCTATCACCAATTTACCACTCCCTAAAAACTTTACCAGTTTCACCAACCCTTCAGTCAACGCTATAATGTTGAATGTCCTTGGTGATGACGTCAAAGATAAAGAATTAGAAACTTGTAGAAGAGCCATTGAGTTACCCAACACTACTGTTTACTTATACGGTAAGAGCTCCAGACCTAAGAGGAAAATGGGTCATATAAATATCATCGATACATCTTTGACCAACTGTCAGGAAAAATTGGATTACATTTTAGGAGGTACCACAATTCCAGAATCTCTAGACCAACCGCAAAAACCATTAGTATCAATCATTATGGGATCTGATTCAGATTTGCCTGTAATGTCAGTCGGTGCTAACATTTTAAAGAAATTCGAAGTCCCTTTTGAACTCACAATTGTAAGTGCCCATAGAACTCCAATTAGAATGCAAAACTTTGCTATGCAAGCACAATCAAGAGGTATCAAATGTATAATTGCTGGTGCTGGAGGTGCGGCTCATTTACCAGGAATGGTTGCAGCCATGACATCATTACCAGTTATTGGTGTGCCTGTCAAGGGTTCAACTTTAGATGGAGTTGATTCTTTACATTCAATTGTACAAATGCCAAGAGGTATTCCAGTTGCAACCGTAGCTATAAATAACAGTACTAATGCAGCGTTATTAGCCGTTAGAATTTTGGGTGCTGGTGATGAAAAATGGTTGAATAAGATGAACAATTATATGAATGAGATGGAGACAGAGGTTTTAGGTAAGGCTGACAGGTTAGAAGAGATTGGATATGAGAAGTACTTAGAAAAGTAAGCACCTGAGCGAATTCAGAAAGGTTATATTTCGTTTGTATAGCCCTGGTGTATGTTTTTGCAATTTTCAGTTTGCATCCCTTGTGTCTACTTTTGAGGTTCTTTGTATCTTTTCTGTGATGTGTTTGTACGCAATATATATCTATTTCCTGCATTTGCATGCATAGTTTTACATCCCGCAACCGTTATCTATCACTCGGTATATATTGGATTAAATAAGGGTTTAACGCAGAAGATGTTTTAGGACTGGTAAAACCTGGTACCTTCGAATAACCTTCTTATGGTGTTTGAAAGTCCTTACTCCACAAGAAATTACAGGATTGAATTCTGAGGGCATCATTCTCAAGAGCATTTGATCTTGAAAGATTTCCTGACACAAACAAATACAAAGGCCTTTCGACAGAATATAAAACGTTATTGGTGAAATCGAATCATATAGAGCGTCGCAATGGCTCATAACAAGAAACATTAGGATTCTACTAAGTTTAATCACATTCACACTTTACTAACTTCAATTCCTTAAGATGTCTACAGAAGGGTGCCTCGAATCTTGGCAAAAAGGCTTAAACCAACTACCATAGTAGGAGATCTCTTGAATAACTAAACCCCTGACATAAATTACAGGTACGTAGGCTATGCTCAGAACCGATATTTACAGCCTCCGCGCTGGAAACTCTTTCCTTGTGCCGGCTCGCGGCACCGCTATACATAATTTTGACAGCTTAAGCCTTGTTTTAATGAGTAAACGTTGTTCATGAGATATTCAATAAGAAGAATTGGTTTGGGGCTAGCGTTCGTGCTAACTACCATCATCATCTACCTAAACTTAGACCGAATTGTCATCAACAACTTCTCAGCTCCATATTTTCAAAGAAATGATGAGTACATGAAAGCGTTAATGAATCAAGTCAACTATAAGTTTACAGGGTTGGATGATTTTAAGAAACGAGTAGGGTCATTGACTGGTACGATGAATGAAAAGTGTCGGGTATTTCTCGAGGACTTTATCCAGGTGGATCCGGAGTGGCTGTTCCCAATGTACGATGGCGGCTATAACAAAGATATAGATAAGATGGTGAATTATATGAGTAGAGAAGTCAAGAAGATTTTAGACAAAAAGGCCAAAAAAGGAATTAAGCAGACATTGGCTAGAGACGAAAAGAAGCAATTGAAGGATGGGTTCTTTGAACAATGTGAACAGACTTTGAATATAGATCAAGGTATGGCCGATGCTATACAGATCATGAGAGTTTATGTGAACTATTATTTTGACAAGTCACAACCACAAACACAAAAAGATCAAGACCTTTTCAATAAGTACACAAAGAAACTTTTCCCATACTTGCATTGGGACTTACCAACGATTGAAATAGCTGATTCTTCGAAAACTGTTGATGAGAATATTGCTGGTCTCTTGAAGTTCAACAATGGATTGCCTGATTTCTCTAGTGGAAAGTTTAACGGACAGATCATCAGTCCTGATCCAGGAGAAAACAACTTACAGTTCTATCATAAAGCACTCAATGGGAGAGGAATTGTCCTAAGTGCAAGTTCAAAACATGCTAAAGACATAAGTAAGCTTATCAGAGTTTTGAGAGCCTTGAATAATGAACTTCCTATTCAGGTCGTGTACAGAGGGCTCTTAAGTGAACGTACGAAGCGAATAATTCTTAATTCAGCCTTTGAAGATTTGTCGCTGTTGAAAAACAGTTCAAATGGTTTGGATACGATTTTGCCCGACATAGATGTAATCCATGATGCTCCAAAATATGGAGTCAAGTATCCCAAACAAGAAATCAGTTTTATCAATCTGAAACCAATTGTCGCTGAAAATAGGCTCTTTCAAGGGTACAATAATAAAGTTATTTCTTTAGTTTTTAGTACATTCAAAGAAACAATCTTATTGGATGCTGATACCGTGCCGTTACAAGAAATCACCAAGTTCTTCAATACTCCAGAGTACAAAGAAACGTCGACATTATTCTTCAAAGATCGTAGTCTAAGAGATACTAATGATTATTTAGAAACCAACTTTTTCAAAAAACTTTTACCCATGAATGATCGTATTAATTCTCTAGATAAGTTGTTAGATTTACCCTTAATTGACTCATCTGATCTCGTGGGCAATAATTACTTCAGAGGTTATAGACACTTTCAAGAAGCTGGAGTTGTAGTTATAGATAAACACCTTCACTTTAAAGGATTGTTGATGTCATTACCATTAGCAGTTTGGAAAGAGCCCGTCAAAACATCGGTTTGGGGTGATAAAGAGTTTTATTGGCTAGGTTTATTAATGGCAGGCGATTCCCAACTTAGATTCAACAAGTATGAATCGGCTGCCGTAGGTGTAGCATCGAAAGATTCACATAAAGCATATGAGTTAGGAAAGTATGAACTTTGTTCCAGTCATCCTGGACATGTTAGTTCATCAGGAGAACTAATGTGGATCAACTCAGGATTTAGTTATTGTAAGAAGAATAATCATTACCGTGACAAAGACAAATACCCGTTCAGTAAGATGAGTAATGAAGAATTGTTTCAAGTGTACCAAGAACCTGTAAGAATAACTATGGCAATAGTACCGCCATCGTTACCTGATATGAGAAGTGTAGAGAGTATAAAAGATAACAACTTCAAGAAGGAAGCCGACTTTATAGCGTCTTGGAAATTAAGGCAAAAGGATACGGATGAAATTGACAATTTTGGAGAGAAGAAAGAGTTTACCAAGAAATTGGAATATTATCCACAAAAGGGTTGGGTGAAAAATGGGATATGTACAGGGTATCAATATTGTGCATATGATGAGATCCAAAGTTACGGAGCGGGGACAGAGAAGGGGGCTGTTTTTGAGTTTGGAGACGAAGTGAAGATGTTTGATTATTTAGGGAAGATTTGGGTTACGGGGAATGGTAAGTATAAGTGATCATTAGCTATGGCTTTTGATAATCACCGGATTAAAGTTTATGACAACTGGCCTAAGGTTTATGGTTTACTGGTCTACTGTTGACAGTATAACCTATTTAAGCATTAATAAAAGACATTAGTAAATAGAATGTATATTATGATAGTCACTGTGTGTATGATGTATGTACCACCATAGATGAGAATTCAACTAACCGTGTAATAAGTCGTATGCAGACGGTAGAAGAATCAGAAGCAGTTCAAGCCTTGGTTTGGCTCAATCTTGAACGGGTTCAACTACAACCGTTTGACTTCCCATGATCCTCTGCAAAAATACCTTCCCATCTCTTTCAACCTTATCACCCTCCTCAGGATATTCTTCAACAATGTCTTCAATTCTCTTCTTAACTTTAGCTTTTTCATCGTCGGGTAAATTAGTAATATAAGACCTAGTCAACCAATAATCATAGACGGACTTTGGTTCGATAAGTAGCTTATAGAAATAATAATTCTCAATTCCCTGGTTCTTAAAGTATGGGTTATCGAGTAAAAGTTCTTTCCATTTCCCGTGTCTGTATTGAGGAACTCCCGTATCAAACCCATAGATGTACTCAGTGACTTTGGTGTACCATTCATGTAATCCCATGACTTTGCTGGCGTTTTCCCATACCAGTTTTTCGGGGTTAAATGGAGATTCTACCTCGATAGATGGATCGATTAAATAATTAACGTCCCAAGTTGGTAATTTTTGGGCATTGGAAATTCCGTCGAAGTTCCAGATACATCCGAATTTTCCTTCGGGTTTCAAAACCCTATGGATTTCTTTCAACGATTCTAAATCGGAAAACCAATGGAACCCTTGGGCTACAACTACCGCATCAACACTCTTATCTTCAACGGGAATCTTATAGGACGAACCAAGATACGATTTGATTTGTGGGAAATTCTTGCTGAAACTTTCCAACATCCCTTCACTAGGCTCTACGACCACCAAGTTATCATTCCAGCCATAATTGACCAAATTGGAAGTGAATTTCCCGGTCCCAGCTGCTAACTCAAGGATCTTCTTTGACGTCTGGGGTTTGGAATGGGCGATCAAATTCATGTCAATTAAGAATTTCTCAACCAATGGTTTTTGAAAATTGGGTCTGAACATGTCATAGTTAAGATGGTTCAAATTGAATGATTTAATAGCGGTGGCATGGGCTTTTTTCGTACTCATATTGATGATCTTGAATTATCGACAGTAACTCCACTATTGCGAATTGGATCCGCAGCCGCAGCCGCACCCCCTCTAAAACTCCTTTACGCTTCATCTCTTTATCCCTCCATCTCTGCGCCTAATTGTCCACAGCACTCTCGCCCTACACTCTCTGTATAATGTGTCATACTAACTTGTCAGTTACCAGACTCTTTCTTGGAGAAACCCCCTGACCCAAATCCTCTGCTGGGCATGTTACTCGGACTTTAGCTAGAGTTTATTTATATAAATATCTATTCATTAATCATTATGTACATGGTGCTTACATTTAAGCAGAACTATATACGACTTAAGCGTGTTCTAATTTATAACACTCTTGATTCAGAGTATTGTTGTTATTGATAACCATATCAATCTTGATCAAATTTATCTGACAGTTTAACGTACCGAAACTGGTCTTGAAACTCTCTAAAACTTTGAGCTTATCATTTAATCCATTGATTAAAACTTGTAAATTCTCATATCTAATTAAGCTCCCACCTTGTAAATTCAAAAACTTATTGAGTAGAACGTTAAGAATGTTGTCCTGCTTGAGTAAAGTCAAAACTTCAATGATCTTTTGAAAATTAACCACCGATAAATGATTGAGCCTAAGTGTATCTAAAGCTGATAAGATTGTTGGGAACGTAAATGGTTGATTGACTTTAATAAGTTGAATGACCTTAGTTAATAAATCACTAATAACCTTTTGTTGTGATTGTTTTAATTCAGGTTTATGTGACAAAACTTCAAGAACTTCTTGGTTGTTGAGAGATTTAATGATTTTGTTGGAAATATCATTATTCAAAACCTCACCAATCTCATTAACTAACTCTGGGTTAGAACTAAGAACTTGTGAAATACCTTCAATGTCTTTAAAGTTACTAAGAACTGTGACGTACTTAATGAGTTGTTGTTGAGTCATATTATGATGAATGGATTGGAATTTAGTTAAGAAATATGAATTATCAGATGTAGTCAATGATGTTAATAACAAATCATAATTCGTATCATCAATAAGCTCTCTTTCAACTAAATGTTTCATACACAAAACACTCAAATTATCAATGTTTGCTGATAAGATCTTGTTGACTAATGAAACATCAACTTCAATAATGTCAGTTACAAATCTATTCCAGTTGAGGTTATTCATTAAAAACTGTTGATTGATAAGGGTATTGAATGTAGAGTTAGTGAACTTGAACCCCTTATTGAATAATTCAATAAATTTCATATGACCTAACTCGTAATTAACATTCAAAAGAATAGTTAAATCGATTCTTGGAATGATTCTAGTTATTTCTTCAGTTTTCAATGGTAATTCTAGGTATCTTGATGCTTCACGAATACTGGCACTTACACTACTCAATTGTGACCAATTCTTTTTGATATCTTCAACTAAGGAATCTTTGAATATCTTTAAATCTTGATCTAAATTGACGTAAACAATCTCAGGGTTTTCGAATTCATTCAATAATAAACATTTAAGGTTCATCGACTTTAGAAGTTCTTCTTCATTAGCTGGAGTTTGACAGATAAGGAATTTTGAGACTTCAGTTATACCATAAAGTTTATCTTCAAAGAGATTAACTTTGTTGAAACAATCTTTGATAAATGGAGAATTGATGATGTGTGTATAAGCAAGTGAAGCTTCTTGTTTTGAAATCAAAAAGCCAACGATATCCGATAAATATTCATTACCTTTTCCGTGTTCAACATAATATTTACTTTGATGTTCAATCAAACTTGATTTGAGCAAGTAATCATCAAAGTAACCCAATAACTTTTTGAATAATAAAGGATCGATTAACTCGTCGGATAATAAAAAAATCTTAGTCAATTTGTAAACATTATCTTTATCATTCAAATCAATGACCCAATTGAGCAAGTTCATATTGAGTTTGAAATCTTTACGGACGATATTATAATTGACAATGGTCCAGATTTTACTGTATTTATCTTCAACTTTACTGTTGATCAATTTGTCAATCAACTTGTTATAGTAACTCATTGACAATTCTGGTAAGTAGTGCAATTGGTTAAATTGGTTAGCCAAATTGAGTGACTCATCTAAATTAATTTCAGCCAATTCTGATAAGTATGATGATAAAATTAACGAAATGCTTTCAGAATGACCACCATTTGATTTAAAATCATTCAAAATTGTGTTCAAAAACTTAGTTGAAATTTCAAAATTGTTGGTCTTGATGAGCTCTACAATTAATGTTTCATATAACTTATAAACCTCGTGACCTTCATTATCATTTTCCTTTACCAGCTTATACATTTCATAGTTGTGTAAAATGAACTCATAACATTGTTTAGTATTGAGGATTTCATAATATTGGAAGTATTTGGTTAACTTTATGATTTCATTGTAGTAGTCTATATCAGTAGAATTCTTGATCAAATTATTGAACACTAAATCCAAAATTTCAAGTGATATCAAGTTTGGATAATTATTCAATGCCTTGAACAATTTAGGATGAATTAATGGTAAATTCAAGTTTTGAAATGATTTAACTGACATCATCAACTCAATGGCCAAAAGAATGAATTCCTGGCACTTAATAAAACTTTCATTATAGATTATGTTTGGCAAGTTTTCACTATTTCTAATAGCTAAAGTGTCAATTGATCCTGATAATAATTCATTAATTATAAGATTGAAAGTCTCATCGTTTGGCTTGAGAGTTTCTGATGACGCCGTTAATAACTCTTGGTAGACTGTCAACAAGTTAGTCAATTTAATCTCTATATCTTCGATCGTCAACTTGTTATTAAGGTCACGGTTTATTAATGATTTGAGTACAATGTTATACAATTCAATTGATGGAAGGGTGTAGCCATTTCTAACAAGGGATTGGTATATAGGATAAATGATTTCATAATTGCCATTATTGAAGTTTGATTGGATAAGTGAGATCTGGCTGGACTCAAAAGTATCAACAGATTTATCAAAACTTTCGGTTTCACTTTCTTCAGTTTCTAGATCTTTAAACTCTTCTTTGTATATATCATCTTTCAAATCTGACTCGTCTTCATGCTGAGCTTTCATTGAAAAGTTCCTCTGTAATATCAAACTGGTAGATTTCAACTTCTGACTCTTCAGTTTCAAACTACTTATATCATTCATAATAACTTGATTCATTCCCGATATCGTGAACTTTATGAATTGATTGAACCCAAAACTACGGTTTAATGATAATAACGGATCAAACTTCATTACATCTATCTGATTTGACATATCATCTTTTTGTAGTATCGTATAATACATTCCATAATGACCGGCTAATCCATACAATCGTCTCTCTTGCGAAGATTGTGGACCACTATTATATCTGAATGATTTGGCATGATTGGGTATGAAGTTGTATTTGACCACTGATCTGGTGTATCTGTGTAAGTTTGAAGTGTGTTGGAAGAAATTAAGTCTTATTTCATTCATAGGACATTTACACCTCCGTTGGCGGATAAACCGTTTCATTTTGTTAATGTGACTTCAATTTATGTTTGACTAGTGAATGGCTCAATTGTATTTGCGGATTTAATCAAAAAGAAAAACCCTAGTGTGTCTTACGTGTTTGTGTCTCTATATGAATAACACAAAAACACTATAAATATAATTTGTACAGTTACCTATACATTAACTGAGAATTCTAGAAGAAAATTTTTCTGGAGATTGAGGTTTTTTTATAATTGAGGTTCCTAAAGTTTCCGACTTGCGACATATTGACTCATGGGGCTAGGAGTTAACGTTTATTTACAGCACTGTTTACTGGCTACTGATATAGCCTTATTTTCAGAGTATTGTTACATGTATGGTACTACAATGGTACTACAATGGAACCACAATGATACTGCCGTACTAGTTTTCTAACACTATCCTACTTTATTTACTACTAAACTCAATTGTAAGCAACTTCTTCTACCCCTATCAAGACCATTGCCACCTACGGCTTACTAAACACCCCTTAATGTCACCGAATACATCTAAGCAATAACCTAAAACGTCAAAAACCTTAACAATAGTAAACAACGGAGCATTAAACGGATCTTACCTCCGCGATTGTCCTGGAATCGCAAACGGATCGCTAACGGAGATGGTAACGGATGGTATCCTTTTTGCCACCCTCCTATCAAATTAATCCCGTTAATGGAATAACTCCATATTTAGCAATATGGATCTTCATAGCTTATAAACCGAGAATTGGAATGAATTTACCGTAATTTTGAATTATCGATCCGGATCTACTGGTTCGGATTTTTAAGCCCAATTTCATTATCTAGAGGAGTGGCTGAACAGATTTGTACGGGGTGGTCATTTATTTAATATGTAGTGTATATAAACTTACGTGTTGTACGGCATAACTCGGGGGTTATTCGGACTATGCTTGTGATTGTGGTGGTATTGCTTGTTGGCACATGCTTTGTTGGCTTGATCGTTTTAGGCTTATCATTATCGTAATACTAGGCAATGTTTAGCCTTGGTCGGTACAAATTTTGTATACATTGGCATCGTAAGCCTGGTATTAATAAAACAACACATTCGCTGGCCTGAGGTATGTAAGGGGTTATTGTTCTAATAACGACAACTCCAATGCCCTTCTTAACTGCTCAAACTCCTCCGGTGTCAAACTCGATTGCAAGGCTCTTATTACATCTTCATCTTCATCTGCATCTGCATCCTCCTCTTCACTGTCTTCGAAACTGCCAAAACCGCCTTCGTCACTCCCTACAGGGGGACTCCTCAAAAAAGGACTGGTCATAAATGGACTTCTATTATCTGAATTAACCGTACTTTCACTTAATGCTAATGCTATACTTAATTCATCTTCACTGTCATATTCATCTCCATTGTACTTCCTGAACATTTCATTCAATTGCTCTTTGTTATACTCTTCTATATCATAATCATCTAATTGGTCTTTTATAATCTTTTGAACATTCTTCTTGCCAGTACTATTATTCTCAGTGACATTAATTCTCTTTTTTTCCTTCTTATCCTGTTCAAATTCTCCCATACGGAAATACTGTATCAAATCCCCACAGATTATCACCCCATCAGTTTTGTATTGGTCCTCGTTGAGTTTAATGTCTCTTACTGGCAATTTGTACTCAAACATATGAGTAAACTTCTTGGGGTACTTGGTAGAACATTCTCGAAGATACTTACCAGTAAATAGATCATGAACATTACAGAACCCGTTATAGCCTCCTACTACAACTACACTACTGTTAAACTCGACACTATTGACTTCTATAGGATTCTCAGCTATGGGTAAAAGATTCTTATACTTGAACAATGTTTGGAACTTAGTGATGACTTTGGCTCCATCTCGTATACTTATCACCACAATTTGATTGTTCTCTAACACCACAATATAGAACAATCCATCTTTACCTACGAGTTCAGGATCTCTTTTGGTTTTAGACGTTTTTTGAAGTTTGCCAAACTTTATATCATCCTCATGTTCAACAACAGTGATGATTGGTTCATTGGAATAGTTCACTACAGTGGTAGTGTTACCCCTATTTATAATAAGATTATCATCGACCAAATCATAGTCCAATTTGCCGCTGGTTTCGGTATCTATTGTCCGTATCAGGAACGTTTTAATATTAAAAATCATGACTTTCAGGGCGAAAACAATCAAAAGGGTTTCAAAGTCCGTGTGCATGTCAATGATTTTTTCATCCACTTCAATGCTGTGTTTTTTACGACCATTTAAGGTGTAGAAGTAAACTATGCCAAAACTGCTGCTAATTATTATATCAGCTTGACTATGGTGTTTATCAAAGTCCGGGTTAACTTTAATGATTTCAAACGTTTCCTGTCCTTCTGCCACTATTTGTTTGGTTGACGATCTACTGGAAACACTTGTAGATGTCATAAGGTTCTTTATGAACAATCCTCCGGTTCTAGTACTAAATACAAGATAATTCCAATTGAAGCCGAACAGGAGAACTGAATGGTTATTCCCAGGAATAAATGTCTGGTTCTTCCCATTATGCAATTGACACATCGTTACATTATTGTTAATCTTACTGTAGGTCAATAATTTATCACTGGCAAAACTTGCAAGAGTAAACTCGTTATCTCCAAGATAAACCTCATTCAATACTTGATAATTCATATGGTTACTTTCGGCTTTTTTCCATTTCTTCAAGTTCTTTACTCTTCCTAGGTACTCTATGATCCAACTCGACCTATTACTGAAACTTGGGAACACGTCACTGACTCCAAACTTGGTGGAAAATGATTTTTCCCAGATCGATGGGTTACTTATAATCGAATGCCAATACTTACAAACAAGTCTAAAATTATTGAGTTGAACTAGTTCGAGCTTGGAGAATATTTCTACCATGATCTCGGGCGGTAGATCGTTGATATGGTATGACGGTTTGGGGGTGTCAGAGTGAATCTCTGTGTCATTCCCTAATTTATCTTTCATGATGGATGCGTGGTAGGTTGATTGAGGATAAGACGTGGGGCAAGTGCGGTATAGAGGTAGTGAGGGTTTCAAAGTTTCTGAGTTTTGGACTTTGTTTGGGTTTGAGTTTGTGGTTGTTGCATCCATGATTGTGTAGAAGGTTTGTTTCGGTTATAGGGTTTGAAGATCCAAATCATAATGTAAAAAATATCGTCATTAAGGGCCATATAAAGAAGAATTTATACTAGGCCGGGACAGTTACAGCTCTATGAATCCAAATTCCTTCGTAAAAATTTCCTTGCTACATTCAATTACCTGTTATAAACACTTCCTGGGACATTCTAATTATATAAACTCCCGTGCTCCACTAAACCTTTGCTTCTCTCAGGCAGAGGGAGTGTTGCAAAATGGTTGCAAAAGTCGCAGATGAAAAATTTTCATCATGTCAATTCTTAACCTTACCATTCAACTCCCACAATGGGTAACCGGAACCAAACCCGACTCCGTTGATATAAAAGTCAACATAGATGACACCCTTCCCCAATTGAAGGAAACTTTAAGTGTCATTCCAAAAACTGAAAATTTAGTCAATTATGATTTAGTTTATGGTACTACCAAGTTATTCGAGACCTTTGACGAATTAGTCACATTTGAACAAATAAGTCAACAATTGAAAGTTGAAAATACATTGAAATTGAAAGTAGTTGCCAAAGCTTATAATTTATTCAGTGTTTTTGAACATTTGGTCAAATTCAGACAAGTTATTGGATTACACTTTTTAGATAAACAGAATCAATATTTTGGACTTGGTGGAGGAAGTTCTAAGTTTAGTGATTTAGGTTTAAGTGATATTAAACCAAGTGAAGCTAAGGAGGAAGGTGAAGTTGAAGAAAGAAAAGAATCTAAAGAAGATACTAAAGAGGAAACTAAAGAAATAAGTGACGAAGATAAATCTATTGTAAGTTCTATCACTAATTCCCTTGTTAATGCTGAAGTTGACCTTCTTTCTTATGGTTCCTTAACTAACCCATATAACAACTATAGACCGCCAATTAAATCGTTGATTAAATCGGTATGGACAGTTCCAGCTCAACAAAAAGTCAAAGGAGATTTATTCTATTTAACGCTTCAAACCATTGAAAATGAAACTTTTCATATCACTTGTAATGTCACTGGGTTCTTTGTTAACAGGTCAACCAATAGTACGTTCAATCCGGCCAAAAATCCAAAGTACACTACTGAGATTATTCTCTTCAATTTAGTGAGATCAATTTCAGCTGGATTCGAGAAGACCTTGATAGAAAATACCGCCAAGTTTCCTTCAATTTACTCCAACCCTGAATCTTACCTCCTTCCTTCGGGCAGTGTCAGTTATCCATGGGTCACTAGTGACTCAAGTGCCAGAACCCCGGATCATTCTTTAGATATTATCAATGGTGTAGACGGAGGAGATTATGTTAAAGACTGGAATGAAGAATTCCAAGCTATTAAAGAGCTCGATAAGTCCAATATCAATGAACGTATCTTGAGAGAAAAACTCCTCATTAAGACCATCACTGAGTTCAATCAAACTGCCACTAAAACTGCCATTGAAATCGTTAATGGAAACATCCCATCTATGAACATCAACACTAACCCTCAATACTTGACTTATTTACGTAATGGGATCTTTTACTCTTTTGCAGTTGATGCTTCAGGGAACTTTGAAGCTGTTGGAGGTGATGAAGCTTCAAGGTACGTTGCCTCGAAAGATTTGAATTCTATTAGAATCCTCAACAGAATGGACTTGTCCGATATCCATAACCTCCTAACTTGTGTGGTTGATTATATGGGTAAGAGAATTATCTGTCAAGCACCCGTTCCAGGTATCTTTCAAGATGTTAAAGGTGACGATTCTGATAAAGTGGTATACGGGTTGAACTCTGACAATTCAAAAGTGGTGTACGACGCCAACTTTGATGAAGTTTTAAAACCATTAGGTGAAGCCTTCCATTTAAAGCCTCATAGTGTTGAAGTTGGTGATATCAAATCTGAAGAATTGGCTGTATCCAAAGATATTAAAGGAATCTACGGAACTGACGGTAGAAAGTATATCATAGATTTATATAGGACCACACCATTAGATATCAACGAACAGTACAAGAATGAGAACTATCCTCATAAAGAAACCTTGATCAGACATGAAGCCTTAGAAGAATGGTGGAAGAGAAGAATCACTGTTTTGTTTAAGAAGGAGACCGAAAGGTTAGAGAAGGAAAAGGCTGAAAAAGGCGAAACAAATGGCACTAAAGATGAAGAAAAAGAGAACATTCTTGTTCAAGGTAACCAAGTCTCAGTTAATCCTGATGCATTTACTGGAGTTAATGAATTACAAGAAGATCAAGACGAAGTTAAAGAAGTAAGTGACTTCATTCTTGTTCTTATTGAAGAGTTCTTGGCTGACACTTCTAAGAATTTAGCACCTTTTGATGGAGGACATTTGAGTGTTATGTTACACAGAGCTGGTATTAACTTGAGATATTTAGGATTTATTGCTAAGGAAAGTTTAAAGAAGGTTGAGGAAGAAAACCAAAGAGTTAGTGACCTTGTTAAGGAAAATGAAAGATTAGATCAAATTGAAAAGGAAAAGGTCAAGGAACAAAATGAAAAGAAGGATGAGCCAAAAGAAGAAGAAAAAAAAGATGAAGAGCCTTCCAAAGGAACGTTCCAACCAATTATTGCAAATTACCAAGCAATTTATAAAACTGCAATTGATGAAATGATTTCAAGAAGTGTTAAACACATTTTACGTAAATTATCAACTGACTTACCAACTCCTTTGATTCCTTACTTGACGGTTCACGTCTTCAATTGTTTATTGGGTGGTGCCTTTACCAAGAATCCAAAGACTGAAGTTGATGTGGTGTTGAAGAGTTTCTATGACAATGATGTTTTGGAGTTTACTTCTTTAACTACTGACAACATTAAAGCTTTAGTTGAAACTGAAGTCGCCAACAGATATAACTTTATTTTAGAAAACAATTGGATCAACTCATTAAACCATGTCCAAATCCTTAGGAGTATTTCATTGAAGTTTGGTATTCAATGGAAAGCCCAAAAGTATTCATTCACTCCAGAACAAAGAGCCGTTCAAGAAGAAAAGAAAGAAGAAAAGAAACCAAAGGGTAAGTCTAAAGTCATAAAGCAAGAAGAAATCAGAGAAAGTGTTTTCCTTGTAGAAGATATTCTCAACTTTACGCCTATAATCAAAGATTCCACCTACAAATCAAGTATTCTTGATGAAATCCTTGAGACTGCTCAAAGAGAATTATCCACAAATACAAAAGAAGCCATCATTTTATTCAATGAATTGTTAACATTCCACGAACAAATCTATGGCCGTGTTCACGGAGAAACTGCTTCTTATTATGGGTACTTGAGTCAATTATACTCCGAAATGAACTTGAAATTTGAATCAGCTAATTACGCTAGAACTAGCTGTATTTTGAACGAAAGATTGTTTGGTATTGATTCTTATAATACCATCACGTCATACATCAATTCAGGATACTTTGAAACTTTAAATGACGATTTACCTAATTCTCTCAGATTATATAATCATGCTATTAGAATTTGGACATTGGTGTATGGTCCTCATCATCCTTCAGTTATCAATACATTTGCCAATTTAGGTGAAAGTTTGAGTGGTGCTAAGGTATTCAGTAGTGCTGCTAAATTATTTGAAAAGGCTATTGAACTTAGTACTGTGGTTAATACTGAAGTATCTGAAATCACGGCTTTACTTTATTATAGATACGGTTCAGTTTTGATCAATGCTAATAACTTCAAGGGTGCTTTAGGTAAATTTGAAAAGGCTTATGATACTTTTGTCAAAGTCTTAGGTCCTAATGATCAATTCACTAAGAAATCATTGAATTTCAAAACTAATTTGGCTACTTATATTGAGTACCAAAAACATGAAAAGAATAAGAAACCAGAGGTGAAGAAATCCGAAGTTAAGAAGGGAAAGAAGGGGAAGAAGGGGAAGGGGGTTAAGATAGATGAAGATATTGCCAGTAAAAGCGTTGATGATATTTTGGCCTTTATTGAAGGTAAGTAACCAAGCCTAAAGGAGTCAACCGAGAGAATTTTTGATCTTACCCTAGTCTTGTAAATATGTAAATAAATCTTGACTGTTTAGATTGTGGCTGTTAGCACTAAGAGTCTCTAAAACAAAGATCCCAACGCAAAGAAGGGCACAAAGAAGAGAAAAAGAAGAATGTAAACCACAAATAGGGTAAAGAGAATACTTTTGTATGTGAATTTTGTATGCTATTTACAGATTCACTATTTACAATTGTTTGGTGTTTCATTTCTTTCATACTATCTAAGCTCTTAACGAATATTCAGATGTTCAGTGTTTAGGAATGGTTTATATCAGCCTCACTGAATTTATCAAAATCTTCCCTTCTTACTCTCTTGAATTGAACAAAGACGTTTCTAATATAATGATTATCATCCTTAATTGCCTTAACAACCTTATTCTCTAAATCATTTAAGTACCCTAAATCGTAATTTTCCAGACTGATAAGGGTTATAAAGAAATTAGAATTGGCTCCACTTTGTAACATCGAAATCTTTGATAACTTAAACTCTCCAGTGATGTTTTCATTTATTATTGAAGAATATTTTTGGGAATCTGTTGATGATTTTGGTTCCCCTCTATCGATTAATTCAAAGACAGCTTCTTTGAAACTTCCATAACCAGCTTTTATAATCAATGCAGATACAAGCAATCCACCAGCAGAATCCAACCAGGCTGCATTGAATAAAACCCCTCCCGTAACAGTTACAACTGCAACCAACGCCGTTAACGAATCAACTCTATGATGCCATGCATTTGCTACTAAGACCTTTGAATTGGTTTGGTTGGCTATTTTCATGGTTCTTTGATAAAGGAGTTCTTTAATAACAATACTTCCTCCTGCTAACCATGCAGCGTTTATATCGGGGATTTGGTTTTTAGCTTCAACATGAGAATCTAAATGGGAATGGGAATGACTTGATTGATCAGGAGTTACATCGAAAGAATGGCTGTGACTATGACCGATTTGGACTTTGGAAATGGTATCATACATATATGAAGGTAAAGCATATTCGAAAACCTGTAATAAAGAAGACCACCCCACGGAAATCCCTGCAAACAATAAAATCCCACTAACTAATAAAGAACCAATTGATTCGACTTTTCCATGGCCTAAGGGGAAATTATCAGGAGACCCAAGTTTAGTAGCAACGTTAACAGTGGCCAAAGTAAGGAAATCGGCTACCATATCACTAACTGAATGAATAGCATCAGCAATCAATGATTGAGAATGGAAGTAAACTCCACCAACTCCTTTAGATATAGCCAAACCTACATTAACTATTAATCCGATCCAAGTAATTCTAACTGCCGGATTCGATAAACTCGATGTTAACAAAGCATTTGGCTGGTGTCCGTGAGAATGAGTATGGCTTAACATTCCTAAACCTTCATGTGAATGTTCGTGTTCGTGATGTGTATGATTATGATTCTGATGGCTATGAGGTTCAGATTCATTATTATGTGACTGTGTAGAGAATTGCATTTGGAACGGTCTGGTAACGGGGACTATGTGAACTTTTAGACTGAACCTTTTGGATATCGTTGACTTTAGTAAATTCATGGTGAATGCGAAGTCGGTGATACTTTGTGAGCGTCCTTCCTCAGCGATAGCAGAGGGTGTAGTCACCTTGTAGGTCATGTGTTATCACCAAAGTAGTATAGAGGTTGTCACGTGTAAACCTATTTCTTTTGTGTAGTAATTATTGGAAACTTTTTATTCGTTTGATTTGATTTATTTATTTTTAGTGTTTTGTGATTATCACAAAAAGGCCATTTATTTGAAAATGATAACACATGTAGCCGATAGTTGAACAAGTCAGTAAGAGAAATTTACCAATTCTAATTGTATTTGTAACTGATGGTGTACATTCAAAATTGACAGTGAAGATTTTGCCTTGAATGTGTTCACTTTATACCATCAAAGCACAAGAGTAACTCATAGAACATTATATACAAGTTTACCGCCGCATCTCACTACCACTAAAGATTTCGCCTAGAGGTTCTGACGCAACTCGCAGGATTACCATCGCTGCGCTCACGTAAGTCTGTTCTGAGTGCGACCTCATCTCAAAATTTTCATGTCTTTCATAGACTACTACCCCATTATAACCCTTCCTAGGGTGGTCGATGTCGATATAAACTCCAAAGTAATCACTCCAAACCTCACATCTCCAAACCAACAATACATAGACATAGCAATTTCAAAATCAAACATATCGAGTTATATAATCAAACCGACTCCAAGATTAGTATGGTCTCATCCTATCTCACCATCAAGTATTGTAGAATGCATGGATGTGCAAAATCATCAGCATTATATAGTTAGTATCACCGATAGAAAAGTCAACAAATTATTGTGTTTGGATAAAAACGGTGAACTCAATAAGGAGTTAAAGTCTCCTAAAGTTATAAAGTACTTAAAGTACATAGATAATAAAGTATTTGTGGTATTTAAAGATGGTGAATTTGATTTCCTTGATTTAGATAAACCTATAACTTCAGCCACAAATACGTCAGCCGAATTGGTTTATATAAATGTTAGTGATATTATAATACTCATCACTAAACTGAATAATCAACTTGTATATAAGACTATAAGTTTGCAAGGGAAAGTTATAAATGAATATCAAGAACAATTCAGTCCAAGTATATTTCAATACTGTGATCAATTTATTTACAAATATGAGAACCAAACATTCCACAAAATGAATTTAAACTTTAAAGTGGTCAAGTCTTGGAATATCGGTATAGATATTGAGTCTATGGTCATAGCCAATGAAGACAGAATAATTGTTTCTAGTAACAATAACTTACAATTAGTCAATATGAAATTTGAAACCTTATTGGATACTTTAGAAGTTCAAGACACTAATCATCTTATCAATATAGCTGAGATCAGTAATGGTATTAACACTATGGGGTTATTCTTAAAACTAAACACTAAAAAGAATAAACTCACATTGAACTTATTTAATGTTAATGTAGGGTATAACAATTTAGCATCCAATTTAGGTAAAGCCTTCACCACATCCAAAGACCAAAAATATTACGAGTTAGATGATTTAGAATCCATTGATTTGGATTATAAACCAAAAGTTTCAAAGTTTCTTAACAGTTTACAGAAATTAAAAGGTGATGATCTTCAAGTTGCAGCATTAAAGTACTTTAAGCATAAATCAAAATTAACTTATACACTGTTTGAAGACACCGATACTATCATTGATATAAATGTTATCAAGGCTGTATATAACCTCATTAAAGACTCAATATCGGATTATTCATATCTTTATTATTATATCATTTCCCATCCTTTATTCCCACCAGAATTGACACCAGGCTTACTTGAAAAACTTCAACCATTCCCAAAATTACACAAACAATGTATAGAATCGTGTCCTAACTTACCAGTTGATGATTTATTAAATATTTTACTCACCAATGTATCCAAGACCTTAGTTAATAGAATTTGTACGTTCAACCTTATAGATATAATTCCAAACTTTCAGAAATTACTTCAAAGTCAAGTGGTCAATATTGATGGATTAATCAATGAATTGATTGACATTGATACCGAGAACAGTTGGCAATTGATCAAGGTTATTATTGATGTTAATGGGTTATTCAACTTGTCATCTGAGTTAGTTGACAAGTTATTAGCATTGATTAATAATAAACTCAAGGTTATTGAATTGAATAACACAAACTTGTTATTATTGAATTCCAAGGGCGTTATAAAGAGTGATAGAATTCCTGATTATAGTATTGAAAAATTAAGTTTTTAGCATCCCGTAGGGAAACTGGGGTCTGGGGGTAAACCCCCAGAAACTACTGTAACTAGTAGCGTGAGCTTTGCTCAGTATGTATACTTAATATATTAACATATGAAATATCATCACTAAAAATTTTACTCTTATCTCTTCGAGGAGATTATACTTGACCTGGAACAGTCATTTGGGGGTAAAGATTCAGGAACGAAAAAAAAACGTAATTATCTATAGTGTAATTGGTGGTTTTTGAGAACTTCTAGAAAGCATTAAAAGAGTGAGAAGTGTGAGAAGATCAATATCATCGCTTAATAATGAATACAATAAAAGCATATCGTACAGCTTTACGAGCTACCAAATTAGCATTTAAGAATGACGTACCAGTGTTGATTTCAGCTAGATCGAAAATCAAAGAAGGGATTCTCGATAATAAACATTTAACTGGTGATGAATTACAACAAGAACTTGATAAGTTAAATGAAGTGAGCAAGTTTCTTACTATGAATATCGTTCAAGGACAATTACAATCCGATGGAAAGTACTATTTGAATTTCCATGAAAAGACCGAGTTGGGAGATAACGAAACTATCAAACAGGGGAAGAAACATGATGATATGGGATCATTGGCCGGTAAGAAAGGTAGTAGTTTTAAATAGATGTAAATAGATATATACAATAGTTAATCAAAGAGTGCATATTGAGTAACAAGAGCCAAGAAAATGTTAAGATTGAATTAAGTGACTCATACAAACTTGGTGTATGAAGTTCGTACTTAAACTCGTATATTAGCTTAGTGACTCAATAGTGAGAAAGTGTGAGTGTTGAGGGAGATGAGTGAAGACAAGAGAAATATAACGATATCTAAAGCACTTTCATACCTCCTAAGGCATGGAGCTGTGAAAGAAAAACTCAACATTGATTCAAAAGGGTATATACCGGTGCAAGACATTCTTAAACACAATAGATTGAAAACTCATAAAACTACATTGAAAGATATTGAACATATAGTAGAGACTAATAATAAGAAACGGTTTAACCTCAAAGAAGAAAATGGTGTATTATACATTTGTGCTAACCAAGGACATTCCATTGAAATCAGTGATGGCAACTTAGTATTGTTAAACCCATCAGATGTTCCAACTAACCTTTTCCACGGAACTTATAGCAAAAACCTTGAATCCATAAAGTCACTAGGATTGAAAGTAATGAATAGAAATCATATACATCTAACTAATAATTTGGACTACATACGAAAATCATGTGACACGATGATTCACATCAATGTTGAAAAGTGTTTGAACGACGGCATTGAATTTTATAAGAGTTTGAATGATGTTTATTTGACCAGAGGTAAAGATGGAATATTAAGCGAGGAATATTTCAGTAGTATACAAAACAGAGACAATAAACGGACAATAAAGCAAGAAAGCCATAATAACCTAGGATAATATTCAATTATAATTATATGCAGTTTATAGAAATATAATAGACGTGTAGAATTAACGTTAATAAAGTTTAAAGTAAAACTGTATTCTATTGTAGGAATTCGTATAATGAGGCTCAAAGATTAAATTCGAGGCTAGTGACGTTGAAACAATGGTGTGGATAAGGAAGGTTTGGGTAAATAATATTTTGGACTCTTGTATGACTCTCTCTTAGCATACTTTTTCTGATGACCTTGAAACCATGTGCCTTAGTTTCATAATATTAAGGCACAGTATTAATACCATCTCATCTCACCAACTTAATCAGGTGAGGATTGATTTAAATATAGCAAGCCTCGTAACCGAGTTCTCGTAACCAAACCCTAATTAGTAAAGAACAAATTGAGTGCGTTCTATTTCAGGTTGCGGCACTATAGAACGGGGGATTTTCAATTAACCTCAACTTCAAGAACCATGGATTTTCTTAAGCCTTATTACGCTTATAAGGAACCTAACAGTTTCTGAAGTTATCACCTTGATGATAAATGAAAACATTAGGTGAAAATAAACAAAATCCGGGACACCCGCCTAAGATTATCAAAAATTGATCTAAGAGAGGTTAAATAGTTCTAGAGCGAAACTTTAAAATAAAAAACCTCTCAAAATTTGTGTTGCCTTAAAAAAATATTATATAAGATTTAATGAAGTCAAATCCTTGAAATTCAAAAATTAACGGTTGATTAACGTGAGGTTTAATCATTATTATTCAAGTTATATTGATAGAATATTTGGGTGGTAGCATATAGAATAGCATATATATAGAGATACATATCATATAGAACTTTAAACTTTACAACTATGAATAAACCCGATAATAAAATTTGTCAGTGGTATTGTTGTGATTGTGGTCAAAGTTATGGTACAATAATATTCAAAGACAAACAAGAAATCAATAAAAATGAATCAACCATATCTACCGTTAAATATTACAGTTCAATACTATATAATAATCATATAGTTATAAATAAATCATTAAGTCCAATGGAGGAAGACGAAGAAGATTATTTTACTATAAAGAATGTCAATTTAAAACATACGAAATTACCTATTGATATCCCCGATGGAATTAATATTTATAGTTCAAATAATCATATGGATTCCAATAATCACCTCCATAATATCAATCAATCATATAAGCATGAATCAACTGAAACTGATGCTCATTCTAAACCTCAAACTCCAGTAACTGAGGTAGTATCAACCCAATTAAATGTCGATAATGACGAAGGAGCTATCTTGATTAATAGTCCTAAACGATTTAGTTGTCATAGATGTCAACATATGATGTGCCCTTACTGTCCTAAGATACGATACAAAGATTTGTAAATATTTATTATATAAGATGATGATTTAATGATTTAACTGTAAATATACATTTAACTAATAGACTCTAAATAAAGGCGATTTTAGTTGCTAATTTACGATGACTTGCGTTTATAACGAAAAAATAAGCCTAATTTGGATTTATGACTATATAGTATTCTAGACTCGATTTGCGATCTCAATGAGAGAGGTGGGAGAGGTGAACCATTTGAGTGTCACCTTAGTGTCAATAATTAACCGATTTTAAGCCAAGAATTTTCAACCATTAGGTTAACTTTTACGATGTACAATAGATTATATTATTGCTACATACAGTTGGGTGTATTTCTGGGTTTGCAATTCCATATAATCACAAGGTAATTCCGAACTTTAATATAACCTTTCTTAACCTAATTGATCCCGGTTGTGCGCACACCGGGAATCGGTGTATTTGTGTTGCAAAAAAAACGCGTATAAAATCACCATGAATGAAAGTCTAATCAATGATAAGCTACAGCTAAGTAAATTATATTTCAAGACGAAGAATTATGGTCAAGCTTTGAGTTCGTATAATGAGGTATTGGACCTTATAGATCAGTATAGTAAACAAGAATTAAAGGAAATATGTAAATTGTATGAGTTCAATCCACCATTAGCATTAGTGTATCATCCTAAGATAATCTCAGTACTAGATCAACGAGCTGCTAGTTTTGAAAAATTGAACAATTATTCAAAAGCTATTAATGATGGGAAGAGAATCATAGCTATAAACCCCGTGGAAATCAAAGGATACTTGAGAGTAGGTAAGATTTATAGAATCCTCAATAATGATTTGAAGAGTTTTAAGATTTATCAACAGGGTGTTTATACGATAAAGAAATTCAAAGACCAAAACAAGGATCACAAACTAAACCAAGATTTATATAAGAAGTTAGTTGACAATTACAATGAATTGAATGGGATTCTTAAGGCACAACGGAATTCTCAACAATCTTCCTCATTTAATTCCAAACATTCCATAGTAAACCAAGACCAAAATAAAAACCCTTCTAAACCTAAAAAGCTCAAAAAAAACTTGGATCCTTTCAACTACCTTGACTATGATGTGTTATTTCTTATTTTCCAGTATATCCCATCGATATTCAAGTATCATTTAGTATGTAACAATTGGAACTTGAATTTACGAAATTTTCGTAAATTGTATCAGCACGTACAACTCAAGCCAAGAATTGCCTTTAAAGAATTCAATAACGGTTTTAGGTTTTTCGAGACATTGCTGGATCTACACTTAACTATAAACCCAACTACTGATGTTGAATACAATAGGATCCTTGACTTGTCAGTGAGTAAGAATTTGAAAGTAAGGAAGTTGGAGATCCTTAAACCCACAAGGTTTAGTCAATTAATATTGAAGTTTGACAAGTATAAGTTTACTTGGGACTTCAAGGGGTTAAATACGTTTAAACTTTTAACCAATTCAAGCCAGTTTAGTGATATCATTCATTTATTTCCCAACCTTGATCATTTAGAAATCATTATCATTGATGCGGAGAAAGATTCAAAACCACTCATACAGTACAAGCAAGCTTATAAGAAGTTGACTGAAGATTATTGTAAGAACCTTCATACCCTTAGTGTAATTAACCACAAACAATCCTTAAACTTGTCACCACCATTTCAGACCAAATCATTCAATTTAACTAACTTGATTATAGTTAACTACAACTTTAATAATATCCAACATATTTTCGGACAATTCCTTCAAACCTGTACTAATCTTAAGAAACTAGTACTAGAGAATAATGTCAATTTCTCCATAAAACATTTTGTCAATAATTTAATCAATTACAAGTCGGACTTCGTATTGGAGTATTTAATGTTTAGAGAATATTCAATCACATCACCAACCAATCTCAGTGAATTCAATCCTACGGATTTTCATAATTTCACGGCTTTAAAAACTTTGGATTTGTATTCAACATCATTGTCGAATATGGGGCTTATGAAATTATTGAACGAGTGTAAGCTAATTGAAACCTTGACTTTAGGTTGTTCAAATTATATCTACTTTCAAAATGATTATTTCTCAAATCGTCAAAAGATTTCCTTGAAAGAGTTGGTCAATGGATTACCCGCTCTACACACAATACTGTTGATTGATTTGAACTTAGATAATACTAGTTGTAAGTTTTTCAATCAAGATTTAGCCAAATGTGAAAGAAGTCTATGTTTGGATTTGAGTTTCAATGCTATTGATGGGATAGGTATTTTTAATCTATTAAGGGGGTTGAATTGTATAGAGAGTTTAATAGTAGATGGGGTTTCTATTAATAAGGAGTCGGTGGGGGTCATAGAGAGGAGGGTAAAGTTTAGAAATGATGCATTGAAGGTGAAATGGAGAGTTTATGGAATCAATTCATACTTAACTTGAGTCATTACTAAGGATACCACTTAGGAAGTCAACTAAATCATAGTTTAAACGACACAGCATTAATAACATTGCACATAAATAGCATCATAATAGCATATCAGACAGATCTGAAGTTTTGTGATACTCAGTCTCATCTCTCATCTCTGCGCACAAAATTTTAAGTATGGTTACTACAAGAGCTAAGAAAATCAAATTTGATGATAATGGGGACCTGGAATTATCCCAAGAACCACATGTCATAAACGATAAATCACAAACACTCGACGAATCGGAAGAATCCGATAGTGACGAAGCACCAGAAGAAGAATCAACTGCTAAATCAAAACAACAAATTCTCGCTAATGAGAAACAATTAAAACAGATTGAAAAAGCTCAACAAGAAGCTGAAAAAGAAAGAAGAAGACAGCAAGATTTATATAATAAACAGCAACAAGAAAAGAAGAAAAGTAGAGAAGCCGAACTTCCTGATGTTTTACCTGATGATATAATACAGGCTGCGAATAATCCAATAGTGAAGCCAACAGTCAAACCAGTACACAAAAGATTAGATGATCCCGAGTTGGCCAAACAGATAAAGTTGGCAAAGTTGCAGAAACTCAGGAAAGATTCCGTAAAGAAGGGACCAGTACATGTAGTGATTAGTAAGAAGTTAAAGGGAGTACCCAAACTGGAAAAGGTGATTAGTTCAAGGGATAAATGGTTTAAAAGAAAGGCTTTGAATAGGAAATAACTTACGAACGTAGTGAGTGAAATCAGTCTCAAAGATAAAGAGACAAGGCAGTAAGTAATGATGAGGTGAGAAAACAAAAATGGAGTAAGGGGAATTTATATTGCATATACATTAATCATTAGTAATCTCTGAACCAATAGTTCTGGGTTTGTGTCCGTGCTTGTGTTTGTGTTTGACTTTGTGTATCTCTTTCACCAAACTATCACTATACCTACCCTACTTACATTTGTTTATTGATTAGTAGACCTATCGGCGCCTATTCTCTCATTTCTATCTTTAGGATTTATTGAAGTATCCGGCTCTTGTTCCTGTAAATCATTCTGTAAATAATTCACTTGACGTGATGTATTATTTTGATCATACTCTTGAATATCTTCAGGGGTTAACTTAATAGTTGTTGCTTCTCTTCTTAACATTGTGTACAAATGATAATTTCGCGCTGCACTACAACTAAAAACATAGGAAGAATGCAGCAAGAACTGTGGATAAATATCCTACTAATATGTATAACTATGACGGGACTTTCATACGGGGTTGGGATGATTCCTCTTTTAATAGAACATTCAACCCAGTCATCGTTAATTACTATTTTCGGTAATGGGTTGTTATTCGGTAGTGCAATTTTTTTAGCGGTACCTGAAAGTTTACAGGTATTCATAGATATCCAATCATCCACAAAGACCAATATTCAATGGGTTAGTATAATGATAGTTTTGGGGTATGTGAGTATGATGAAGTTGGAGGAGTATAATCATAAACGTAAAAATCCAATAGAAGTTCAAGTCAATGAAACTATTACTCAAGATTTGAATGACACTATAACACCACAAAAAATAATCAAATCAATAGTTTCCAATACCCTTACATTGACATTAATTCTTCATTCAGTATTTGACGGTATAGCTCTTGGATCCTCATTCCATAATGATGATTTGACATTGATATTCTCGCTTGTAATCATAATCCATAAATTACCAAATTGCTTTAGTCTTAGTGGTTTATTGTTAGATACCCTTGATATGAGATTGTTGAGGTTACATATCTTGATATTCTCGTTGACTACTCCCGTGATATCATTAGCCACTTGGTTAGTATTATACTTGATTAAACCTAGTGAAATATTCATTAGTTTGATGTTGTTATTCAGTTCAGGGACCTTCTTGTACTTATTAACATTGACACAAAAAGGAGTTAATTCAGTTAAAGAATCAAGTATCTATGGTGTTGGAATATTAGTTCCTTTATTGTTGAGTTATTTGAGTGATTAGCATAGAGAGTATATAGACAGAGGACATTTATAATAGAGGAGGTTGAAAGACTCATAATTCATTACTACTTTACATATTATACACATTATGACTTTGCGTAGACATCATGATAATATTACACTCTTGAGAATCGTTCCCAAGAATTCTTTACTTCGTTCAAACAGTACTTATTTTTAACCATCTCTTTAAACTCTTAAACCTAGGTTTCTTTATCTTAGTAACTATAACATCAGCATATGTAACACATTCAGGGTTTTTCTTTTTCTTCAAGGTCTCCATCAAAGCATCTTTGATAGAAATTTGAAAATCCTCTTCACAGAAGTTGTTCTCCTTTAAATGAATACAAGGATATTTATCGAGTTTCAAATCGTTTAATACATAAACAACTTCACGTAATTTATAAGGATTATTCAATATAAAAGCTTTTCCGAGATGGTACAATTTGATTTGATTTAAATTTACATTGGTGATGTCACTTAAATAAATGAACAATTGATTTATGGTTATATGTTGAGGGTCGATATCCCGACCAATTTGAGCTTTTATAAACTCAACAACTTCACTTACAGTTACAAAAATCTCTTGGTTACTTTCGACCTTTAAAATCTTGATACTGGTATCTTCAGGTTTTTGAATATGGGTACTTTCACTACTGGTGCTATTGTTTCTATTGCTTCTTTTGGTGCTATTTCTTCTTAACTTATTTTCAAATATTATACGATCAACGTCTTGAAAATCAGTCAAAGTCCCAAGTTTTTGTAATTCGTTTCTTTGGGTGAGTAAATGATTTAATTTTACAGGGTTATAATCCGACTCGTTGGTAATCGTAAGTTGTGACGAACAGGGTGATAATGCACTCATAAATTCTTGATACTCGTCTAACTCCATTTTGTATATCTATTATAATGTTTACACTACTATCGTTATTGATATTACAACACTTTACCACGAATATTTTCCCCAAGATTCTCCTTACTTATATGTCATATATTTTTCGTATTTTTTTATCACTCCACTCGATCTACCCCACTCTCAAAATTTCCGCAAAAACTGGGGTTAAGAAAGGATAAACAATGTATTAATGAAGTAATGAGCCTAAAAAGGGGTAAGTTTCGTAAAATTAGTAAACCAGGTTAGATCTGTTAGCCTTTTATAAGTTGAGGATCTCCTTATCAACTTTAAACTTTGATAATCGGATGTTTATCAAGGCAGAAAGGAGAAATTGATCGGCATAAAAATAAATTTGTAGCCTTGATTGAGTAGTGCAAAACCAAGTGGGACAGGTGAGTAGGTCCATTCCTTGGTAAAATTGACCGGTTTGGTTACTTTACATTCCGAGAATCGTTTATTTATACGGCTCTGCTTGAAACGGCTACCTTTTGATCTGAAACACGGCCGGAGAGTTAACATTTAGTGTTAGTATGGGGTGATTATAGTCTCTTATTCATGGTTTCAGATCACCCGAAAATGTGTGCACTTTAATATTTTTCTCAGTGTATTACCATTTATGATACATTGCTTCAGTTTAAAAATTGATACGGCAAATTTGAAAATTTCGTTGTTGTCATAAAAAGAATTCGTGAGAGAAAATGAGAGAAGTCACTATATAATTCAAAAAAAGTATGGATGGTGTAAAGAAATTACGCTATGGAAATATAAGAAATTCGAAGTTAAAGTGTAAAGAATTCTCGCTGTAGGGTGTTAAACTTTGTAGCAGAAAATCGATTTTGTCGCATTGGAAAATACAATAAATATGGACAACCAACATAGTGTACGGTTACTTTATTTAATTAAATCCCAGAGAAATCTCAGAGCTTTTACCGTCTACACCAACGTTGAGAATAACTCACATAAGGTACATTAATCGTGACCATTTCAATAGCTTGGTGCGTAACTGCTTTTAATCAATTACTGATAAATAAATCTGGCCCTAAAGTGGCTTTTAAACAACTAATTTCGAATTCAGAGAGAGGTGGGGGAGCGTGTGCTTCCAATTCTCTTATCTTTTCTCTCTCTCTGTCTATTTCCCGCTTTATTTCTGCTCTTTCCCGCTTTATTTCCGCTATTTCAAACTCCTTTGCAGCTTTTTCAATGACAAATCTCACTTGCAGTTTACTATTGCCCTCCTTCACCAAAATTTTGTATGCCTGATGTGGGGTATAGTCTGCTGTTATAAGCTCCTTGTATGTGATCAACAACCACTCTTCATGATCGCTTAAAGTTAAAGGATCAGCTACTAGTGGACCTTCCTTCAGGTTCTGATCATCGTTAGTAGTCGAATCCCGCTTTAAACTGAAACACCCACATAAAGGTTCTTTTATATCATCCCAAAATTCCTTCATGGTACGATACCTTTCTTCAGGATCAGATTTATTCCCACTTTTCTTGGAAAAGGGCCCCATGCCTGTTTGAGTGATCTAGAAGATAATTTAGATGCTATATTTCTAACAAGGAATCCTCACACTATATTGCCCTTTTACCAGCTTCAAACGACAAGTACTTTACAACCTTAGCAGCTTATCGCTATTGATTTACCTAGTGTCGACTGTATCAAAAATGATCAATTGACGGAGAGTTCTGGGTATTGGGTAATTAATTCTCAGGACCAACTTTTCGCTGTTTCTAATTTAACACCTCTGCCCAGAAACATATGAATACTTATTAATATAAGAAAAAGTGTTATCCTGCGATTTTATGCAAGGAGAGTAAATTCGTACTGGATATTTCATATTCAGGGTTGGGAACGAATTTTTGAACATGCTTGTGCCAACTTTTACCTCAAGCCGCATGAAGTTCTCAAATGATATGAACCAATTTTAACATTTTATCACACGAATTCACTTCTCACTCCCAACGATTTCTATACATTGCCAATGAGAACTTCAAAGAAACAGGAGCGAATTCATAATACACCTTATTTGATTTATGAATCTCGCCACGACGTTTTCTTGTTAATGGAGGTCTGAAATGTCTTTGGGATCAACTGTACATCACATAGACAAGAGGTTGATATGCCAACAGATGATTCGAAGATTATTTAGTGGGTGGTGCTTAGAATATTATTATGATGCACTAGTACAGCGGTAGCGAAAGTGGAAAACCAACGGACAGAGTAATAGTCTATTTATTTGAAGCACATACTATAGTCAAAATCATCATTTCCTATATGAGAGCTTGAATCGAGGTAGCCTGTTTCCTGGACAAAATTATAACCGTACTCACCGGGTCAGCAGTTACAAACCTACCAGTATCATGAGTTTAAGAAATGATGTCCTACTAAAGAGGTGAAAGATGCACCCATAGTATTATTCCATTATACTGTTGATATGCTCTACACTACACATACATTATTTTTCATACACTCATTAAACCCATCATCCATTCAACAATCTTGTGTTATCAGCATAATAACTTATAAACATATTGGCCTTAACATCTAGTATAAAACTTCTTTTCTCCTTTAGTATCATTAGAATCTCAACTATCTTATGATTCAACTCACTATAAAGCATATTGGATATTTTCACTATATATTCGAAATCTTCTATTATTATATAATCAGGACAATCTAGTGTTAACAAGTAGTCGTATAGTTGATCTAGGTTTTCGATTTTGTTATAATTGAATGATTTCAACCATTGTTCATTGAACTGCTTATCTTGAACTGATTTGAAAAGACTTGTGGGAAGGGTTCCGTTTATGTACACGACGTTTTTGATGTCTTTAGGAATTTGATTAAGAATTGCATCTATTCCATTGGAAATCTCTGATATTATATACGTTATCATTGTGATTTTTACGTTTCGCATACAACCTAAACACAGAAAGAACAAGACAGGAAGAATAGGTAAAGCGAATTCAATACTAATGTAATCATTGCAGGTGAATGCTTCATAGACGTAAAGAGTAGTCAATATACTTCAGTATAAATAGGACCAAAATTGAACTATTCATGTTGGTTTGACTCATCATCATTATTAATAGATGGGTTCATCATTGGTTACAGATGGGTCAGAGATAACTACAACTTGGCTAACAGTCAGCACAATTCTTGTACGATTAATGTAAATTTAAAAATATACAAATGAGGAATGAATTCCAGTAATCTATTCTGTATTTAGAATACATTCATAACGTTAATCTTATCACCTATAAAATTAATTTAATAACCAAATTTGGCTAATTTTTGGGAAACTTCTGAACCTTCAACACCAGCTTTAGCAGTTTCGATTTTTTTGGTTAAAGCTTTCTTTTTAGCATAATATTCAGCACTTTGTAATTTTCTCTTTTCTTCTAATTTATCAACAACTGATTCGTATTTCCAACCAACTGAACTTGATAATTTACCAACAGTAGTATATTTTCTACCTGGTTTTAATCTTAAAACTCTTAAAGCTTGAGGAACGACAACTCTCTTCTTTTTGTCATATGGTGGTGGGATACCTTCGAAAACCTTTAATCTTTCTAAAGCAGCTTTACCTCTAGCAGTTTTATGAGGAATCATACCTCTGATGGCTTTGTATAAAATTCTTGATGGAGCTCTGAAATGGAATGGACCATGAGTTTTGTTGAATCTGGTACCTTTTCTTAAGTAATCATGGTATTTTAATTTGTTTCTGAAAAATTCTCCAGAGATGTTTAAAGCTTCACATCTAACAACAACGACTTTTTGACCATTTAATAATTGTTTAGCAACAGTAGAAGCTAAACGACCTAATAAATGACCTTTACCGTCAATAACAACAACTGGTTCGTAGGTTGACATTTCTCTAATTTATAAAAGTTTTTTAATACCTTTAATTAAAAAAAGTTTTTGTAAGTGAGTTTGAGAATTTTTCATACAGTGTGAAGGGTTGATGAGAGTACACGACTTTTTTTTCGCATGAAATGAGGACGGTCACAGAATCCTCATCAGAGTATAGGGTCAAAGCCCTAACTTAGTTAACCCTAATTTGTTGGGTTCAAATTAACTATAATATATAGAATAAAATACATAATATCAATTTTTACCTATAGAATAACCTAAATAATAATTTCTCTGGATTCGATCAAACTATTAACAACAGATAAAATAGCTTGAATTGAAGCTTCACTAACATCACTGTGAACACCAACCCCCCATCTTTTAACTTTATCACCATTAGAGTTGACATAACTCAATTGAATGTAAGTGGCAGCTTTACCTTGGGAACCAGTACCTAAATTATGTTCGGTATAGTTAATAACTTCGAATAAAGTACCAAATCTTGAAGAAATAGCATCAATGAATGCAGAAATTGGTCCATTACCTTTACCTTGAACATTGATGAGTTTATCACCTAAATCTAAGGTAGCATTAATATCTCTCGAAGCTTCGTTAGAGTCTTTGTTTCTGAAGATATCATACTCGTGTAATCTTAAAGCAGCAGTTGGTTTAGACATAAATTGTTCTTTGAATAATTCAACAATTTCTTCACCTTTTAATTCTTTACCTTTACCATCAGCAGTAGATTGAACAATGTTGGAGAATTCAACTTGTAAGTTTCTTGGTAAGTCAAGACCCATAGCTTTTAAGATAATCCAAGCAGCTCCACCTTTACCTGATTGAGAGTTAACTCTAATAACAGCTTCGTAAGTTCTACCGATATCCTTTGGATCTAATGGTAAGTATGGGATAGCCCATTGTTCAGTACCTCTTTCTTCGGCTTTAGTGAATCCTTTCTTAATAGCATCTTGATGAGATCCACTGAAAGCACAAACAACTAATGATCCACCGTATGGAGCTCTTGGGTTAACTGGAATCTTGTTACATCTTTCAACAACATCAACAATTTGATCCAAGTTAGAGAAGTCCAAGTCTGGAGAGACTCCTTGGGTGTACATGTTTAAGGCAACAGTGACTAAATCAACATTACCGGTTCTTTCACCACTTCCGAAAAGACATCCTTCAACTCTATCAGCACCAGCCATAATACCTAATTCAGTAGCAGCAACACCACAACCACGATCATTATGAGGATGGACTGAAACACAGATTTTTTCACGTTCAGTTATGTTACGGCAGAAGTATTCGATTTGATCGGCATAAATATTTGGACTAGCAACTTCAACAGTAGCTGGTAAGTTGAAGATAATTGGATTATCAACGGTTGGTTCCCATGCGTTTTTAACGGCTTCACAAATTTCAACTGCAAAATCAGTTGGAGTATCACTAAAACATTCAGGACTGAATTCATATGACCAAATAGTGTCTTGCATATTTGGATCATCTTTAGTTAAAGATCTAACCAATTTAGTGGTATCAATAGCTTTGGCAATAGCATCTTTTTGACTCATGTTAAATACGACATCACGGAATAAATCTGAAGTGGCTAAATAAGTATGAATAGTGGCTCTTTTAGCCCCTTTAACGGACTCAACGGTTCTTCTAACTAAGTGTTCTCTTGATTGAGTTAAAACTTGAATACTGACATCTTCAGGAGCATTTTCAACTGCATAACGAGTGAAATCAAAATCAGTTTGTGATGCTGATGGGAATGATACTTCAATTTCTTTGAATCCTATATCCAATAATTTATGGAAAAATTGCTTTTTTTCAGGAATAGTCATTGGATCAGGTAATGATTGATTACCATCTCTTAAATCAGTACTTAACCATCTTGGAGCTTTGGTTATTGACTTATTTGGCCATTGTCTATCAGGCAATGAAACCCCTTTGAAAGGTTTATATTTAACTGAAGGATCTTTTAGCATCGTAGCATATTTCTTAGCAACTCCAGTTGCTTTGGAATAAAGAATATTACTTGGTTTGAACATCTTTATTTTGGGTTTGTGGTTAATTAACACTTGCCTGAAGTTTAATGAATGAAAATTTTCCAATAGAGAGTTCTCGTTTTGTCATAATGTGGAGCGATGAATCACAGCGGTACAGGGCCGGAGTCCCCTCATTAGGGCCTAAGGAACAGACAACCAACCTGAAAGAAGCGAAGTGTAGGTTCTTGCTATATTAAGAGAGTATATGTTTCATTTGACAACTACGGTATTAATAGTCAAAGCTATAGGAGGATTGACTTTAGTAGTTACTTTGTCGAATGCTTACGTAAGCATTTGATACGATTTTCTTACCAGTCTAACAACTTGATTCTATGGTTTTTGGTGGTAACCACCCTGATTGATCCCACCTTTTAATCTCTATCACTAAAACCCTCCATAATGATGGAGTACTAGACCAAACTGGCTCAGCAAAAATTTTTTCTTATATACACTCCCTTCCTAAAATTTTCAGAGAAGAGCATCTCACATCTCAGTGAAAAATTATCCAAAATGGCTAAATCATCAACTAAACAAGTCAAAGAAATTAAAAAGAAAGACGACAAAAAGAAGGTCAAAGAACCTGAACCATCCAGTAGTGAAGAAAGTGAAAGTGACAGTGACAGTGGAAGCGACAGTTCATCAGAAGAAAGCAGTTCTGATGATTCCGATTCAGATTCCTCAGATGCTTCAAGTTCAGATGATTCTGATAGTGACAGTGAAAGTGAAGACGAAAAGGTAGAAAAGAAAGAAGAAAAAAAGGACAAGAAGAAGGAAGAATCAAGTGATGAAGAATCAAGTGATAGTGACAGTGATTCAGATTCTGATAGTGATTCAGATGAAGAAAAAGAAGAACCAAAGAAAGAATCTAAGAAAGAACAATCAAGTGATAGTGATTCTGACAGCGATTCCGATAGCGATTCAGAAAGTGATAGTGATAGTGATTCTGATTCCGATTCCGATTCTGACTCTGAAGAAAAAAAACCAGCTAAAGCTGAAAAAGCTAAGAAAGAGAGTTCAGATGATTCCGATTCTGATTCAGACTCAGATTCAAGTTCAGACTCAGACTCAGACTCAGACTCTGACTCTGACTCTGACAGTGAATCAGAAGAAAAAGAAACTAAAGCTGATAAAAAACGTAAGAGTGAAAGTGAAGAAGAATTCGAAACAGCTGATGAAGAACCTGCACCAAAAAGAACTAAAACTGAAGAACCAGGTACTATTTTCGTTGGAAGATTATCATGGAACGTTGATGACGATTGGTTAAAGAGAGAATTCGAAAATGTTCCTGGGGTATTAAGTGCTAGAGTTATGTTTGAAAGAGCTACTGGTAAATCCAGAGGATATGGATATGTTGATTTTGAAACCAAATCCCAAGCTGAAAAAGCTGTACAAGAATTTCAAGGTAAAGAAATTGATGGAAGACCAATCAACTTAGATATTTCAACCTCCAAACCTCAAACTCCAAATAGAAATGATAGAGCTAAGAAATATGGTGACGTACCATCTCAACCATCGGATACATTATTCATTGGTAATTTGAGTTTCCAAGCTCAAAGAGACAGTATTAGAGATATTTTTAGTGAATATGGAAGTGTCATTTCATGTAGAATTCCAACTCACCCTGATACTCAACAACCAAAAGGATTTGGATATGTTCAATTTTCTAATGTCGATGAAGCTAAATCTGCATTAGAAGCTTTAAATGGTGAATATATTGAAGGTAGACCATGTAGATTAGATTTTTCAACACCAAAAGAGCCAAGTCAAGGTGGACAAGGAGGACAAGGTGGTAGAAGACAATTTGGAGGATTTAATAGATCAGCTACTAACTCACCAAGACCTAGTCCAAGACCACAAAATGAATTTAAAGGTACCAAGAAGACTTTTGATTAGGGCATTGTATAATAGTCATTAATAAATATCATGTTTTACTGCAATTTTTACCAGCGATGGTGGAAATTTATCCATCTTTATATGTTAGCTTATAATTAAACATCTTGATTTGTTGCTTAATATTTAGTCTGTAGGAAGAGTGGTCTTTGTGGTTGGTGTCACACCACTTGTTTACTGCATTCATCCATAAAGTCATTGAATTATTTTCTGCCTGAATTGGTACCGATACCGATTTCCGTGTCTCATCCCATTATAGTTCTCATTCAATTATTCTCTGACCCTGTTTAAACTTGATTTTCATACTACGCATAAACTACGGAAGAGATCCATACCCCACATTATCATATTGGCTCATATGAACATCATCACCAACTCATCGTAATATATTAACGAATCGCTCGACAAATTTCATCATGTCAAACTTAATCCATTCTACGTTGCAAGGCTTAGAGACCGAAAAAATATTGGGCACCAGCGCAATGTTAGTAGCACCACCCAAAGGCCTAATCGGTTGGTGGTGATCCATTTACTTGTCTCTTTTACTAGTCCTATAACCTTCTCTACTGTCATTAACACTAACACCAGCTGTTCCTAGCCTCATACCGTAATTTCTCGTATTTTGTTAACAGTTTAGTATGCACCTCGCCCCTAAATGTTCTCAAAATTTTGACAGTTCGTGAGATCTTACTACGGGGTATATCAACCTTAACTTAACATTGTTATTTATATTCAATCACACCATTTAACTTGTGATTTTAAGTGGACTTATAATCAATATTCAAACATAAGACATTATAACCATACTTATTCCGAGTTTTCCCGTGTCATTAGCTTAATTATTCATCTAATTACCAACTCCATATATTTACCTATAACTAATCATAATAAAAGGTTACAATTAATTAGGCTTTAATTAGTTGAAACCTCCACCCAATATGAGAAAAGCGGTGTCAAGAATAATACCAAACCGACTGAGGAGTTCTAGTGATGAAAATTCTTCTTTCAAGTTTGATTTCCAGCCTGTTAGTGAGTTCTATATACTGTTGGATAATCCTCATAACTCTTGGTTACCCGGGGATGAAATCAGTGGACAAATCATCTTGATCACTAAGAAGAACTTGGCCAATGTAGCCATAACGTTATCGTTGATTGGGTATGTGAAAATTAATGGTTCGTCTCATTCAAAATTAAGGTCAGTTAAGTATACGTTATTTGATCATAGTATTGATATATATGGAGGTTCAAAGGTAAACAGTCCCCAAAGCCCAAATGCCAATCCTGAATTCACCAATGGATTATTAAAAGGTGAACATAGGTTCCCGTTTATAGTCAAATTACCCAACAAACGAATATTCACGAGTTTGGATTTTGGTAAAGGGTCCATTGCATACTTACTTAAAGGATCCATAAAAGACCTGACAAATGAATTAACCACCAGTAATTTAGACCAGCTCAATTCCGGCAACAATCCATCGTTTTTATCTAAAACCAAGAACTTGAAATTGTTACATAATTCAAACTATACGTCCGAGAAGTTAATTAATATCATCAACCCAATTGATATCAGCAAATTACCACCACCAAAACCAAAGAAATTGATCATACGAGACCCAAGGTATAGTCGAAAGTTGTCAAGAACCCAGTCGTCGAATTCTACTATTCATACTATGAATACTTACAGTACATTATCGTCTAATGAGTCCAATGATCAGGAATCTTTTGGCCAACAAACCCAAGGCCAGTCTCAGATCCAACAAAATCAAGGAAGTCAAGGGAGTCAAGCTGCAACACCTAATCAAACATATGAAGAAGAATCACGACCTACAACTCCATCCCAAGTCCCCACTCCAATCCCTACGGTATCGTACGAGTGTAGACCTGATACTATCAAAGTATCCATGACCATACCACAAAAAGGGTATCTCCGAGGAGAAAATATCCCCATTAAACTTGAAATCGATCATTTACGTAAGATCCAAGATATCAATGGTATAATCCTTACATTTGTGAGAGTGTGCAGATTGGATAATGGTCCCGATGGATTATTCGATTCCTTCCGTAAAGATTTGAGTCAATCGATTATCCCTATATATGTTGATCCCACAACCCTCAAGTCAGAAATATCAACCAATGTAAGAGTACCAGCAGATGCTTTTCCAACTATTAGTGGATGTCCATTAGTATCGTTCCAATACTTCGTAGAAGTGCTAATAAACTTATCAGGAAAGTCGGTTTTGTTAGATTCTAATGAACAAGCTAAACTGTCGGTAGCCAGTGATAATAATCACAGCTCACCAATGATTGATTTGTTAGGTCAGCATTTTGATGAAGATACGAAGGGTGAGAATCCAAGCACTCTAAGTGATTTTAAACGACAATTCAGTTACTTGTCGGGGAATTTTGATTTCAATCTGAAAGAGAGATCGAATTTTATTAATACTGACAAGTATAAGAGAATGAAGAAGTTTTTACAGTTGACATCAGAGATAATTGTAGGGACTCATAGACTGAGTAACGAGTCATCTAATCCTACTCCTAAATCTCAGGCACCACAGCAGCAGCAACTACCACAAAGCCAACAAGTTACACAAGATCAGCAAATGACTCAAAATCAAGTACAAAACCAAGTACAAAACCAGCAACAACAGCAACAACTACATCCACAAATACAAGTAGAGGCCCAACCCTCAAACATCAACCATCCAATTCCCGAATATAATATCCCCGACTATAATGATATCGGCGGACCCAGCCACTTGTCAGAAAAAGAACGTATCCGGGCCCATGAATCAAGTCTCTTGCCTTCAGCTCCAGACTTAGGATCAGATAATGATATCGACAGTATAAGTCCAATCGATAGAAATAACGACGTGTTGATGGAAGGTCAAGAGGACATCAATGACGATGGATTCAAAATCGATTATGTCCCTACTTACGAAAACGTTAACGGTGATAAGGTTTTATAGTGACGAATTTATATTAACGATTCCATATCTTTATCAGTTCTCTTTGTGTCATCTTTTATAACCTCTACGCCTTTGGCATAAAGAGAATAGGGAACTTAAACTACAATTATTATTACTATAGATACTAAACTACAAGACAATGTCAATGTTCTAATTGTGATGATCATGACTCAATGAGGGTTGACAGATCATCATACTTATTGTTTGGCTAAATAAACCTCCTTCTTCAACTCCATATTCTGTTCTTTCAATTGGTCTCTTTCCTGTTTCAAAATATATAAATCTGCTTCTAAGTTCTTCAATCTCATATTATAATGAGCTTCCTCGAGGTTCTCACCTTCATGTTCATCGTCACTTGCCTCTTCGTGAATTGGTTGGGATAAACTAAAGTTATCTTGACTTGGTTGGGCCAGTAAGGGGTTTCTTGAACTTGACCTCTTACTTGCCTTTTTAAACAATTTCAATTCATTGTTTTCTTTAGTTAATTTTTCAATAATCAGCTTTTGATTATTTAATTCATCTTGGGTTAAACTCAAGGCTTTAGATGTGTTGTTAACACTTTGTAAAGCGTCTTTGTAGTTTTCTTCAAAACTCTTAAGGTTAATTAATTTCTGACTCAATTCATTCTTTAATTCAGTGATTTCTTGGGTTGATGATTGTTTCAAATTAGCAATTTCTCTCGATGAGGAATCCTTCAAGTTAGCAATCTCTCTGGCAGATGTAGCTTCTTGTTCTTTACTAACTCTCATTAATTGATCTAATTGTTTTTGTAATTCAATAACCATTGGATCAACAGCATCAGTAGAATCAATTGACTTATTAGCGGCGCTCAAAGAATTGGATCTTTGATTAGTTGACCATAAATTGACTAAATTCTCTAAATGAGATGACAAGTCTTTCTTTCCTTTTCTGGTGGAATTACTTAAAATCGATTTATTAGTATTATCATGATCACCATTCATTTCTTCTTCTTCTTCAATATCACTTTCTTCATGAATTGATTTGAAATTTTCATATTCCAATTGTAAATTATCATGCTTGTGTTTCCATTCGTTCAATTCTTTACGTAATTGTTCTTGATCCATTACTTGTTGACTTAATTTAGCAATTTTTTCTTCTTGGTTTTTGATGATCTTTTGGAACTTACTTAATTCTCCAATTTGGTTATTCATAAATGGTTCAAATTCAGTCATTTTTTCACTCAAGGCTTTGTTTTCTTTCGTTAAATAGATCAACTTATTATTCAAATCAATTCTATCCAATTTGAATTTAGTTAATTCACTTATACTTCCACTATTTAATCCTCTCTCACCTTCTTCCTCTTCTTCGGGAATCTCTAACAAGTTAGGATCGATCTGTTGTTTTAACTCACGAATCATTTCATCTTTTTCCGTCAATTGTTGTTTCAACTGTTCACCATTAGTTTGCTTCAATTGCTGGTTTTCTGCTTCTAATTTTTGGATCTTTTCAGTAGCATTTTGCATTTCAGCCTTAGTAGAAGATTTCAATTGATTTAATTCAGTAGTAAGCTCGTTAATAAGCTTTTTGACCTTTTCATTTTCAGCTGATTTGCTTAAATTTGGTGTAGAATTATTGGCAAGTCTATCGCTTTCAAATTTGGATCCATTACTTCTGGTGGGGAAATTTGAACCTGATTCTTCATGACCAAGAGCTAAAGCACCAGCCCCCATAGCACCGGCACCAAGGGCACCAGCACCAAGAGCTCCTCCACTAATACCACCAGCACTTTGAGGTTCTTCTAACTCGTCTTCAGTAGTCATGTCTCTTTCAGAGATAGTGCCACTTGGAACTTCTACAAATCTATCTGGTTCATCATGTAACTTTCTTTCTGGGGAAGCATCTGGGGTTCTAAAGTCTTCAGGTCCTGCACTGAAACTTCTACCATGACGTTGGTAATCTTGTTTATTTAAAGCTGGTTCTTCATTAATGGTACCAACTCCAGCACCCATAGCACCCGCACCGGCACCAAGACCAGCACCAGCTAAAGCATCATTCGAGAAAAGACCAGAATTTGATGCTAAACCAGGATTAGAAGCATTTAAAGCCTTCTTAGACGTTTTGATAACGGTTTGCTTGGAAGATAAAAATGGTTCAATAATATCTAAATCCAATTGATAAATCATAGTTTCGGAATTATTCAGTTCTCTAGTTTCATACGTTTCATAATCACTTGGACTTGGACTTACATAATCATTCTTGTCACCTCCCATAATGATCAACTTATTCAAATTTGGAATATATGACATGGAATGACCACACCTTGCACCAGGACCAAATACTTCACCATTTGGAATTAATTTTGACCATACTAAAGTATGTAAGTTCAAAACATAAAGGGAATTATAAATTATACCACTGAAATCATTACCTCCATAAATGTATAGACTATCATTTATAATACAAGCAGAATGTTCATTAACTGGTAATGGTAAGTTACCTGTAGTAGTAATCTGGTTCCATTTACCACTTACAATATCAAAACACCATAAATCATTAGAAACCTTTTCATTATTATAAACGCCACCAAAAATGTAGATTTTGTTCTTGTAAACGGACATAGAATGATTAGTTAAAGGAGGTGGTCTAAAGTTGTTTAAAGGTTCAACTAATTCCCATCTTGCTTTAGGATTTTTGAAGGTATTCAATTCAAAATAGTATAAATCATTAAAGACATCGTTTTCTAATTGACCACCGAAAAGATATAATCTTGAACTTTGATTGTTTAATGCCACTACTCCAATAGTATGACCATACCTACCATTAGGTTTATTTAAAATATGTGATGGAATGGTATACTTATTATTGTTGATATTGAACAAGTAGAAGTTATTATCAGGGAAGCCATTAAAGTCAGTATCAACAGTATCACCACCATAAATGATAAATGCATTACCAACTAAAACCGACGAATGGCCAACTCTGGCTGGTGGATTGTTGTTGTTGACAACCTGGATGTTTTCTGCATAGTACCCATCGATTTCAGAATTAGAAACTTCTGGGATAATTTTCCAAGTATCACCGAAAACTGACCCTTCTTTCAAACCTCCCATCAAGTAAATTTCATTCTTATCGGATGAAACATTTGAAGCAGCATGTCTGTAACGTGGGAAAGGAGAATTTTGTAATTTGAACCTTTTCCAAGGAGTTTCATTATTAATATCAACATTTACATGATTATGGTTAGTTGGTTGATTGAATTGATTAGAAGGGATTTCTTTGGGAGTCTCTTTAGTGGAAAGCGGTTGAATTGGTTGACTTGACCCATAACTATCATCATCAATATTAGAATGACTAAGTGATTCATCGTCTAAACTTGTATCAACATCTTTCTTCTTATTCTTTTTCCCGAATTTGAAACTGGGCATTTTAAGCGTGTTTGTGTGTTTTGTATCTGTGTGATGTATTAATTGTGTTTGTATCTTTAGTTCTATGTGTTTGTGTCGTTTAAAACCTGTAACTCGTAGTGTTTGTTCTCACGATCCTTGAATCTCAATAAACAATAATTGATATATGTGATTATTATCAATTGATACAGCAAATAGTAACAGATAGTTTCAGATAGTAACGGGTAGTAACAGATAACTAGTAGATACTAACAGATAATAAATAGAAACTAAGTTAAGTTTTTTAGTTGAAAATTTTTACGTCAACCGGTAGCTGGACAGTTTCTGGGGAAACAAATGAAAAACTTTCCTAATGAGGAAAGTTTTTAGGAAATATTAAACGGCAAATGTGAGGTACAACTTCAAGAAGTCAATTAAGATATGGGATAACTATAAGAGATTATAGAGGATGGGGGCCGTGATAATATAGGAAGGTTAATCAGATTAAGGAATGTTGAAACGTTGGAATTGTAAGGAAGTGTTTGTTTTGATGCCGAACCGAGTATTGTAGAATGTTCTTGGGAAAGGACACGACCTGGTAACTTCTCATATGAATAGGATGAGGTGGTGCGCGAGGGGTTGGTACCAACTTCGTTGTAATTATTCATACTTCCGCAGTAATGTAACTTGGGTAATAGTGGAGAATTGCGCGTGATTTATGTCTATATATAATTTAATTACAAGTGACTAAGCCATGACATCAACTGAAAGATCTTTATGCATTCTCGTATGCATGAAGTCACTAAATTCTTGTACTACCATCCACTACCACACCAGTCACTACACCAATTCCATCGTTACCATCTCATTCCGCCAATCAATTTCAGATATTTTTTCCATTGTAATATTTTTTAACCTTATACACGTATTTATAGTTTAAGTTTTTTAGTTTGGTTTAAGCACCGTGCTTAAGATTAAACCCTGGTCTAGGAACTCTGAAACTATAGAGGTTGTGGCTTTAGACCATTCGATGTTTCTACAGTTAAGCCCTATGGCTTACTGACGTCTAATTAGATTGAACAATGCTAATCTTTTACATAAGCTGAACCCTGGAGCAATTATATAATTACAATCATTACCTAATTAGGCATGTTTACCACTAATAATGGCAGAAAATCATCTATTCGGGTTCATAATGCGAGATGCATGTTTCGTAAAAATATTGACTTCATCTTCATTATACCCGATCTTGGCTTAAAACTTCTCCTAAATTGGCAACTGATTGTCATATAATAGAAGCTTACAATGGGCGGTTCCTGTCTATAAGGTTTATTATTTAACTTAATCGAAGTTTAGATTACTATTTATGTTTTTAAACTATTGACTACGGATTTAATAGCAATATTTAAAAGAAGCCATTCCCCTTTTGTTCGAACATTAACGTATAAATTAATATGAAACTCTTTGCTACCTTATTATTATTGGCTCAAGCTTTAGCCACCGACCTTGTTGTATCTCAAACAACTACTACTCAAGGTAATAGTGAAGTTATTCAAGGTAGTGCTACTATCAACGAAGGTGCTACTTGGAACATTAAAGATGTTCCATACATTTGGGTTGATGGAGACTTCACTAATGATGGTAGTGTTTTTGTTAGTACTGGTTCCAATAAACCAATATACTTCGAAGTTTATGCTCCTGGTAATATTGCTGTTAATAATGGGGTTGTTGTTGTTGATTCCGGTAGTTCAATTATATCACCAACTTTCAAATTCAACGGTGGAACTTTCACTAACAATGGGAAATTATTCTTTACTTCCCAAGGTCAAACCGGGGCAGTTTCCCAAATTTGTCCAAGTGACTTTACTAACAATGGATTGATAGTTTTAAAACAAAATAAGAGAACTAGTGGTTGGGTAGATTTAGGTCAATTATGGCAAAGTTTCACTAATGACGGTACTGTTTGCCTTACTAACCAAGCTTTCGATCAACAGTCTGCTATTAAAGGTACGGGATGTTTTGATATTGGTGCTAACTCTAATGTTTGGATTAAATCATCAACTTTACCAATTGCTCAAACTCAAACCTTTTACTTTTCTTCAACTGGTGCTTCCATCAGAGTTGAAGCTCTTTCTTCCACTCAAACTTTCACTGTTAACAACTGGGGTGGGGATAATATTATTGGTCTTTCATTACCAATTTCTAAGTTTACTTACAATGGGGATGGTATTTTAACTTTATCCGCTGGTAGTCTTGACTTCCAATTCGATATTGGTAAGGGATATGATATTTCAAAGATGAAGACGGTTAATGCCGATTATGGTACCGGTATTGGTGTTGTTCTTAATGGAGGTGTTCAATATAGTGGTACTACTCCTGATAGTAGTAGACCTTCTATTTGTAAGACTTGTGAGAGTGCCCCTGCTATCCCAGCTATCTAATTCTAGCGCCACTCAAATGTGTAACAGAGTGAAATGATATTCCGGGGCTTGAGTTGGTTTTGGACTGCCATGCTATAGTCTAGTTGATACCTTGATGGTCGTTTAATTCGAATTAAATGTTTTTATATGTCCTTATGTCAACTCTTATTTTCTTTTCGTTATCTGTATATTTTTGTCTATTTGTTCGTTTATTCCATTTTCTTCTTTTTCGTCTTGTGAATCCAAAATTATTGCGTTTAGTAGTCCTTTGCGTATATATATACATTCATTTTGCAACCATGCGATTTCATAGCACGGGAAGTTTCGAGACAAAACACATTGCTTCAGTATTCAGAGCACTTAGCGGGAAAAATTTGGCTATGGACTAAAGTTGATCTAGCTTCAAGCCCATACAAAATTGGAGTTAATGGAGGGGTACGGAAATTTGTACAGAGAAACAGTATTGTGAATTAAACATTAAGAAAACAATCAACCAATACTTGGAGTTTAGTCAAGCTATTTCAGCCTCTATATCTGGCTCCATATTCATCCATTCTAAACATTTCTTTTAATACTGATCCCGAATCTACTGAAACTATGCTCAAGCAGAATCAGAAGAATCAGAAGAATCAACTCTTTGAATATGATAACACCCATCATTCTCATCATAAAAACCCCTATGAGTCCCCAACTCAAAGGCTTTTTGAATAACCGAAGACTTGGTGATAAAATACGACTCTTCATTTTTATATTTCAAAATCGAATTGTGCCATGGGGTAGGAATATGCAACAAATCATCATAATTGGGTTCCTCACATTCTCGTAAAGACTTCACCACCTTGATCGTATCAGTACTCAACAATTTGATACCAAACTTCGGTCCAGAATTTGTATGAGCATGGATACTAAGCCTAACATGCAAAGGGAACATTAATTCTACTAAGTTTGAATAGGCGTCGTTTCTTTTAATCATTTCAAATGCAACTTTACTAATAGTCTTTTTCATGGCTTTTCTACTAACTCCTCGTTGTTGAAAGTATTCACTAAGATCTTCTTCCATGAACTTTGAAAAGCCCCTAAACAAAGCAAGTCTTGGATGATTAGGTGTTTTAATGTCTTGCTTCAATTGGCCATAATCTGTATCACAACTGTATACTAAAAGTTTTCTACAAATTTCACTCTGTGCATCAATAGTTGTAGTTATATGGTGAGGCACATGAATATCAGCCAATAACTCAATGTCCAAGTTATTTTGCTTAAGATTAAAGATTTCCAATAAAGAGGCAAATTTAATGAGTTCAGGTTCATCTTTAAACTCATCTCTGGCCTTGACTCTGGTGTAAAGTTGTTTTAATTGTGCACCGTAGGTGTTAACATCATAATCGCTTACACCAATACAATCACTAAAAACATGACCATCACTAACGATCCAAACAATAATCCCCGGTGGGTACATTTGCCTTACACACTTAGAAAACTCACATAGTCTTCTAACTGCCATTTCTTCTCCTAAATCAGGTTTAGAACTGGCTACCTTATTTAAGTTCGACAGTTTACATGGAAATGCCGGTAAAACACATTCAATTGGAAGTGATTTGTTAATGAAGAAAGCAAGTTTGTTCTTGAAGAAATCCTTACCTCCGTCATTCCACTGATCATGGCTTGTAGTGTTTTTGAGCTTCTGTTCGAAGATTTCAGTGATGAGTTCGCTATACTGATCAGTGCTTTTGAGGACCTTGGAAAGAATGCTTTCAGTTGTTATTGGATAAACAACACTGCTTTTAGTAAGCACAAGTTCAGTTAACCAATTATCAAGATTATTGGGTTCAAATCCCTTGGTGACCATACCTACAACTTCATCACCGTGACTCTTCTCGATTACCATAAACTTGTCTTTACACACTTTATCCAAGCCCTCAAACTCATAAAATACCTCATAATCCATGTCTTTATACGTAACCAATTCCATAACTTTTTCAAAAGCCATTTCTTCCCTATAAACCGTCTTGTTAATCAAATTATACTTTTGATCACGACAGTATACTGCTACAATCTTTTCAAAGAAAGTCTCTTGAGCCCCATCTTGAAAACTTAAACTAAGTGAACTAACAGAGCTCTCTAATTGTAAAACAGGTAAACTTTCTAATTTCATAATTATTGAACACCATTGATATTTCTTGGATTTTATATACACAACGTAGTTTCCTAAATTCTTTTGGTGGGTTTTAACTCCATGTTAAGCAACAATGGTTTATACATTAACAAGAGTAATTAGATAACGATTTGGTAACGTCAGTGGTCCGATTTACCTTTACATGTATCACAGTACTCCCCATTGGTAACTTACAGTTACTTTAAGAGATTAATAAGGTAACTATAACTATTTTCACCCGATATTAGTCAACAGTATCGGAATTTAATAATTTGGTTTGTAGTGGTTGCGAGCACGGTTTTGCAGCCAAACTTTCCTTACTTAGGCATTTAAATGGCTCTACCACCCAGAGATACTGGTAGATTTTTTAAGCTTAAAAGTTAAGTGTGAAACTGTATAAGCTAACTGTTAGCCATAAGTTAAGGAGTTATAAGAGAGTTCATATTCAAGTGTTATAGATCTATACGAACTGTACATTGACTAGCCATAGAAAGTCTTTGAGCAAATCAAGATACAAGGTTTAAACTTGGATTCACATATAAAAACAATAAAAGTTCATAAGGATTATGATAGTGGTGATTATTCTATTAATTACAGCTTACTATATCATCCCAATAATAATCCCACCATTTAATTTTCCCCAGAACATCCCAACCATCCCATTCTATGTTCTGTTTCTTGGGTTATTCACCAATCTAGACCAACATGAAATATACGAAAAGTACTTAAGAGACAAAACGGAAACGTACGGTGCAGTAAAGATATATTTTGCTTCCAGATGGAATATCCTTATAACTAAACCAGAACTTCTTCTAGAGGTGTTGAAAGACGACGAGACTTTTGCAAAGTCAGGCAATCAATATAAAATTCCATACTCGGTTTTGGCAGCTTACACAGGAGATAATTTGATCAGCGCTCATGGAGATACATGGAGATTATATAGACAAGTTCTTACTAAAGCCATACAATTTCCAAACTTAGAGCCAGTCATTTCTAATGCCAATAGGTTTGTGGCGTATTTAGGACAAAAATTAAACGAAGCGGACGTGGTAGCTATGGCAGACCCGATTCAAAGGTATTCCCTTGCTAACATAACCGAATCAATGTTTGGACTTGATCTCAACTTATTCTCCAATCAAAAAAACATTCTTCACGAAAAGCTCAAATTTGTGAAGGCACAGATCTTCAAGCCATTATACTTAACATTTCCGTACCTTGATAACTTTCCCATCCCCAGTAGAGTGCGTTCCAGGGAAGAGGTGGGTCTTTTTCGACAATTCTTTTGCAATTTAGTTAAGTCTTCAAATACTGGTGATGTTAGTAAGCAGCTCCAGACTGCCTTGAATGATGGTATTTTCACCGAAAAGCAGTTCTCCGATAATGCTATGATTGTGATGATTGCAGGACATGAAAACCCCCAGTTATTGTTAAGTTCTTTATTGTATGTGTTGGCAAAGTATCAAGACATTCAGACTTCTTTGAGAAATGAACTTGAGACCATTGATTATGATGCAACTGAACTCGACAAATGTTCTTATTTATCATCTGTTATTTATGAAACATTAAGGATGTATCCACCTCTAGGACAAATCATTAATAGGATCACCACCAAGCCAGTTCAATTGGGAAATATAGCCATCCCTAGGGGAGCCTATGTGGGTTATAATAATTTCGCAACCGGGAGAGATTCCAAAGTATGGATGTATCCTAACGATTTTGACCCAAAGAGGTGGGGGATGACTCTTCAGGAAGTTAATAGAGAATATGCTAAGGCCAAGAGTTCGGCAAGACTACCAGCATTCCATGGTCGGAAAAGAGCTTGTTTGGGAGAGAAATTTGCTCTTTATGAGATGAAACAAAGTTTAAATCAATTGTTGAGGGTTTATAAGGTGGAATTAGACCCAGAATGGCAGGAGAAATTGACACCTGGTGGTCCTGTTTGTCCTGTGGGACTCAGGCTTAAATTCATACCCAACAAATCCATGCTGAATGGAGAGGGATTTGGGTGAAATTTCTTACCATTTTTGTAGTATCCTCGTAATGTTAATTGCGAGGTTCCTAGTTATCCCGTACGTATCAATTCCATACTATTCAGCACACTCTCTCACCTGTTATACCTAATGAACAAGTTACCAAACCTCTATTGGTTAGTGTAACGCCGTGTAATTGCTCATGGCTACTAACATAAACTTTCCGTGTGTATGCAGGATTTGCAGCCATTTTAGGAAGTTATAATGTCTCACATTATATGCTCAATAATGATGGTTGACTAAGTATAGGAAACTGAAATTACCACTGATTTCATTATAAAATGGGAGAACGTATGCAAGCAAAACTACAAATTGGAACATTGAGTGATATGGTCGACAGTGACAGGGACAGAGACAGTGGTCTGGGAAAACCTCAGAAACCTCAAAAGCCACAGGGTTCCCCAGGGGTACAGAAAATACAAGCAGGAATAAAGAATTCGGCAAAACAGGAACAAATAAAGAAAAAAAGAAGCTCAGAAGAGATACAAAGAGAAATGGAAACAAAGAATGAACTCATGATTCAATCAACCGAAGAATCTGGAAGTGGAAGTGAAAGAAGGAGGAGTGAAGGGAGTGGGTCGAAAGAGGTGGGGTGTGAAGACAGTGGACCGCCAGACAAAGGAAAACCATTCGCTAGCAGTACCGATTGTTATTCGGCAATCCCCCATGGTCGTAGAGTCCTTATTCTATTCATAGTCACAATCGCCGGGTTCCTAGGTCCCGTTTCCGGAAACATCTACATTCCAATCCTACCGTTGATGGCCAAAGTATTTAACGTCTCTCGTACCACTATCAACGGTACCGTTGCAATATTCATGGGAATATTTGCTATTGCCCCACTTATGTGGGCATCTATGGCGGATTTCGGGGGGCGAAAGAACCTTTATTTGGTTTCTTTGTTGTTTTACCTTCTAGCCAACTTGCTAATCATTGTAGTTCCCAGCCACATTGCAGCATTGTACATTCTCAGAGCAGTGCAGGCCTTTGGTGCATCAAGTGTTACTGCTCTAGGAATAGGAACTGTAGCCGATTTAGTTGAACCAAAAAATAGAGGTAAAGCTATTTCTTTTTTCATGCTTGGCCCCCAACTAGGACCAATCATCGGACCCCTTTTCAGTTTAACTGCATCTAATGGTAGTTGGAAATGGACATTTGGAACCTTGCTTATTATTGGAGGTGGGGTCTATTTAAGTATCTTATTTCTTGTACCGGAGACATTAAGGTACTTGGTTGGAAATGGAGAAGTTTATAACGGCAAATCATGGATAGTTATTCCTAAGATCTACCAGAAAAGGATAATTATCGATGAGAAATACGGAAAACCACCTAAACCAGGTATTAAAGCCTATGTTCGACTAATAAAGTACCCACCAGTCATCTTATGCGCAATAAACAGCGCACTATTATTTGCCAGTTTTTATGCACTTAATGTTAGTTATACTGAAGTATTAAAAGAACATTACGCTTTCAATGAATTGCAAATTTCCTTATCGTATCTATGTCCAGGAGCATCACTCATCTGTGGATCAATGATTGGTGGTAGAGTGTTGGATAGGTTCAGAAAATGGAAATCCAACCAAACTTCAGGGTTTGTACCAGAAGATGCTTTTGTAATTCAAGTTCTTGGGTTTATGTGTAGCTTAGTGGGTTTGTGTTGCTACGGGTGGATAATTCAAAAACACACAACTGTAGCATTGGTTTACGTCTTTTCATTTATTAGTGGATTTGGTATGACATGGATTTTTGTTAGTTCCAATGCTTACTTACTGGAGGCAGTCAAAGGGCAACCTGCCACGGCTATAGCTTTGGCTAATTGTTTGAGGAACATTGCCGCTGCTATACTGTCGGCCGTAGTTCATAAATTGACCAAAGTTATGGGGTTTGGGTGGTGTTTTACCGGGTTAGGATTGTTGAATGTCTTGAGTATTGGGAGTATTGTGTTGTTGTTTTATAAGGGGAGGGAGTGGAGACAGGCTATTGGCTAAGCTCTTCATGATCAACTTTCCGGAGATTCGTTATTCTATGGTAAGGAAGAGTGGCGAAGAATAGTGAAGAGCAGCGACGAAATAGAAAGAAGACGGACTTGATGTGAGAAATATATTATGATAACCATCTCAACAATAACCTTAACAAACAATGTACAGTAGATTAAGTATACGATGAATTTCATTGTTTTTGAATCTCTAGGTTTCTGTTGAACTAAGCTCCCTGTTATCTTCCTCTGGTTCGAAGCCTTTCTCTGTAAGTCCCAACTCGTGTAATTGGTTCCCCTATCAAATAACTCGTCTACTTCAACTCCAATCCGGCTAAACTAACCTTAACCTTAATACCGTTAATACCATTCGCCAATATTTGTGCTCCTGTAAGTACGAAGTCGGTCTTGGCCCAACAACCTTATGCACCATTCTGTTAAGTTAAAAAAACTTGCTCATTTTGCAGCCATTTCCCGGGAATATAACCTTCCTGCACATACTCGGTTTCCTAACTGGTTAAGTAATTGACTCACATGGAATAACTCATTGTTATTTAACTCTTGAAGTTCCCGATGTTTGGGGTATGAGTTCTGATTCTAAAACTTCAAGAGTTGAAGTAGACTCAATAGAACGTAGCCTGGATGCCATGGCTTTGGACCTGGCCAGGGACTTGGAACAAGGTGATGACGAAAGAACCGCATTAAATAAAGTGATTAACAAAAAAGGTATCTATAGGAGTTGGTTACTTTTATGTTATTGCACTGGACCTGTAGCATCGATGTCCAGGACTTACGTTCCTGCTGCCATTCAATCTGCTGCGTCACTTATTGGAAGAAGCAAAGCTGGTGGTAGATGTGCTCTTAGAGGGAATGATTGTTATATTAAATTTGGAACCGGTACAGTGAACGCCAGTTCATATGTTCTTTATCTCAAAGCCATAGCTACATCGATAGAAGGGTTTATGGCTTTGTTCTTGATGGGGATAGCTGATTATTCAAACTATAGAAAATGGTTTCTTATTGGATCGATTTTGTTCTATGGTGTATGTGCGTTGCCCTTTGCAGGGTTGGTAGATAAGACATATGCTACTGTTAAGGCATTACTGGCATTGTATTGTTTGTTACAGATCACTGACTCGATCTACCAGATTTTAGAAGGGAGTTATATCCCACTTTTCATGCGTGCTGCCCCGGATTTAAACAAACCTGGCCCAGCCGCATCCACTGGGAAAAGTGATGCAAAAGATGTTGCAAGTGTACAAACAGAAAGTATTAGAGAGGGGTTTCCGGAAGAAGAACAATCATCTGAAGAAAATCAAATCCAAGTAAGGCAAACAGAACAAGAAAATGGAGATGCTATTAGGAAAAATATCGTTTTGAAAAGAGGAAGCACCGTCAGTGTAATGGGACTTGTTCTCAGTAATATTGGTGGAATCACCGCTTTACTTATCGGTGTGATCATTTCCTATACTCGTGGGGGCCCCATTGAAGACGGTTACCATAATTTCCTTCTTGCTATTACCATTGCTGGGTGCTTGACTGTGGTATCATCAATTCTTTCGTCTTTCTTTATTCCAAGTCTTAGAGGTAAACCCAAACCTGATGAGTTCCTTCTTCTCCTCACCATCAAAAGAATGTGGCAGTTATTGCAAAACATTCGTCAATACCCCCAAGCATTTTTGTACTGCGTTTCCTGGGTTATTTGGAACGTCAGTTACTCCAATTTTCTCCTGGTATTTGTGCTTCTTTTCCGTACAACTCTAGGGTTAGGTTCAAGTGATTCAGAGTATACAATCTATACTTTTATGTCGTATATAGTAGGAAGTATTGGGTCATTGGCTTGGATGTACTTTTATCCCCGTACACCTTTGAAGATAAAAACCTGGGGGTACGGGTTCTTCTTCGTGCAGATCTTCTCCAATTTCTGGGGTTGTTTGGGAATAAGTTCCTACACAAAAGTTGGGTTCAAACACCGTTGGGAATTCTGGGTTTTTGAAGTATTTTTCAATGCTAGCGGCCTGAGCTTGAGAGCTTTGAATAGAACGGTTTATAGTACATTATTACCAGAAGGGGACGAAGCGCAATACTTTGGTTTGGAAATCTTCTTGGGTATTGCTACAGGTTGGATTGGAACCTTGGTTAATGCTACCATTCAAGATAGAACCGGTAACCAACGGTACCCATTCTTACCAAATTTGTTTTTGGCGGTTATCGCAGCAGGACTTTATTGGTTTTGTGATTTTGATGGTGGTATGAAAGATGCTTAAAAATTAGTACCAAAGGCTCAACCAGTGGTAAAAGAGTATTCTAGTGTTAGAGAGGGAGAAAGTCAAGGAAGGGAAAGTGAGTCCACTTAGTGAACCGACCACTGAGCTAGTTGCCAATGAGTGAGTTGCAGTTGAGGGATGTTTGTTTGTAGTTAAGATACAGAGTTGTGTTCAGTGCAGTAACTCTTCCTGTCACTCTAGCACAGACTTCAGTAGTAGTAGCTCTCAGTGAAGCCGTGTCATATCTCTGAAACTATCACATATATCAGGATCGTGGGACTTGGTAGGATGCCATGATTTAGTTACGCGGTTTAGGATAGAGATAAAGCCGTTTGTGTAATGAGATTAATATCACATTTCCTTCCATATCTATATTTGTCCCCCTTTATATTATCTAGTGACTTATCGAAATATTGCTATAATGATCCACCATTTACTGGGTATAAATTCCAATTAGAAATTTCCACAGCTTCCCAATATTCTTTGGTTTATTGTAATGATAATAAGTTGTTATTTAAGTCTACAATTGATTCATTAGACCAAGGGTTCACGATTGGTGAAGATAAGTTAACAATTGATAAGTTCTCATCTAATATTTTGCCTAATAAGTTGGTGGGGAGGTTATTGGTTAATAGTGAATATTTATGTCCTCTATTGAGTGATAACGTTCTAAAGAGCTGGTTGGAGGTTGGGGGTAGGAGGTTGTTACATATTCCTTTATTGACATCTCCTCCCGTTACAAGCAAATATTATAAGGGGAGTACAAATGATGGAAGTTGAGGTGTAAAAAGCTTTAATTAGGGGAGCTTAGGTGAAGAAGCTAAAAATAAGGATATTTTCTAAAGTGGCTGTGGTTTGTGTTGTTGTGGAGTATAGTAAAAGGGGTGACATGCCCCAGAGAGTTGCAATCGAGTCAACGTCTAACAAAAAAATACGACTAAATCGAAGACCATTTTCAAAAAATACGTATAACTGGCTATTCCTGTATATGAATTCTGAACAATTGTCTATTACTATAAGAATGAACTTCGCCTTCTGTTTATCAACTAGATCATGCAGTACAATAACCAAACCATCACCACCAGCTTAATCACTTCAAAGAGAGTTACTGGAAATACGGTTCCCCCACTACTCACATATATAAAGAATTTGCAACCGCATTTGTGTTTGTGACTTTACTTTACTATGACTGAATTACCTGCTCAAGCTTATGTTGCTAGAATGTCCAATAAACCAGGATTGACTGCTATTAATGGTTTGTTATCCTCATTTCCAGTAATTAAAGTATTTACATCTAATGCTGTTCCTTTATTAATTTATAAGGAATCAAAGGATAAACTGTAGATATATAGTAATATATTATTTATATAATGAGGTGGATTCTCTAGGAATTCTCTTTATTATTGGTGGGAGGAGTTTGAAGTTTAGTGTGGTACTAGCTGGTGTGATAGGTTTAGTTAATCCAACTCTTGTACTACCTATCAAGTTGTTTTTGATTCTTGGTATATGCTTGGGTTTTAATTTGACAATTGGTTGGGGTGTTATTGGTTTTAGTTGTATTGCTGGTTTTTCAATTCGTAGATTTGTGGGTTTGGGTATGGCAGAGTTTGCATCAATTGTTGGAGTTATTGGTTTTGCTTGTGTTGCTTCGTTATTGAGTGGGACACTTATTGGTTTGGCTATGGTTGAGTTTGTATCAATTGGTGCATCTATTGGTTCAGGTGTAAGTTTTGTAATTTCTATTGCCTTATTTTGGATAGGCTTGGATACGAATGAATTTTGGTCCATTAAACTGAACTCTCCATCCTCTTTATGATCAATAACTTGTGACATCTGTGATTCCTTATTTGTGCTTCTCACTTTAGTGGCTTCATTAAAATTCTCCTTTATCACCCCCTTAATCTCTCCCTCCCTCTTAATTTTATGCCTTAAAGGCTCATGCTTGGCCACCATCCTTGGCTTCTTCACCTTATTAACTATAGGACTTACAATCGACTTGATAGTTGGAAGCCCAGCCTTTATACTAACATTATGTCGTATTTCTTTCTTAATACTGATTTCTCGTTCATAGCTATTCTCTTGTTCGATCACTTCGATTATAAACTTCCCTATGATGTATTGTTTATCAATCTCTAACTTAAGAGATTTAAAGTCAGATTTGACTAGATCTCCTTCAAGGTTAAGAATTTCAATTTTATTATTGACTTGGTAATATTTGAGTTTTCCATCGATCCATTTTTTATCCTTTTGGTTTATTCGGTCGGAATAAAGGATGGAGTATTGGTTGATTGTGGAAAGCATTTCCAGACCGTAGCGATGTTAATGTGATAGATCGCAGGTAAAACGCAGATAGATCACAAATATCAAGCGGCGTAGCGCGAGTGGTGGTATAGTTGGTACTATCGAGAGTATATTTACACTATGTACAAACAATATACTGATCTAAGTCATCTTGACTAACTTACTTACTTCTAATCTAACATACCTTCGTTCGATCGGCAGGCTATGGTCTAAAAGGAACCCCCAAACTGCTCAACAACAACCTAGCTTGATCATCAGTCCTAGCACTAGTTTTAAACGTGATATTAAACCCAAACAAGTTTGGAAACAACTCTTGGAAAGTTTCAATTTCTGGAAAAAACTTCACATCTTCAGGATCCAATCCAAAACTTATATTACCATTTTTGTCACCAGACTTCTTGTTCAATCCCCTGAAAGTTCTGATTCTAGGTAATACCAACTCAGTCAAGGTTGATAAGAATTGATGCATGTCTTCACCGACTAATTCAACTTTACATCCACATGGTTTACCAACTCTACATTTCCATGATAACACATTAGACTTATTATAAATCCTCTTAGGTTTAACATTAGTGATTTGAGCTATTTGCAATCTTGATGAGATGTTCAACCAGTCTTCTTCTAATGCTTGTTTGTTGTATAAATTGATGTTTATTCCAAGCAATTCAGGAATATTGGTTGGTCCAATCGGATGAATATCTTTAGTGGCTCTACTTATTCCTATTGGTTTCTTCAACTTTCTATATAATTTATAGGGAGAATCGTTTCCCCATGATCTGAACTTATTTCCTACAACGACTGGTTTATCGTGTTCATATAAACTTAACATTAAATCGGATTTCAAATGATCTTGATAATAATCTTTGACTCTATCTTGGCCAATGTTAGTTGGTTTATACCCAACTGATCTTATATCATCTTTTGGAATCAAAAGTTCTTTAAGGCCTGGCTTTAATGCTGATTTGTCTATCTTGATAAGGTGGTGAACTGGCTCTACTGAAGAGTACCCGGTTCTGTGAAGATGGGATACTGTACTGAATAGTCTTTTCATGAAAATTTTCAGTTTTTCAGAGAAGATTATTTCGCGGTTTTGGCTGCTGCTACCACCGCACTCCACCACTGTAGTATCGTCCTAGAAATCAAACCCTCAGTAAATTTCGCTCTAAAACTCTCAGTAAACATCTCACTGCATCGCACATCGAACCTTCGTTACGTTTAGGTACGATAATGATACTTGGAATCCCTGACACCTTCGATCTAGAAATCGATCCAGAACCAATTGCTACTCAATCCACACCACAAATTCAACTATTCAAACCCATTCTCGGTAACGTCCCTCAAACTTACGACCAACAATTAACAGAACTTACCACCAGTTTCGAACAACTCATTTCCCTTCAAAACAATGAAGTTCAATCCTTAATCGCCAGAGAGCAAAAACGTATCCAACAGAAGAAAGAGCAAGAAGCACGTGAACGTGAACAGAAACGTCAAGAAGCTGAAAGGCAACGAAAACTTCTAGAACAGCAAAAAAGGGCCGAAGAAGAAGCAAAGTTAAAAAAACAAGAAGAAGAACGTAAACTCAAAGAGCAACAGGAAAAGGCTAAAAAAGAACAGGAAGTCAAACTCCAACAAGAAAAGAAGGCTAAAGAAGAGGAGGAACTCAAAAAGAAACAAAAAGCCAACGCTGAAAAGAATAAACATTTGATTGTCCTACAAGAGTTTGAACAGTACAAACAAAAAATCGCCGCTATAAAGAAGGACGTCGTGGAAGTAGTGAATGCTAATAAAGAGTTGAAAAAACAGATTGGGGTGGTACGGAGAAAAATCAATCCAAAGTTTGGGCAATTAAGTAATAGTATGACCCAATTGAACCGTATAACCTCAGATATCATAGAAATCCTTCACACGCTTCCGAATGATGAAATAATCAAGAAATTCATTTATAACTTCATAGCCAAAGCATTAATATCCCAGGCAGAGACCGAAATCGTGGTTCAGGCCAATGCAGCATTGCCTTTAGCAAGATTAGCTTCCAATCTTATAACCCAATTTCCCGACCTAAATGAATTCTTGATGGCCCGATTTGTCAAAAAGTGTCCTCTTATCATAGGGTATACGTGTGCCATTGATACCGAAGAAGGCAGAACTAAAATGGGTTGGAGAAGAAACACGGCAGGCAAATGGGAAGAGTCTGATAAATATGATGAAAGAGTATCTGGTATATGTTCATTATTTTCAGTGTTGACACGGTTGAATAATCCGTTATATCCGTTATCGATGTCATGGAGAATGTTAGCAAGGATTGCCAATACAGAATTGGAATTGATTTCTAATGTTCATTTCTTTTGTATAGCCAATTGGTGGGAAAGCTGTGGGGTCTTCTTCGTTAGGGTTTATAGAAACCAGGGGGTTAAGTTGTTGGTATTGTTACTGCAAGGATTGACGGAGAGATTTGGGAAGTTACCAGCAGCTACAAGGTTGAAAATTTTGGGAGAAGAGGGGATAGGAGAGGGAATGAAGTGTATAAAAGAGATGGAACCTTAGTTTCTTCTCTGCTAACTTCCTGTATTAACTTATAATATATGCATATAGAACACACATAACTTTTATACACACCTAAACACTCAGATTATTCAGAATCGCTTTCAGAATCTTCAACGTAATTGATTCTCTTAACTCTTGAACTCTTTCTAGAAGGCTCTAGTGACCTCTGTCTCTTGAACGTATTAACCTTCTTTGGTGTTAGTTTCTTAGCCTTAACCTTTCTCTTAACACTCTGAACCTTTCTACCGAACTTCTGTCTAATATAAGCAACCAATTCTTCAACTAAATCTTCCTTAATATAAACTCTACTGATAATCAATTGAGCTTCGAAAGTGCTGGTCATTGGACTGAATAAATCAGTTGGTAACTGAATCTTTCCAGGCCAACTTAACATATTCCAACCTTTCAAGACACTCAATTCTTTAATAATTAATTGACACAATTCACTGACTAAATAAAGGTCTTCTAGCTGTTTGGGGAATGTGGTATCATCATTTTCATCATGATCAATACTTAAATCTTCATATACTTGAGGGTTTACTGATGCATCTCTAAACTGTTTGATTCTACTGGCCAAATAATAAAGTAGGGAAATATTTTCAATATTGGCTATGTTTTTCATATAGAATATAAGAATGTCACTAGCGTATTTTAATCCTATTGGTCTTTCAACTTCAGTAAAATTGGCGCTGTGACTTATAAGATGAATCAACCTGACTAGGGATTTTTCTATCTTTATATCCTTTTTTGTTTCTAACTTCTTATACATCGATTTAGTCCATGTAGCTACCTGGTTGTGGACTATAGGATTTGGTTCATTATAAGCAAAGTTTAGGACGGTTAGAAACTTGGAAGGTATTAAATCTTTAGCTAGGTATTTTTGAAGTTTATTGATGATATGGGTCCTGATTTTTTCCTTGGAGTCCTGTATAAGGTAGATGAATCTGTTTAAAACGGTATTGGTTATGTGGTTGCTAAAAGATGGGGATTTACTGAGTTTGAGAATACTTAATCCAGCATAAAGACGGAGGTATTGTTGGTGAAGGGCTGGTGTGGATTTGGATTTAAGAATTTCCCCACTATTGTTAATGATAGTGGTAAGAAGTTTAAGGATCGGTACAATTTCTGGATTGGATTGATCTTTTAGTTGGTTAGTGAAGATTCTAAGTACGAGGAGTTTTCTTTGTATGACTTTGTCAGCGTTTTCAAATGTCAATTCTTGTTCTTGTTCATTTTGTTCAGGTTCTAGATCAGAGCTGTCTTTAGCTTCTTCATTCAAAAGCACATCCCTTATTAAAACACTACTCAATTCCTCGTCACCCAAACTCTCCCTATCAACTAAATAAATTTCTGCTAAAGTACTTAAATGCGCTAAAACATTCTCTCCTTCTAAATTCAACGGTAAAATACTTCCAACTAATTGACTACAGTACAACTCCTTCCTATCACTTAATCCTAATAACTTGATACTATACTTTGCTTCTAATGTACTTCCTTCCAAACACAAATTCTTAAGTCTATTATTAAAGTCTTGGGACTGCGGATACAAGTCTCTGAATTTGTTGACAAACTTGTAAACCGTTTTAATGTACTTGTAATTAGTGTCTTGTAACACCAATTCAACCAATTTGTCAACATGAGTTTTAAACACATCAGGGATTGTATGAGAAATATCTTCTAATATTTCATTAGTATTATTTGATGTGGTAAGTATTTGAACAATATTTGACTTGTTATAAATGATTATGGAACTTCTATAAAGTAACAACTTGAACGTGGATACCATATCATTTACAGTGACATTCCTTTCGTCATTGTGTTTAATAGTCTTGGGATTAGATAACTTTACGAGAAGTTCCTTAATGGAGTTCTTGACTGTAAGGAAGTCTGATTCTGGGGAAATACACAATTTTACAAGATGGATTAATCTAAAGTTTTTAAGGTTATAAAACCTCTCTAAACATGCATAAGCATTATACGAATCAGGAATCTGTTCAGTTAACCAATGAATAAGTTTGTTGGATTTACTTATAAGTGAAGTTGTATTGTCAATGTTCTCTTTATTACCTTCTTCAGGCTGTTTATTCTTAGTGCTATCTAAGGATCCTAACTTTCCATAGTCTTCACAAACATCCAAAAACTTTTGTAAAACTCCACTAATCTGTTGCTGACGTTTATTTATAGCAAAGAAACTCTGTTTGGCTTTTTCATTGAACCCACTAAATACCTCACATAATCTTTCAACTCTTTTGACGGTATTATTGTCAAAAGGGAGGATCTTTTCAAATAAGCTTATGTCAACATTACTGGTGATTTCTTTATCATTAATATAAACAAGGGATAAGATTTCGTTAGGAACATGTTTAAAAAAGCTTTCAAGTTGCTTGGATTCCGCAACTGATTTCGATCCAAAATCAGGCACTTCATTACTAATTATCATGGTATAATACTTGTGACACTGGTTACTTAAAATAGTAATGGCCTCATTTCTAACATCACTATTCTTTTCTCTTATTAATGAAGTAAGAGTTACCATTATATCCTTATTCAAAAATCTAGTAAACTTTTCAAAGGGTATATCATCAATAGATTTACAACTTAAAAATCTAACAGTTTCATTGGTGTCTAATAAACACTTATTCAATCCATTACAAAGTTCATTAGTTTCAGTAGCTGAATCTGAATTATTGATAATTAGAGGCAATTGTTCAACCCATTTACTTCTGACTTTAGAACTTATATCCAACGTTTTCTTGACCCAATTAGTCCACACGTTCTTATAGTTGACAATAAATGAGTGAGATGATAATGAAGACCCGATCATCTTTCCGATAGTTTCAGTTGCTAAGCACCTTATAAACTCATTATCAGCATTCAATTCATCATCGATCAAGCCCATAACTGACGATAATAAACCAGGAACGAAATTCCAAATTTGAATACTTAATTGATGAATTTTCTCGAGCTTCTCCTGCTGGAACTCGTTGATACCAGTTTGGGATTCATAAAGGATTTCTGAAAAGTATTGAGCTACTTGTCTTGACATTCTGTCGATATTATTTTCACAAATAGTTACTGAAAAATTAAACCCTAAATCGTTGGCTCTCATATCGGATTTGGATTCTTTGTGAGTAAGTAACTTATCCAAGATCATTTTCAACACATTGTGAGGAATGACTTCAGCTTCAGCCATGATTTCAGAAAGGATTTCACCAATCAATGGTTCTAATCGTGTAGGAAACTCTTTATTAGATAAATCGTAGAATATGGTAAATATAGATTCTATAAGATCTTCTGAATCTTTAACGTCAGTTATCAAGATAATCGACCTAACTTCAGCTAATCTTTTCAATAAATAACATTGTTGATGGAAATATGGATTAGATGTATCACTTAACTTCTTAAACTGATTAAAGAATACTTTGAATATACTACTGATTTCCTCGGGAGTGAATGGAGCATCTGGGGCATAGATTCTTAACAAATCACTTATACTACAACATACGTATGCTTGGATTCCCGCATTATTGCTTTTAAGGAGTTTGGAATTGATTAAATCTTGTTTATAGTTATCGATTGATTTGAGATCAGGATTGTCTTGATCTATAGTACTTAGTTCATCACTTAACTGTTGAAGTCTTGTGAGGAGGTCTTTGGTGGATATTGGGTGTTGCGGTGTTGATATTAATGGTTTATTGAACGTTAGCGTTGTTTTAGTTTCTTCCATGGCGGTATTTGTGTAGATGTGATGTATAATATTACGCGTCGCGAGGCTAATCTGATTCTCATCTGAGCGGTAATCTGAGCGACAGCGAAGTTTAGAATCAGATCAGTATCTTAGTCTCAAATTGCAACCAGTAAGAGTATTAAGTATGAAAGGTGAACATGGGTTCATTGTTTACTGTCAATTTATGTATGTTCATTATTGAACGTTGGTAAAATGGTATCAACTTATAAACCTCACAACTTGGCTATCAATAGAAAAGAAATGCTTTTAAAGTACTAAAGTACTACACATATCCCATTTGTGTGGAATTGACATCATGACATCTTGTGTACAGCCATATTAACAACTTAAATGCCTTGTCAATTTACATTAATTTTTACATTAAACTACAATCCCCCAAAGGGTTATCAAATAAGAGCCGCACCTTATCTTATCACCTGACAACGATTGTAACTAAACAACGTCAATTGACTCTATCGAGAATCACACATACATATACAACCTACTCAGATCCCAATTTAACCCACTGCTTATATACTCGCTTCTCTTGATCCCTCAGTAAATCGCTCCGCTCCTGATATCGCTTACTCGTACGGCATGATGAGAACATTCGAAATAATAGACTCCTATACTATCCAAGACCTTGATGTCAAAACCCTTAAGTTCGTCTTCCCCCTTTCACATACCGACTCCACTTCTCATAAAATCCAAGTTGTCGCCAACTTGGTACAAAAAAACAATCCAAACCAAAAGGATATCCTTCCACCACAACCAAAAGTTGTAGCTTTTCTTCAAGGAGGGCCAGGATTCGGGTGTAGTTTTCCCCCAAATAACATCCCTTACACTAAAATGTACATTGACAGAGGCTACCAAATGCTTTACATGGACCAAAGAGGTACAGGGTTAAGTACACCATTGAATTCCAAGAGTGTGAGTAAATTTGTTGATATAAACAATACTGAAGAATTACTTAAATTCTTTTTGAACTTTACCGCCGCTTCAATTATTGAAGATTTAGAAGAAATTAGACGCCAATTGATCGGTGATAATAAATGGTCAATTGCTGGTCAGTCTTACGGAGGGTTTTGTTCATTTACATACTTATCTCATTACCCTCACTCAATCAAAGAATCATTCATTACCGGTGGTATTCCACCAGTCAACCATGGTCCTATGGATGTGTACACTAACACATATAAACGTTGTAAAGAAAGAAACGTTCATTTCTATGACAAGTATCCTCAAGACGTTACTAAAGTTAATGATATCTTAAAGTACTTGAGCCAGAATAAGGTCACATTACCTGATACTGGGATTTTATCAGTTGAAAGGTTTCAACAATTAGGTTTAACTTTTGGTGGTAAGGGTGGTACGGATAACTTACACAACCTCATATTTACATTCCATAATGATTTGAGGTTATTCGGTGAACCTAGTTACAGCACTTTACTCACTGTCCAAAACTATGTTAGTTTCAATACGAACATTATTTATGCCTTATTCCAAGAGTCCATTTACTTGGATGGTAACAATCCTACTGTAAAGACTTCTAATTGGGCTGCTGATACGTTAAGGTACTTACCGGAAAATACTAACTTTGTATTTAATGAAAATTCATCGGGTCCAACGTACTTTACTGGAGAAATGGTTTACAAATCAATGTTTGATGATTTTAGTGAACTTAGACCATTTAAAAATTTAGCTCATGCATTACATGCTAATACTAATTGGCCAAAACTTTATGATACAAAGGTTTTAAGATCTTTGACGTTTAAAGATGTTCCAATTGTTGGTGCAGTTTATTATAAAGATTTGTATGTTGATTTCGGATTGTCTACTAAGGTTTTGGAGGAGGTTTTTGGGGGTAAAAATTTTAGACCCTATGTTACTAGTCAATATTTTCATTCTGGTGCTAGAGATAATCCTAATGATGTTATTGGGGGATTATTTGGTTTGTTAGAGAGTGAAATTGATTAATGCGCTAATGAGTTGGTCTAAGACTGTAGCACATACATAGTAGCTGCAAAATACAATTTTTCACAAAGTGAATGAGAAGTAAAACAATATACAAATACTAATCCCTATCCGCATGAGAGAAATCAACGAACTTTCAAACAAAAGTAGTTTAAATTCAATTATAAGCCCATAATCTTTTGAAGAGTGAGGCATGTATATTTAAGGGGGTATTAACTAGACACTGGACAGTGTGTGTATGAGGCCGAAGGTAAGGTTGTGATAGAAATTTTCAATTTTGGTTTGGCTCAGGTAAAGTAAGTACTAGGAACCAATCCCACTCTATCAACACCCCCTTTGATAACCCCAACCATCCAAATATCTTCAGACTTCAGATCATTAAACTCAAAAACAATTTCAACTTTATCACCAGCTTTGAACGATAAATCCCCTGCTTCAATTCCCTCAAAGTCGTACTTGGCCTCCAACGTCCGTCTCGTAATCTTTAAGCCATCGATTTTACTAAAAAATTTATGAAACTCATCTAGTTTATGAGTCAAACTCGAAGTGGCTGAAAAAGCATCATTCTTATGGGGATAAGTTACAAACTCATGAGGGGGGATATGAATTGGTGCTTCGGTGATTTTATTCTTTGATGCATTATAAACCTTGACCAATTGTCTTGTCATTTTATCCTTAGCTGTGTCACTAGTATACTTGGAGGTAGCAATAGTTGACAAGTCTGTCATTGAATCAGAAATGTCAACATCATCGAGACTATCTGATAAGATTGATTCATCTGAGTCATCAGCTTCAGGAGAAGTGTCACGAGTTCTGTCTGATTTGTCAAACGAGAAATTGTTGGAAGCTGTGGGACTGAATGTGTTAGATGGTGTAGAAGGTACAGGTGACGAAGGTAAAGAAACTTGACCGATTCTTGGGGTTAATGTTGGTAATGTTAATGATCTTGCAGTATTTTGCCTTGGCGGTAAAGGTGGTAAGTCTTTGTGATTGTTAGCTGAAACAGGAACGTGAACTTCGTCAACTTTTACTAGTTTCGTAGGATAATAAGTTTCCAGCACATTATAATTTTCATTATAATATTCAATAAATGATTCTAACTGGTCAGCTATAAGATGGCCATTAAATAACCCATTTCTATGGTCTTTTGGATTTAATTCAAATGTTTTCTCTGTCATTTTCTTCGACATTTTATTCCAGAACTTCGACGTTGATGAGGTTTTATCTTCATCGTCAATTTCTTGGTCAATAAGTTCTGGGTTCTTATTATGTATGATGTTGACGAATGTTTCTATTTGTAACCTTATAGGAGTCATAGCATTTTCCCACGTATCGATAATACTCTGATAGTCTTTAGAAACTAGTTCCTTATCAGTTAAAATCCCATAATATTCACTAAAATAATTCAACGTAGTATAAATGGACTTATAAGTATCGAGTTGCTTGAAAAGTATTATTTTAGTTAAAGTATCAATAAACTCTTCTAAACAAAGATAAATATGAGGAAGTAAAGTCTTTGTTTTCTCATCTAAAAGTTCATAAACTCTCTTTGTGTCCTTAACATCTTTCTCTAGAGTTGTCATTTTCTGTTGTTCTTTATCATCTAAAGGTGTGGTTTTCTTCATTAGTTTATCCAATTTCTTATATAAACTTTCATATTTCTCTTGTTTTTGGTTACGTTTTTTGATAAGCTTCAAACAAGATTTCAATTGGTCTTGCATTTCGATTATTCGAAGTTTATTCTCCTGGTAAAAGATCTCCCAATCGTCTAATGTAGTTAAAGTTAACTTATCAATTGTCACCATATAATTATAAATCTGTTCATTCAAAGCCGGAATTTCAAATTGAGTCTCCTTAGGATGAATTATAGGAATTTCCAGTTGTTGTTGGATCAAATCAAACTCATGATAATATTGATCTATGCCTTCAAATTGTAACGAATTGGCTCCGATTAATTTGCTGAAGAGTTCAATACTCTTCATCTGAGATTTGAACAATCTAGGAAGTCCTGTATTGGAAATTCTATGGATTTGATGTAGAATGTATGATAATGCTTTAATTGATCTTTTTATATCGTGTTGATATTGGTTTATAAGTTCATCATTAACGTCGTAGGACCGTTTTTTGACGGTTCTTTTAACACTACTACTGAATGATGAAGTTTGGTCTCCTATTGACTTACCGATAGACGTACCAGTCTTACCAATTGATGTCCCTATATGAGATATGTTATCTTTTAGTTTATGAACTGACATACTACCGGGTTTCGCGGTCAGGGTCTATATGTAGATGAGCTTAAGTAATCGGTGTCATGAAGTTGGTATAGTGGAAATGGGGCTTAGAGTTATTTAGAGTTATTCAGACATACTTGGTTGGAGTGGTTGATTGTGTGAATTTTTAGGGTTTTATGTAGTAACGTCTTACGTGGCATCTAGACGCATTTGTGGTTTTCACAACTTATTTACACGAGGTATCATCATTGTTACTCAAAATCTGAATAGGTGAGCAGTAAGTCTCTTTAAAAACTTTAAGAGGAATTTAAGAAGAGACTAGAGGGATCGATATAGATCAGTGAACTCACAGATAATACATTGAAAGTCAGTATGAAAGAACTTTATAGGAAAAGGGACCATTATGCTAACCTTCACTTCACTCACATTAAAATAATTGGTACCATTTCCTCTTATAATCTTCCTCAGGATGCAACTCAATATCCCTAAACAAATTCTTCAAATCAATTTCTTCAGGCTTGATGAACTTGGTCTTACAAATGATCTTATACCCTCCAAACAAGATTAATGATAATGGAATGATAAAATAGGAACTAAAGAATGACCCAAACACGAAATTACCATGGATAAAGTTTCCAAAACCTCCAGTTAACAAAAATATTAATGACCAGAATAACGAAAACCATGATGCGTATTCTGCCCCCTTGAATGTATATGGTAAGTCTGTTCTACTGTATCCTTGGGCTTTTAATCCTCTCATTAAGAAAATATGATTGATAGAAATGACACACCAACTTAACAAAATAGATGACGATGTGATTTTTTGGAACCAATCAAAAACGGTATCGGCAGTTTCACTAACTGACATGTATGCTAAAGGAAGGAAGCAACAAGAAAATCCAACGGCTACGTATGGTAATCCATGTTTGTTAACAGTAAGGAAAATTTTTGGTGCTTGTTTCTTTGCAGCCAATGCAAACAACACTCTTGAAGCTTTCATGACGGAATAATTACCAGCTGAAAGGGCTGATGTACAAACTACAGCATTGATGAAATGTGGGAGTCCCTTAATAGATCCACCAATAGCAATGACAAATGGTGAAGCACTGGCATCACCAGTTGGTGAGGAGATGGTCGTATTGTTATATGGAACAATTAATGTCAAGATAAATACTGCTAATAAGTAGAATGTAAATGTTAATCCGAAAACGATTTTTGATGCTTGATAAATCGATCTACGAGGATTAGCTGATTCTCCTGCTAATAAGGAAGCACCTTGAACTCCACCATATGAATAAACAATTGAACTGATGGCGGCCCAGAATCCAGTGAATTTAGCAGTACTTCCAGGTCCAATGGCTGCAACATATGGCCCTGGTGCAAACGGACCTGGATTTTTCCAGTATCTGAACCCTAACCTATCACCAGTTCCACCTAAATCAATAACTAATCCTGTGACGATAAGAATTATAATGAGAGAAAGTTTTAAAATTCCGAATGCAAATTCGATCTCTCCATACCATTTGACATTATATGAGTTCACAGCCACAATAATAAGTCCAAAAATTGATATCCAAAGAGCTGGGTTAATATCGGTCCAGTACTTCATAATTACAGAAGAAGCTGCCAACTCACTAGGGATTACACATGAATAAACATCAATCCATCCCATCATAAACCCAAATGCTCTATCAACAAATAACTCTGCATGTCTAACATAACCAGCAGTTGCGGTACAAAAACAAGAGGCTTCAGCAATACACATTTGACTTCCTCCAACAACTATACCTACCACCAAGTATCCAAGTAACATCCCAACAGGACCGGTCTTGGCCAAAGTACTACCAGACGATAAGAAAAGACCAGTACCAAAAATATTGACTATAGTAATAATAGAAAGATGTCTTGCCTTTAAAGCTTTTTTCAACTTCCTTTCATGATGGAAATGATCAACATATGAATCTTGACTGGACAACGATTGTGTACCAATAACGTCTTCTTGCGTTACAACAATTTGAACCTTTTCTTTGTCCCCCATGTTTGAGTCTAAATCAATTTAAGCTATATAAAAATCGCCAGGATTCAATAGTGAAAAAGAGAAATAATTAGGGTTATGATAGGGAAATATAGGACCTTATATTGATAGTCAACAATAGATAAGCCGTAATTGTTCAAAAAAATCAAATCGTCCTATTTACCTATTTAGGAATGATAAACCATAAACATGCAACTGCGGAAGTTTTTGCAACTGTGGTAATTTAACTTGGGTTAATTATTTAATAATAAACTTAAATTTCAGTTATGGCTATATGTTTATCTTAAGAGTGGTCTTTTATTGAAATAGAATCAAACTTTCGCAACTGTGGTGCCCTGCTTACTTTAGAAACTTAATTTCAGTTATGGTTACATGTTAATCCTGGGATAGATCCTTCATTACAATAGAATCAATCTTGATAAGGGGTCGGGAAAATTCAGAAAACATAAACCCGCCCGTAAGATAAGAGCGATATGAGTGTTTTTAGTATGAAGCCGTAGTTAAAAAGCAATCTATATTGTTCTTATCTTTAAGTTTTACGTCGTCTATCCCCTTTGTATTTCGCACCTTTATAAATAGGATATCTTTGAGTTTACGTCCGAAACCCCTTTATTTTCCGCACCTGCATAAGTAGGATATCTAGTTGGACAAAGAGTGGTCCAATATTTTCAAGTAGATAATACATGATGCAGCCGTATAAGATAATTGTTAGTACTAATACCACCTCTTCAATGCAGAATATCACCTGTCATTATCCCAGACTGGTTGTAGAGAATCGGACTAATTACAGATCGCATATATTATCAACATAGAATACCTATCAGCGACAATTACAAGCATCGAACAAAAGCACTTGCTTTGAAGAATAAGCAAACTTTACCTTGAAAAATGTTGAAGGATTACCTGATGCGTTCATTTTGGACAACCATCATACCTTAGACACGTTTATGTACCAATCTCATGATAATCCCTCCGGTAACATTTCATTCTTCTGAAAGAGTTGTCTCCTTAATTCTTCTAGGATACTTATCTAATTTCCGCTCGGTATGTGTCTTATCTACATTATAGGAGTAGGGTAACATTTTATCAATTGCAGAAACATCATATCATTGGTTGATAATGAAGGTATAAGAACTCCTCTTTCAATAGCGGCATAGACACCTAAGTAGCTTTCAGCATGTTTATTATCAGTCTATGGATCGAACCAATCTAAAACATTATCATCGACTAGGCTTCTAAGACTATTCACTTATCCCTAAAACACCTACGTTAAGCGGTCTTTATGTTTAAATGCATTTTCTTGATCACATCATGTTCTGGTCGACATTTATTTATATAGTATATAGTTAAATCAAGTTTGGAACTACCAACAGAAACTACCCGTTACAATAGGTTTAGGTGTGCTGGCAAGATCAATATGTACTATGCTGCAGTGACCTAATGTTAAGGGAGGTGCCAAATGGTTTCGAGTACATACAGGACAACCGCGTTAAAGCAAAAGATAAGAAAGTAGGGGAAGAGGACAAGATTTGATAAGAGTGTAGACCAATGGATGATGGTAGATTTGCAATGTGGCGTTAATGCATTATTAAAGTGGAGGTGGGTTGTTTCATTACAAGATTTCTCGGAAAATGGTGGGGAAAAGAGGTGGCGGAAAAAGGACTTTTGGTATGTGAGGTTAATTCAAGAGCCAAGGGTCAATAGGGGTAAATGGGTCGACTATATGAGAATTTTCAAGTGTTTTGGCAACATAAGGTTCGATATTTGTGAATAGAGGAAAACTCTTAGGGGTGGATCACGTTTTCGCGCACGTGATAGAAGGCATCTCTTCATCTCTTCTCATCTCATTAGTGAGAAAAAATCTTAATGGTTGATTCAACAATTTCAAATAACGATATTGCATTTCCTAGAGGAGGAACTTCGGGGTTAACTCCCTTAGAAGTGAAAGAGATTTCTAATGAAGTGACCAAAGATGTATTATTTGAAACTTCCGGAAACAAAAGAAAAGCATCAACTTCTAATACTAAACGTAAGAAAGTTAAGAAAGTTGAAGATGATGAAGAAGTAAAAAATATCAAGATCGAAAATTTCTCATTCAAAAATCTTTTACCGGGAACTTGTGTATTAGGAGAAATTAAAAGTATTGGAAAATTGGATTTAACGTTATCAATTGGTGATAATTTGGTAGGATTTGTACCAATAGTCAATACTAGTGATGAGATTAAACAGCAAGTTGAAAAGTTCACTGAAGATGATGAAGATGAAGAAGACGATGAAGAGGATGGGACAGTCACCACTGGTACCATAAAAACCAAAGAGTTCCCAAATCTCTCGGAAATTTTTAAAGTCGGTCAATATTTAAATGCTAGAGTCATGGAAACCGAAGACAAAAAGAAAAGAATCCAATTCACTATTGAACCAAAAGAGTTAAACAAAAACCTAGAGGATGAAGATTTATACAACGGTAATATCATCCAGGGATCCATCCAATCTATTGAAGACCATGGGGCTATAATGAATATTGGTAAAGATATTAATGGGTTCATATCTAATAAAGACTTAAAAAGACTGAACATAACTCCAGTTGAAGGGCAAGTCATCTTATGTAACATTGTCAACAAACAACAAAGAGTATTAAGTTTAAAACCCCTTGATAATAATAAAACCAGTGTTAAAACCATATCTTCTATTGATGCTATACAACCAGGGATAATAGTTGATGCGCTAGTATCAGAAGTTACCAAAATCGGAATAATCACTAAAGTTTTTGGGCTTGTTGATGGTACCATCAATTTAGCCAATACTAATGAATTTGATTTCAAAACTTTACAACATAAATTTGGGGTAGGTAATAATATTAAGGCTAGAGTTATTGGAATCTTATTAAAAGGTGGTACTAAGAAATTAATTCTTAGTTTATTACCAACCCTTATAGGGTTACAAGATTTAAGCAAAGTCGAACAATCAGCCATAGAAGCATTCCCAATAGGTTTTAAATTTGATAACCTAAAAATCAAAAGCATTGATTCAAATTACTTTTATTTTGATATCAATGACGACATAAAAGCACAGGCCCATTTATCGAAAATTGACTTGTCTAAAAACTTTGAAGTTGAATATTCAGCTGGCACTTCGCATCCTGCAAGAGTTATAGGGTATAATGCATTTGAAAACTTAATAGTATTAACCTTGGACCCAAATACTATTAAATCAAGATACCTTAAAATGAATGATATCCCAAGTGGAGAATTAGTTGAAGTTGAAATTGTCAAAGTATTGGCTGACCAAAAAGGTATTAATGTTAAGTTTGGTGATTTCGATGGATTTGTACCTTCTAGCCATATATCTGATGTTAAATTGATTTACCCTGAAAGGAAGTTTAAAGTGGGATCAAAAGTCAAAGCTAGAGTTTTAAAGGTTGATAAGTCAAGATTATTTATTACTTTAAAGAAATCATTAGTTAATATTGAAGATGATGAAATTTTAAATAGTTTTGATAAAGTTGAAATTGGATTCAAAACACCAGGAACTGTAGAAAAGTTTATTCATAATGGGGTCCTTATTTCTTTCTTCAATAACCTTGTAGGATACTTACCAAAGAATGAAATATCCGAAACTTTTGTTAGTGATGCGAAAGATCATTTGAAGTTAGGTCAATCTGTTAATGTTAGAATCATGGATATCAATAATGACAGGTTCATAGTTACCCTTAAACAAACTAAAGAATTAGGAGTTAACTCATTCAATGATTTAATCACTGGGAAATCAATTATCAAGGCATCAGTTATTGAAAAGGCTAAAGATTCTGTGGTTATAGAATTAGACAATAAAGTCAAAGGTGTTATTTTCAATGGTCATTTATCTGATGGAAACTATGAACAAAATAGAGTTGCCTATAAAAAGTTGACTATTGGCCAACAATTAAATGTACTCGTATTGGAAAAGGATGCCAAGAACCAATCAATCATTGGTACTTGTAAACCATCATTGATTGAAGCTAGTACTAATAACACTTTACCCACATCATTCAAAGACATCCAAGCTATACAAGCTGGTGATAGACTTATCCATGGATATGTTAAATCCGTCACTAATATGGGGATCTTCATAACCTTTGGAGGAAAGTTAACCGGGTTAATCTTAGCAAAATATGTCAGCAAAATCACCGATGATCTTTCTAAGAAATTTTACAAGTACCAATCCATTCAATGTAAAGTATTAAGAGTTGATGAAGAAAATAAAAGGTTTTTATTAACTCTTTCGGATGTTAATGACAGTTCAGAAGTTACTATCAATCCTATTGATCCAAAAGTTAAATCTGTAACTGATTATCAACCTGGTCTCAAGACTGCAGGAATAGTCAAATCAGTTAAAGGTACACAGTTGAACGTCCAATTGGCTGATAATGTTCAAGGAAGAATCGATATCACTCAATGTTTTGCTGATTATAATGACATTAAAGATAAACATCAACCATTGTCACAATTCCATAAAGACGATAAACTCAATGTCACCGTTATTGGGTTCCATGATGTTAAGAACCATAAATTCTTACCAGTTACCAACCGTAAATCCAAAAATACCGTTATAGAATTAAGTCTTATTCCATCAGTAGTTAATTTCTCGAACATTAAAGTAGATGATGAAGTTCTTTCATATGTTAATAATATTTCTAGAGGTATTGTATGGGTATCTTTATCCCCCTCAATTAAAGGGCGTATTTCATTCATGGAATTGACTGACGATGTAGAAGTGTTTAATGATATTGATAATAAGATTCCGGTAGGTACTGCCATTAAAGGGGTTGTTAAAGATATCAATCATGACCATAATCTCATCACTATAAGTTCTAGAAAATCAGTTATCAAATCATTTGATGATATTTCTGTTGGTGATAAGTACCCTGCTAGAATCTTAAAAGTTAAAGACACCTATGTGTTAGTTGAATTAGCTGATAAAATCGTTGCATCGTCATTCATAACCGATGCTCTAGATGATTATACCACCAAGTTAGACCAAGTATTTCAACCAAATGATTATACTACTGCCACCATTTTATCCATTGATAAAGATGCTGAGAAGTTATCTGTAAGTTTAAGGACCCAGAATGCCAAAGATAAATTGATCAATTCATATTCTGACATAACTAGAGGTGATATAGTTAAAGGGTTCATCAAGAATGTTGCTAATAATGGAGTTTATATCTCATTAGGTAGATCTGTTCATGCTTTAGTCAAAGTGTCTGACTTATCTGATTCTTATCTTAAAGACTGGAAAAAATACTTCAAACCACACCATTTAATCATTGGTAAAATCGTGTCTTGCGAAGGTGAAGGTAAGGTTAGAATGACCTTGAAAGAATCAGAAATCAATGGAGAATTGAAGAGCTTCAAAAGGTTCGATGAGTTACAAGTAGGTGATGTTTATGAAGGGTCGATCAAGACCGTTACTGATTTCGGAGTTTTCGTTAAATTAGATGGAACTTTGAATGTCAGTGGATTATGTCACCATTCTGAAATCAGTGACAATTCTATTGAAGATTTGAAGAAATTGTTTGGTGAAGGTGATAGAGTTAAGGTCAAGGTCTTAAAAATTGATGAGGACAAGAAACAGTTATCTTTAGGTATGAAGGCTAGTTACTTTACTGATGATATGGACGTAGATGAACAGCTTAATGAGGAAGAAGAGTCAAATGATGAGCAAGAGTCTGAAGAAGAGTCATCAGAACAAGAATCTGAGGAACAAGAATCAGATGAGTCAGATATCGAAATGGATGACAATGATGAGGTAATTGTTGAGGCTGAAGAACCCGAACCTGAACCCAAACATGGAACTACTACCCTTGGTTCACTTTCAACTGGTGGTTTCGATTGGACAGCTTCAATTCTTGACCAAGCTGAAGATTATTCTTCATCAGACGATGAAGATTTTACTGAGAAAAAGAAGAAGTCTAAAGGTAAGAAAATCGTTGAAGATAAAACTGGTGATATCAATACCAGAGCACCACAATCCACTAACGATTTTGAAAGATTAATCATCGGTAATCCAAACTCCTCCATATTATGGATGAATTATATGTCATTCCAATTACAATTAAGTGAAATTGAAAAAGCTAGGGAAATTGGGGAGAGAGCTCTTAAGACCATCAAGTATAATGACGAACAAGAAAAATTGAATATCTGGATAGCCTTGCTCAATTTAGAAAATTCATTCGGTACAGAAGAATCCTTGGAAGAAACATTCAAGAAATCTTGTCAATTTATGGACTCTTTAACTATGCATCAAAAATTAGCATCCATCTTCATAATGTCAGAAAACTATGAAAAAGTTGATGAATTGTACAAGAAAATGTTCAAGAAATTTGGATCAGAAAATGTTCAAATTTGGGTCAATTATGGTTCGAATTTATTATCAAGAAACTTAAACCATCAATGTCATGAAATATTAGCTAAAGCCTTACAAGCTCTACCAAAAAGAGATCATATTGAAGTTGTCAAGAAGTTTGCTCAATTAGAATTTGAACAAGGTGAATTGGAACAAGGTAGATCATTATTCGAAGGATTAATTAGTGACGCACCAAAAAGAATCGATTTATGGAACGTTTACATCGATAAAGAAATTAAGTTCGGTAAAGATAAAGAAAAAGTTGAAGATTTATTTGAGAGAGTTATAACTAAGAAACTTAGTAGAAAGCAAGCCAAATTCTTCTTTAATAAATGGGTCGAATATGAAGAAGAATCAGGTGATGAAAAGGGAAGTCTTAGAGTTAAAGCTAAGGCTGCTGAATATGTTGAATCTTTAAATAATTAATTGTATATAGAGGATTTAATAGATATTTTATTCAGATTTATTAAACCTATACAAACTATACAAACTGTTATAGTCTCGAGTATAGCTCATAAACATTGTAAGCTATTAATCAATCAGGGAATTGAATGAACTGAATGAACTACTTACACAAAACACAAAATCGCCAACCATCACCCAATTACTTAACCTATGCCTCTTTAGCTTCTTCAACTTTACTCTCTAAAACTTTCTTGGGTTTTTCGGGCTTAGATTCAAGTAATGGCTGAACATTGTCATTACCCCTAATTTGAACGTTAACAATATTACTCTTATCTGACTCAACTTTTGGAATTACAATTTGTACTTTCTTACCATCAATCGATGCTTTGATTTCATCTGGTTTAACTTTCTTATCAAAGGTTATACTGTTATAATAACTACTGGAATAATGGCTTTCATTTTTACCATCCTTGTTGTCTTGTTTTTCAGCAATTTGAATTCTTAATTGATTCTCCTTCTTCAAATAATCAACTTTCAATTCTTTCTTATCAATGTTCTCATCTTCGAAACTAACAATATACTCACTGTCTTCTTCGGTTAACTTAACTTCATTAGTTGGTTGGTAATAGAATGATTCTTTGAAAACTGATGGTTGGAAGAAATCACCAAAGAAATCATTTCTTGGGACTAAGCTTCCATAGCTTGTATGTGGTAATGCTCTTCTTGGATAAGATGGAGCAAAGAAATCGTTGATAAATCTATCGTGGAATCCAAACATTGTTAATTGACTTTTCTCTTGTTAATTCTTGGTGGTTGAATGTTAATGAGCTGGTCCTTATATAATTTTTGGGATGGTTCAGTGGTACCAACTCTGGCTGCAAAATTGATTTTCTAGATCCAGTGAGACTGTTCCAGAAAAGTCCAGAACCTCACCTGGTCACTAGGTTCTGTACAAGGTGGAGAACCGTTACTCGTAAGGGTAAGACATAAACTATGATGATTAAATCAGGTGCTTCTGGCTAGTTATAGTGGTGGGTAACAGAATTTGCTAGATTTTAATGGAATTTTTAATCTTTGAAGGTTTTGGCGTTCCAATTCCGAGAACTATTTTCTCCCTCTATTCCCATTGTCGTATTACCAAATGATTTGATGTTGTTCCTAATACTTTGTCATCTTTCTGACACACTTCGAACACTTTCTGGTCTCGAAATATAGTTTTCCTATATAGATATTTGTTTTTTTTTTTTTTTTAGACTAATAACTGTATATTGTTACACCAAAACTATATACTTATTTATAGAGGGAAACCTGTAATTGCTTACAAGAAGAAACCCTCCTCTTTCAGGATTCTAATCGGTTCATTTTTGATTTGAATTTCAATTTATTTTACTTTAGAATGTTAATTATTCAGCACGATGGATTCACGATCTCAACCTCTTTGGAGAACAATCAATAGGTTCTCTGAAGACTGAAATTCGCCGTACTGCATCTGGAGATGATCAAGTAACAACGAATCTATCTTTTTCAATTGGAAGTCTAAGCTGATATAAATTCTGAACTATTGTCACAAATCTATCAAGGGTTATTACTAACTGTTCCCATTGAGTATCTTTCTTAGGTATGATGCCAAGTTCTGGGATGAATTATTACATCCTGGATATATTTCATTCTTCTTCCTTTAAGTTGATGACTGGGTGATATTAACCCAAAACCACCCACTTTGACTGGAGCGTGTAAGATCTCAGAAGAGATACCATAGGGTCTGAAAAATTTCTTTACAGTTGTTTCTAAGTATTTAAATTCCTCATCAGACAAAGGTTGATGAAGGTCTCTAAAATACAATTTGGAGTATACATAACTATTAATAGCTTTTGCCGTATGAACCAAAGGTAACCGCGAAGTATTCAGTTGATTTCGGAGATAGCAGATTTTCGCAATCACCTTTTTCCAGGAGTACCCGTGTATCAACATGAAACAAAATATCGAAAATAACGTATTAGCACATAGTGCAATGATTACTTTAATTGACGTAATCACCATTATCTTCAACTTAAAATACACTATCCATGTTGTTATAAACAACAATTCACGTATATATCTCGCCAGTGATATCTTCACCAAATTTCCAAATACTTTTGACAACATCGCATCTACAATTTATAATAGATATCGACTCATATGCTATATTGAATATTGTAACTTTAACACTGATATCAATGAAACTGGTAGTGAAATAATATTTGATAAAATTTACAGTTGCCAATCTTTAGATAAATCAGAATCAAGCGACACTGACGTGTATAATGATCTAATTAATTGTTATTATTCACACAAAACTTTGAGTCCTATATTTACCAATCAATCCCAACACTGAAATTCGTTTTATACGGGCTGTTTTTAAAACAAATTCCACTAATAGGCCTAGTCATTAAGTATCATGACAATTGATTATATCTTGTTATATAATCAATCTTTTACGGCTTATTCTTACTACCTAAACTACTATATACACATGCAGCCACATGTGCAGCTGCCTTACAGTATGCACACCAGTCTTTTGATAAGTTACTACTAGTCCAGACCTTAAATGAATAAAAATTTCCTTTATAACATATTGTTGTCCCTGGTGTAGATTCTACCCAGTGAGCATCACCTTTAGAACATGAGTGATGAGGCCAAAAGTGTACCTTAAGTGTTAAATGACATCGAGCATTGTAAATATCACCCAGCTTAAATCTTGTGTTAGCAGAATTAAAGCAACTTCCTATGTTGTATGACCAAATGGTATTGAGGTCATCATATTCACCCAAACAATTTTTGTCATTTTCATACTTGTACAATACAGCATCTACTATAGATCTTTTATCCATATCACTATCACCTGATATCGAATCACCATCAAATGACATCGGTAATATCGAAATTTGATTGATATCAATTGTATTGTTTATAGCAGAAACAAAATTAATAGTTAGAGCATTACGTGACACTAATGTCTGACTGTCTTGCATAGTAGGCACAAAAGTATAATTAAATACGAATGTATCAGATATATGATCAAAACCTGTTAAATTTGCAGTGTATTCAATATACAATACCACTCCATACTCTTCTAAAATCTTAGATGAATATTCGTATAAAGTATTGTTTTCATCTTGATAACTTATACTATTAGTATAAAAATAACCAATATCGTCCATAAATAGATTGATATTATTGCCGCTTTCATCAGCGGCTGATTGAATAATTTCTTCTAAAGAAGATAAAACTTCATAAGGACTGAAAGTTGAATTGTTATGACATATGATCATAGTGATCATTGAAAAGTGTAATAAAACATATATATATATAATGCATTCATTTTAATATTTTAAGAATAATTATTACGTTTTTTTTTTACACGCGTCTAATATGCATTCTATACACTTGATAAGCAGGGAACGGATCCATCTCTTTATAGTCATTTGATTTTGTTGTGGAGAGATTACTTTTGTGTTTGTGGTAATTGTATTTATGTCATTATGTTTGTGGATGTTGACATTGTATTTGTGCCACTGGCTTTGTGTCTTTGACTTGTCTTGTGTTCGTCAACTGAACTTTATGCTGATTCTTTTTTTTTAAACTTTAACCGTATATTGTTACACCAAAACTATATACTTATTTATAGAGGGAAACCGGTTTTTTTTTTTTTTTAAACTAATAACCGTATATTGTTACACCAAAACTATATACTTATTTATAGAGGGAAACCTGTAATTGCTTACAAGAAAAAACCCTCGTTTTTTTTTTTTTTTTAAACTAATAACCGTATATTGTTACACCAAAACTATATACTTATTTATAGAGGGAAACCTGTAATTGCTTACAAGAAAAAACCCTCCTCTTTCAGGATTCTAATTG